>VWZW01006554.1:0-410928 GCA_013397115.1 Edolisoma coerulescens
ATATATAAGCATACATATATAAAATATAGAGTATATATTAATAATATATATATAATCAATATTATATGCTTTTCTAGCTTCATGGCATTTTCATTGCCAAATTCATAATAAAGTTCAGGAAGGAACACTGACACTACAATGAACATTTTCCATTTCTTAACCCTCTTCTCCCTTAACCACATGTACAACTCCTGGCTGACAAGTCAAACACAGAGTTCAGGAATCCAACCAAAATTGAATCAAGTGCCTGTAACTTCTGGCTCTGTTGTTAATGGAATAGTGTGACTAAAGCCCATTGAGCCATTTGGAAAATACACCCTGAAGAGGAAGTATATTCCCAGAACAGCACCTATTCCTTGTGCACAGAGAAAAACTAAAATGCAGAATGTTTTTTATTTATTGTCTGCTACTGAAAAATGCCAGTGGATCATTAAAATTGCTTTTTTATACTTACTGTCCTTATTCCTACTGATCCCAACACCTACCATGTATATTTGGATGTAGTCCACAACAGTGCCTTGTCAGAACAAGTAGCAATTATGCAACTGTATTAAAAGTATGAAATCACTGCTGCTTAGCATTCACCACACTGACAAAGGAAAATAACAGAAGGCACATAAAAATTAATATATCCTTATATACACCTCAGTGGTACAGAGATTGAGTTTAGCTATATTTGTCTTAATTGTATTCAAGAAACAGACAACATCTATTAATTACTTATTTGCAATTGGTATGCAATTGTTCAATCAGAAACTTAGAACAAGCTATTAAGCTTTTCAATTATGATTTAAAATGCATTCAGTATTCTTATTGGCTCCTACTTACCTGAAACATTTCTGGCGTGAAAAATAGCTTGGGAGCAGATCCATTTTTTGTGTTATTTTGTCCTTCCTGTTCCTTAACAACACTTGGACTTGTAAACAGGTTTAGAAAAATCTATGTGAGACTGTGTATGGACAATTACTCCACCACTATCATGTGATATTGTTTCCCAGGTATATTGTACTGAGTCACCCTGAACACACTGGTAAAAATCAAGGCTCATTAGTGTTTCCCATACTCATGCGTGGAGGGACCATGAATCTCACAGTGCATACACCGCAGTACCCTTCTCTTGTTGCAATCAGGAGTTAAAGGAGACTTTAGAGTTCATTTCACCAATGCATCAAATGATTTAAATGTTCAATGCCAGCTTCTGGAAATGAGTCTCTATCTATTTGGTTATGGATGAAACTGGCATGATGCCTGTCTAAGATGTTAAAGGCAATTTGGCATAATCTTTAGCTTTTTATTTCTCAAATTTTATGGACTGGCAATTATAGCAACCAACACGAGCCTTTGATTTGAACACTATGTTTATGCTTAGAGCACAACATTGGAAATTAAAATTGATCTCGAAGTAGTTTCCCCCAGAGACAGTAAATGGAGTACCTCAGTAGAGTTTCCTCTTTCACAAATGTTCATTTTTACAAGCCTAAACATGAGGAATCTAGAACCATTTTTCTTAGCTTTTTATAAAGGAAGGAAAAAAAATCAAAAAAATTAAAAATCACCTCTAGTTTTCTAGCAATGGTATTTACTATTTAGGCAGTTCATATCTAGACTTTATACATGACTAATCATTGAAGCAACTATATTTAGGAATTAAATGTTTTGCACTTCTTAATAAACTTTTCAAGACCACACAAGCTTGGACATGTACAAAAACTGAAGGCAAGAACACAAATTTCTTACTGTTATTAGTGTTTAAATGCATAATGGTTTCTAAACAATTTTGTATATCTACGGAAAATCATTGCTGGGGCATGCACTAAAAAATGTTTTCATTCTCACAAAACTTTAAACTGTCATCACAGACTGGCTGAAGCTGGAAGGCAACTCTTGAGGTCATCTAGTCCAACCCCTCTGCTCAGAGCAGGGCCAGTTGCTCCGGACCATGTCCAGTCAGGTTTTAAATATCAACAAGGATCGAGACTCCACCACTTCTCTGGGCAACCTGTGCTAGTGTTCAGACAGCCACAGGTGTCTCTTCTCATATTCAGGTGGAACTTTATGGGTTTTAATTTGTGTCCATTGTCTCTCCTGTCAGTGGACAGTACTAAGCAGAGCCCAGCTTTCTCTTCATTCCCTCTCATCAGGAATTTATACACATTGATAAGATACTGAGCTGCCTTGAGTTTCAAGGTTGAGCTGTCCCAGTCCTCTCAGCCTCTCCTCACAGGAAAGATGCTTCAGTCCTGTGACCATATTTGTGGCCCTGCACAGGACCTGTTCCAGTGAAGTACATACCTCTCTCGTACCTGGGACCCCAAAACTGGACCCAGCCCTCCAGATGTGACGAAGGCTGAGCAGAAAGGAAGGATCACCTCCTTCAAACTGCTGTTAAGATCACTGAAGGACTTCACCCCTGTAGCAAACCCTGCAAAGAAGCAACTGCTCATCTGTGACCACCAAAGCCCACCCCATCCCAAATATGCCTTCTGGATTCCCAAAATCTGAATTGTGAGTTAATCCACCTGACAGGAACTTGAGATAAGATAAAGGTGGTACTATCATCCAATTATCTCAGGTCTATCTAAGGAAAGGTAAACGAGGCTGGGGAGGATGTTTCATAGCAAGGAGTCCATGGGAAGGCCAGCTCAGCAGCTGTGCTGGTAGCTGGCTGAGGCTGGGTCTGGTGGGGGGAGACCATAGACCACTGACTGAAGACAGGAGGACACTGACTCAAACACAGAGAAAGAACAAGCAGGGCAATAATTAGCATTGGAAGGGAGGGAATCATTTAACCAACAGAATAAGAGAACCACGTAGCCAATGAGCATTGATTCCTTTTTTTTGCTAAAATGTATAAATGGTGAGTTTTGAGTGACCTTAGAACCGCCACCACTGGGAAGCCCAGGTTGAAGAGGATCAACAGGATACTGCTGGATCCATGGGTAGTGACTGTCATTCCACCTGATCTCCCTCTCTCTCTCTCTCTCTCTCTCTCTCTCTCTCACTGTCTTTTCCCCCTCCCTCTTCCATCCTCAATCCTTTTCTATTGCTTTCTATCTCTCTACCTCACATTTTGCTGTTAAATAAAATCCATACTATTGACTTTGGCATATGATCTTGTTTGCACCTTAATTCAGGCAGTGGCATCTCCCCAGTAACTGTAATAACTACATTTTAACAGCATGTTCCCACCAGTTGTTTGTCTACCAGGACCCAAGGCTCTTCTCTGTAGAGTTGCTTTCTGGCCAATTGGTCTTGAGTGTGTACTGTTACCTGGGGTTCTTCCTCCCAGGACACAGTGATGCCTTAGGTTTTAGCTTTTATATTTTTCAGATCCTGTACTGCCTAGTCTGTAACTCTGAAACTTCATATAGCCTGTCAGCTACTGTTCTCACATTTCTGTTAGACATAACAAACCCTCTCTGGGCTTGAACTCAAGGACATCTTGTTGTCCTAGGCCCTGAAATATGTAAACTGAGCCTCTGGACAGGGGGAACAAACTTGGGGTAATTAAATCATTACTTGAAATTATAACTGGAGAATTAACCCTGATATGCGAATGGACCAAACTTATAAAAGTGTGAAAAACCCGTGACCCAGGGTCCATCTAGGGTGGAGGCCCTTCGAGGCTTTTGACTC
Source organism: Edolisoma coerulescens (assembly GCA_013397115.1). Lineage (NCBI taxonomy): Eukaryota > Metazoa > Chordata > Aves > Passeriformes > Campephagidae > Edolisoma > Edolisoma coerulescens. The sequence continues at coordinate 3,637 of VWZW01006554.1, forward strand.
CCTAGGTGTACCTTTGAAGGCCCTTCAAATAATTACCTGCTTTTATCCTCTTAACCTTGTCTAGCCTCTGTTTTCAGGTAGCCACTTCAAGGCATCAACAGGACTTTGCATTTCTCCTTGTTGAACTTCACAAGATCCCTCTCAGTGCAATTCTCCACGCTGCCAAGGTCCATATGAATGACAGCACAATCATCTGGTGTAATGGCTGCTCCTCCAACTTTTTTATCAAGTGGGAAATTACCAAAGGTGAGCTCTGTCCCAGGGACCAGTTCATTAGTGCAGATGTTAAATGATATCGACCCAGGATCGACCACTGTGATACTTCACATATGACTTGCCTCCAGTGCAACTTTCTAGCCCTTCATGTGCCTGGAGATGGTTTAAAAGATTAGCTATTCCATCACATTCCCAGGGATTTAGGTGAGGCTGAATAACCTGTAAGTCCCTGTGTCCTTCCTCCTGTCCTACTTGAAGATGAGAGTGACACTTGTTCTCTTCCAGGATGCAAGAATTTCTCCCAGCTGCCGTGACTTTTAAAGACTTTTAAAGATAGTGGCCTCTCAGTAACATCTGCCAACTCATTCTGCACTCGTGGCTGCATCCCCGCTAGGACTTAGGTATGACCAGAATTATGAGCATGATCCACCCCCTTATGATCCACTCCCCATATGTTCCACCATGGATATTTCTTACACTTAGTATGAAGCAGATTTCAAGAAAAGGCCAACTGTGCCTACAGAGAAAGTCTGTTTCCCTGGTCTGTAAGCAGCACTTTTACAAGGCTGTGGCCTCATGCCAGCCTGACATTTTCTTGAAGAATTCCCTCATATAGAAGAGTCTCCCGCTAGCACTGGCTTATGTTAAACCTCAATTCTCATAACCAGTGAAAGAGATAGAAAAGAACATCTGGCACTGTGAAGAAAATATGAGATGACTTAGGGAGAAAAGTTCTCCTGTGTAAGATGAATTTCTGTTGTGGGAAGGTTTTATACAAGCAGCAGCTGCAGCTAAATCAGAGCAGGATCCATTTGCACAGTAAGGTGAGTGGTTGCCCTACACTTGGGCCACAGCAGGTTCCCAGCACTGACGATTATCTACCTCAGCTCACTTAGTGTCCAAGTGGAGAAGTATTCATGGGCCAGAGCATCATACTCCATTTTATATTTAAAACCATACAAGGTTGAACTGTCTCAAGACAGTTTAACAGTCTCCATCTTTTTCATTCAAAATGAGTTAGTTTCTTCTTTGAGGGGTTTAGTGTACTCCGATTCAAATTTCGTTGAAACTTGGGTTTGTCAGCCACTAGCTCAATATGCTACACTTAGCTTGCTTTCAAACTCACCCTGTATTTTTATTTGATTGTAGCGCTCCTGGGGACAGGCGGTGTTGAGACAAAATGGATTTCAGCTGATTTAATTTTCCATCCTATATATTTTTATAAACTCAGAAATGACCAAGCAAGAGTGCACTACAGTAGAATATAAATCCTCTTCTGGGATAAAAATAGATCAAACAAGAAACATCAGGGGAGAAAGAAAATCAAATTCCCTTTAAGTTCTCTCCCATTCTGAATTCTGTATTTCAAAATCAGTAAAACATTACATTTTTCAAAAGTTATTTCCTGCAATTTGGAAGACTAACTCAGTATTTCTTTAAAAACAAGGTTATTAAAATTTGAATAGAAGAAATGAAAAATGAACCAATGCCAGGTATTAATTTTCTTTTTTTCTGAACTGTCAATGGAAAAAGCTACGAGTTGTAGCAACGTTCTATCTAGCAGAAAATATTTATTTACTAGAATGTCCAATTTAATAAACAGAAGCACACTAATAAATAGATGCACTTATCATGAAACACAGATCATTTGGTCACTACAAATTTTGATCTATTTATTTATTTTAAGTCAACAGGTGATATACAGCTTCATGATTCCTGAACAAATACAACCTATGCTACTGCCTTGCTATTTCTTCTGAAATTGTGTTCTTCACGGAGGGGGAAAAGTAAATGAGTAAATTTAGCTTGTAATTCATTCTACAAGAACAACTCTACCCATGTCATGGCAGAGCCCATGACGGCTGAAGTGTCATAAACAGCTCCACACCAATTTGTCCATATAATCAAACTCAGTTACTCAGTTACTTTGCAACCAAGAAGAGATGAAATGCCTAGGAATTGTAAGTAACTTGAAAGATTTCAAAGTGTGATCTGAAAGTCTAACATCGACTACACCAAGGACACAGGAAACATAAAGGAATTTTTGCAAAGGAATATTTTCCTGTAGTATGGTTTCAGTCAGCATTATTAAATCCTAAAAGCACTTGAAAAGTATACATGCTTAGGTTGTAGACTCAGTCAAATTGTTTTTAAACTATTTATAGCACATTATCTATTGTTGTTGGTTAACTTGTAAACAATGTATATTAAACATACAAACAGAAAAGGTTGAATAATAACCTATGTTCATTACCAAAAGCTCTTTCAGGTTAAAGTGACTCCTTGTCCTCAGAAAATAGTTGCTACAAAGCAAATCTCTATTGTGCTGTAAAGCAGCATGGCATTTTAAAGGCAAATGTAGTATTTTCACTGGCTGTCCTGGTTTTGGCCAGGACAGGGCTGGTTTTCTCACAGTAGTCATGAGAGAGACCAGGAAAGGGTTGGGCATGGGCTGGGCTGGGGGTTATGCATGGGATGGAGCTGGGAGCCTCATGGGTGAGCCTAGGTTGTATTCTATACCATCCATGTCACTGCTGAGGGTTGAAAGCAGAGATTCTCACCTCCGTGAAGAAACCTGGGGTGTTGGCGGGGGTGGAGGAAAAAGGGCGCCATGGAGGGTCTGGAGCCATTTTTGCCTTTTGTCTCAGTGGTCATGCAGGGCCTTGGCCAGTGAATATCCTTTTTTTGTATGCAAATCACTCTCTCTTTTTTATACTTTTCATTACTAATATTGTTGCTCTTACTGTTAGATTTTCTTATTTCATTGCTGCTTTTCAAGTAAATTGTTCTTAATTCAGAATCTCTGTTTTTGTCTCCCTCTTATGGAGAGGAGAGTGAGGGGGAAGGGAGGACTTTGAGTGGGGTTTATTTTCCAGCTATGTTTTAAAACCAGCACACAGACAAAAAAAATGAGTTTAAACCAGAAAGATTGCAACAGCTGTATCATAACATTACAAAACACCTCAAGCTTCCAGATATCAGCAGGCAGATCCTGTAGCTCAGGAGGAAAAATATGGATACATACAAAAGCTTAGTGTAGACACTACTAAAACACAGATTGTCTTCTGACACTCAACCAACATTAAACAATTCAGACAAGACATTTCAGAAAATCCTCATTTTTTCTAACAAAAAGCATATAGAGATCCTTATTTTAATTTTAAAAGAAATCTTTTCTTTCTCCTCTCATATCTTTAAATTTACCCTATAAGTATTTAATGATGTTTAGTCTCATAAAGTTGATAATTACTACCTCTAGTAAGGGGGACAAAGTTTTTCATAGAGCTTAAGGACAAAAGAATTTGTAACAGTTCACTCAGTCTCTAAAATCCAGAAGAATGCGGGTCAGATGGACTGTTCAATGGCTTTGTTAAAAGCTCTGTGTTTCAGCTCTTGAACTGATACTGAAATTCCCATCTCCACCTTTTCACCACCACTGTACAACCTGTGTGGAGTGGGCATGGGTGAATCCACAAGTCAACACAGAGTCATAGAACCAGAGAATGGCTTGGGTCAGAAGAGACTTTTAGGATCATCTAGTTCCAATCCTCCTGTCATGGACTGGGAACTTTCCACTAGACCAGGCTGGTCAGAGCTTCACTCAGCCTGGCCTTGAACATTTCCAGGGATGGGGCATCCTCAACTCATCCAGGCAAACTGTTCCAGTGTCTCACCACCTTCACAGTAAAGAATTTCTTCATAATATCTAATCTAAACCTATTCTCTTTAAGTTTGAAGCCATTATCCCTCGGTCTGTCACTACATGCTCTTGTAAATAGTCTCTCTCCATCTTTCCTGTAGGCTCCCTTCAGGTACTGGAAGGCTACAATAAGGTCACCCAGAAGCCTTCTATTTTCCAGGCTGAACAATCCCAAGTCTCTCAGTCTTTCCTTTGTGCTAAGGGTGGTAATTAGAGGGGTGGTTTATCCCTCTATTCATCTTGGTGGCCTCTGGACTTGCTTCAACAGTTCCATGTCCTTCCTGTGTTGGCACCCCAGGGCTGGATGCAGCACAGCAGGTGGGGTCTCACCAGAGCAGAGCAGAGGGGCAGAATCCCCTCCCTCGCCTGCTGCCCACACTGCTTTGGATACAGCCCAGGACATGTTTGGCTTTCTGGGCTTTGAGTGCCCATGGCCAGCTCATGTCCAGACTCTCACTCACCAACTACCCCAAATCCTTCTCAGCAGGGCTGCTCTCGATCTGTTCATCCCCAGCCTGGATTGATACCAGGGGTTGTCCCGACCCAGGTACAGCACCTTGCACTTGTTAAACCACATGAGATTCCCATGGGCCTACTTGAGGTGTAAATTCCTAGACTTCTCACATTCAATAAGAATATCTTTTAACAGTGCCAGAGAAGGAATTCAGTTCTAACAGTAGATTTTAGCAACTGCAAGTGACAATTACAGTAGCTTACTTTTTAACCTAATGTAGGAAAAAAGAATACTAAAATGAAATGCTGACAAGGAGGCAGTTAAATAAAACTTAAAAAATTAAATACATTTCAGGTTTCTATAACAGCACCAGACACAGGCTGGGAAACTGTCATGAGCAGTGCCCACCTTCCCAGGCATTCAGACTGAATTCTTCTGGGTGGCTGCCCTGCCACATCTTGAGGGGGAAAAGGCCATGGCTCTGGGAAATGGGCAGCAGTGTCTCCTGCCGTGACCGATGAAAACTGTCATTCTTAATCCAACGGACAATTGAACCCAACTAAAAACAATTTTCAGGTAAAATATAAAGAGAATACAAATAATTTGAGTGGCATTGCTGTCTGGACAAATTAGTTTCACTGATTCAATTGCCCTGTTTGTAAACTGGGGATAATACTTCTACTGCAGTCTCAGAAAGAAGCTGAGAAGATTAACTCATACTATCTGGAATATGAGAAGCACTATAAATGTGCTAAGTAGCAATTATAAAGTTTTATTATGGGTTAACCTTGGCCAAAAAAATGAAATAAAACTCTATCAGGCTTTAAATTTATAAAGATGAAAATGAGAAATGTGTAACTCATTGGGTCCCTGATAAACATTCCAGACAATCCAACATTCATTGCACTCCCTACATCAAACAGTCCCTAGACAATTACTGTGTACCAGCACAGGAGCGTGATAAATTGATTTTATTTTGCTCATTGATTTGCCCATGTCATAGAAACAATATCATTACAAAATCTGCACACTTGATAGTTCCCAGGAATTTATTTTGTCAATGTTTTAAGAGAGGGTTTCATTAGAAACACAGTACGGACAGACTTTTCTCCATGGGAAAAAAATTGCCTTATCACAGAAACAAACAACATTTAAATTCATTTCTGGTACTCTTCCCTTTTCCCTCCTCTCATGTCTCAGTGAACGTTCATGTCTCTGGTTATATATTAATTTCTGGTACGTCCTTTTTCTTTATGTAGGAATGTTTCAATAGCAGATCGGAGTTATGTTATAAATACTCCTTAGATATAATTTTGCTCCCTGTGCCACACTCACTTAGGAAAGCCTGAATAAAATGGCCCCATAGTAAGAAGAAATGTGTTATTCACATTGTACCTTTTTCCCTCTTGGCTAAATATTTAGATTTCCAGGTCATAAGAAAAAGAAGGCTTTTGAACAGAACCAAATCAGTTCAAGAGCACCTTTGATTTAATGTCATGTCTTGGAATGTTAATACTTCATCATCAGACTAATATCTATGCGTGCAGCATTTATATGGCAAACTTAAAACAAAAAGCCATGCTAAATGTCTGAGTCCCTGCTATAACCATGCCACTTAGGTACTTAAAAATTAATGTTTAATTCTCCTTCTAAAAGCTCAAGTCTCATTCTTCCCTCTGATAAACTGATAAAGAGAAATCTCTTAAAAATGTTCTGGTCTGACCTCAATTCTGAACTTCAGAGGCATAAAACGACAGACAAGTCTTTCAACACGTATTAGTCAGTTCTCTCAGCAGGCTATCAGAAACCAAGATCAGAGATTGCCCATACTTAAAAAGTCAAATTCTGCCTGCAGAATTGCATGTTGAACTCCCACTGAAATCAGCAGGGTGAGTTCATACAAGGAAAAATTTGGCTCTAAATTAAATGTGTTGATCTAATAATAGCGTCTTCTACCAAATTGGGTTGGAGGTAGAAAAGATTTCCACCTTTACTGGTCACCTTTTTTTTCTTCTTTGGAGCTCAAGAATTTTCCTGCACTCGTTGTCAGGGAAAAGTTATCAGTATTCTTTAGCCCAAAAGTCCTTAATCAAAGAGAAAATAGTTAATATGCTCAATTAATAATTATGTTAATACAGTTAACACAAATCTGATAGAAATTCGGTTAAATTGGTACAGCTCTTTTCCAGGTGCTTGTTCTTTTGAAAAATGGTCTACAAGAAGCTGCTTCTCACACTAGTTGTTGTGATTCCTCAGGAAGTTAATTAAAGAATACTCATTTTTGTTTCTTCTTTGTCAGCAGAGCGATGCTATTATTTTCTGTATCACAAATATGCTACTCTTTCCCAAGAAGTAGTATGGTGAAGAGCAGTCTTAATTTTAAAAGACCAAGATTTTACTTCTCTGCCTGCTCATCATCATTCTTACTATACCCATGTAAAAAAAGATTTTGTATTCTTCCTTAAAATAGGTAGCTTGATATAGACAAAAACATATGTAATTTAGTCTCTGTAAAAAACTGTAGATACAGTGGTAGCACCTAAACCTGAGATAAGAAGTATATGACTTACTGCAAAACACATCAGCAGAAGGAATGATTGTTTGCTTCAGGTATTTAAAATGGACTTAGATATAGGCTATTGCCATAGTTATTGCCATAACGAACCCTCCAATCTTATCTGACTGATTACATAGAAACAACATAACGCAGATTATACTTTTAAATTAAATTTGTATCATTAAACACATGATTATTACACACTAAATAACCACTTCTGAATATATTTCTTTTTGTGTGAGAAAACAAATTGATTCATAAGCTGTTAAAATGAGATTGAGAGGCTACAGGACACAACTGAGAAACTTTCATCTCCTACAAGATAAGAAGCGTAACAGAGCTAAAATCAGCTGGTACAACTACATGACAAAACAGTTCATGGTTTTTAGCTCAAATTCATATTTAAGAAAAATCTTAGCAAATTAAACATGCCCTCAACAGTGACAACCAAACAACCCCACTAAATTCTCTCTTGGGTAAAAATGCATTTAAAAAAAGGTAAAAACAACATACCCGGCTGTCACCAATTTGGTAATGTGGTTAGTTTAAACACCTTTGATGTATAACAACATCTTGAAAGCTGACCCATAAACAAACTGAACAAACTTTAATTATTTCTTTCATTATAGCAAACTCCGCAAAGTTTTAAATTCACAGGAATATTATATATCACAAGGACATCTGTAGGATGTCAAAGTGTTCCAGTGAATTTCAGTATGGTTTTGGTTTCTTTTAAAATAGTTTACTATGCTCTTATGTACTCTAATGTTGTTTTAGTTTATATTAGCAGTAAAACAGTTGATGAAGAGTTGATGGTTTGTAAATTCTTGTTTTATTGACCATATTTAAAATGTAGACGTCCTCTAGTATGTCATTAGATCTTCTCCTCCTTTTATAGCATCTTACTTAGAACAATCTCTAAATGACAAATATTTTAAAAATACAAAATCTGTTTAGAAAGACCACCCCTAATTCTCTTAGGAACTAATTTTTGTGTTATGGAAAGCTGGAAAATTCATTAGTAGGAAATGGTTATTCTGTATATAATAGTTTTAAAAGTCCCAGAGTCCAGCACAGAACTTATTAGGAGACTTACTAAAGGAAATAGGAATCTTAACCCAGATTGATTATAGCCCTTGGTGGTAAGAGCTGGCTTCAAATTAAACTGAAAAAATGTATATGCATTTTGAAGTAGTTTAAGAACATATCATAAATAACTATTGTATGATTCTATCACAGAATGACAAATGTATGAAATGGCAAGCTTGAGAGCCATTTGTAACAGTAATTACTTTAGTTATAGTATGAATAAAGCATTAACACTTCCATCTCCTACCCTGCAGGCAAATAGTTTCCTATTCAGCTACGAACCGATGGATACTATCACCTAATTGCACAAACAATTTGAAAACTAATCAAATCATAGTTCATAGTCTAAAATTCTGCATATAAAATACTTCAGCATTTTTGTGGTTTTTAAAACTAAGAATAATAAGGAGTGTAGCTATAGTAGAAAGTCTATCAGTAAAGAAAGACAATGAAAAAGTATCTCAGAAGCTGCTATATGTGTAATGTCATTTCACTTTACAGACTGGACAGCATGAGCTCTGCTAACTTAATTTGGTGCATAGCATAATTTTATGTTGGCAAAAAATTAACAAGGCATCACATTGCAATCTGACCTCTATTTGGTTTAACAAGGATCTGGCACTGCTTTTGATATCTAGCTGATTGGAAATCCTGGTTATTCAATCCATCTTCCAGGTAATTATTTCTTGCATAGATTCTATTGATCTATTTAAAACTGATATCCAGTAAACATCTTCATTGCCAGGAGGGCATGAATGGGGACTATTGGCTTGCTTCTAGGTGTCATTCATTAATTTCCCGGTACATGACCTCTAATAGCTCCATATAAAAATCATTCTCTTTTTTGGGAAGGATAGGAAATTATCCATTACCCAAGTATTTAAAAAGTTTTGGGATAAGAACATAAACTAGAAATTCAACAACTCACTTTGCTGTCAGAATCTCAATAGTAGGCAGCTGTCAGCACAGTNTGATTAAAATTAAAATTAACTACCTAACCTCATTCAGTGTCCTGAAATTGAGGTTGCTGATTTACTATTAAAATGTTTGTAATAATACAGAATTTTAACCTTTGCAAATCTATTTATTTTCTTTCTATGGCTGGATATGAACACAACTGAAATTCAGCTAATTATTTTAATGGGTTGTCTTTTGTCTCATTTTGAGGAAAGATGACTAGGGACAAAGGATTGTCCCCAGTCCCTGCACACAGGAAGTAATTTTGGAGTAGATGATGAGCAGATCAGCGATCCGTTCATTTCTGATTTATGAATAACTGCAAACTCTATTTGGTTTACAAATAAATAAATTTCAGGCTGACACTTTCCAGTGAACATTTGTCAGTGACATACAATTGGCTACAACTGTCAATTAAGCTGAAGAGCCTGAAGTAAACAGCATAAAATTCAACTAGAAATTGTATTAAAATTGTAAATAGGCTTTGACAAAAGAATATAAAAGGATACTTGCAGCCTTTGTGAATATCCTTGTTACATTAAATACAGAAAGTCCATAATCTATATGCAAAGTTCATGTAACTGCTTTACTCATAGCTGTAAAAGTGAATCTGCAAGAACAACCAGCAGTTCTTAAGAAGCAAGACTGAGACTTTCATGGAAATTCCTTACAGAAAAATATAAGATTTATGTCACTAAATTCTGTTCTGCTTTTCACAGATATCAATCGTTATACTGAGTCAAGGTGCCCTCTTTTTGTGACAATGAAGGAGAACTAATTGTCCTATAGCAGACTGGAGTTAATTGAAAAAAAGTCTACATGATTCTACATGAATAGCCTTTTATTTGGAAGGTGTTCTAGAGATATGCACTTCTATTTTGAACTAGAAACCACAGACACTACTGCCCTCACTTCATTATTTTTGTTGTTGGTTTTTTTTGTTTGTTTTGGGTTTGGTTTTATTTGTTTTGTTTTGGTTTGGTTTTTTATATACCTCATGGAGTCTAGAGGCTCTGCTGTTCCCTTACAGTGCTGTGTATGACAGAAAAGTGAAGCAGTTATATGCTGCTAGTGGTATGTTAAAATACCACTGGCAGAAAAAGTGCTTTTCATTGTGCTTTCCTGAGTATGTATAGATTAGCTGAACTACCTTTAGCTAAAGATAAGCCACACCCTTAAAACTGGCTTCTCAGTCACAAAACTCTGTGCACAACATCTCAAACCAGTGGCTTTTAATTTAAGAAACCTAATTTTCCAGAGTCTAAAAGTATAGAAAATCTGAAACTTCCTCTGGGTACTAATTTCTATCAGTATTTCTCAGCAGATGTCTACAGAGAGACAACAAAACAGTGAGAAGGTATCAGCATGACATGTAATGATTGTTGCATGCTGCTAGCTTAACCATTATCAAGGTTTTGGATGGTATGGAGCAAAGGAGAATCTTTGGGGAAGAAAGAGGGACAAATTGGTTCTACCATCAATTCCTGGAATGGGTCTTTGAATAAGATACCAAATGGATGAGGAAGGCATGATTGCATATCAACTGCATAGCAGCAAAAGCTTGATATAAAATCTGAGTTGTGGTCTCATGAGACCCCAAGAATTCCAAGCATGCTGATGAAAGGAACATTTTGTTAGTGATTGCAAGGAGAAAGCATCATTGAATTTGCTGCAGAGAGGAGTAGAAATCATAGGCCATTTCTAAAATGTGATCTGAGCTACAATCAAACCGATCAGGCAATGGATGTTAGGGGACAAATAACAGATTCATCTGGGCTTGAACTGAATTTAAGACAGTTAAGTGATGGTTTGGATTTTACTGGACAGAAAGATATGCTTGGAAGGGAGACAGAAAGAATGGGTGTTATTAAGAAAGTAAGTTACATTTCAGTCTGGGGATAAGATCACCCACATGAGTGAAGAAAAAAGGGAGAATAACAGATGACATCAGAGAAGTCTGAAGAATACTTTGGTTACCGATCGCCTCTAGTCTAGGTTGCATCCTTTGGAGCAGATGGGTGAAACTATCTCTTGTCCTCACAATCAGAGATGAACACCAATTTGTACATTAATACAGATGAAGCATTTGTAGTAATATTAGTAATAATAATAATAATATTAGTAGTAATACGTTAATACTGACCAAAGATCCACTATTTAGTGTGAGTTCAAAGTTATACCATGACCGTAGCAGCTCCAGCAACTGTAACTAAAGAAAACAGTGACAAATGGCTCTAGGTTAAACACATTCCCCAGGAAGTTGTTCATCAGGTTAGGTTTGGGAAAGCTATTGGGATGCAAATTAAGAGATAGATTTGCAAGAAATGCAATCACATATGACCAATGCTTTGAAGATCTGCTCAGAAGGTGCTTGGGTTTCTTAGATGTATAGAGAGAAATTAGGCACTTTGCCTCATACTGTAATATCAGTTATTGTGATACTCATCATAAAAAACAGAGCAAGGATTAGACATGTGTAATGTATCAATTGGATAATGTTTCGCTGATAATATAATTTATAAAGAAAAAACCTTATTGTTTACTTACAACTTTTAACTGAAGGCTACATAACTTCAACAAATTCAGCTTTTAACTGAAACATTTGCAAAGGAAAAGTATTTAACCTTTAAGTGAATCAATTATTAACTCATTAATTATGTTACCTAGAATGTATTTATTTATTTATTTTTTAAACCATTACAGGACTCAGAACTATAATTATGAAGTCAACACTCCTGGTCATAACTTTAGAATTAAGCAATTTGCTTTGTTTTCCAGTAATATCAGAGATTCAGTGTTTCTGTTCAGGATATCTTCTTCAAAATTAAAAAAACCCAAAAACAAACCATGGTTGTAATAGCAATTTATGAGAATTTATAAATATATTTCTTCTGTTCATTTATGAATTTAAATGAAGATAAACAAGTTTTGCAGCTAGCTGTTCATCATCTACTAACTATTTCATTTGTTCTTCTACAGTATCTGCACAGGACGCTCATTAAACTTTCTGTGTGATTAAAACTCAAAGACTTTCATTTTAATAAACTACATTTGATTTCTAGAGGCATTTTTTTCTTGCCATTAGTCATTCTATTTCCTCTTTCTTAGATCCTAATGTTCAACTCGAGAAAATAACAGTTAGCTCAGGTCTCTTTCAAAATGACTGATGATTCCCATTTATGTGACTGGAACAGAGGCACTTTGTTCTTATCAAAATGGCAACTGCCTCTATTGTGCTCTAGCTGAAGGAATCCTGTATTATTTATCAAGTCTGTCCATGGCACTCTTGCTGAAAGAGGACAAGTCTGCCCAAGTTTCTCAATAAGCAATGATTTTATGAAACAACACTTAAAAGCAGATAAGCATGAAGTTATAGAAAATAATGACAATTTTTCCAGGGTTGCTGCTTTTTTTTTTAGACTATCTTTAGTTATGAAGCCTATTTATCAAAAAAGACAGATAGCAAATGCCACCATCATGAAAAACCATATATTTTAAATTATTAAAATTCTACTCTACAATTATAGAAACAATTATGTATTCATCATACTTAAGAAAATATAATAAAAAAATTAATTTTCTAGACTTTTATCATGTATTCTCCTATCCATTTTATTTTGTTTTCTTTAACTGCCAATTGTGCCTCTCCTGAGTTAACAGTGAGTGTGCTGACGATTTTTACACATTTCTGTAGTGTTTTTACCCATGTCAGCAATATACATTCTCAATGAGGATCCCATTGCGTTTTAATTTCTGAAATTACAAAACTCTTTATATGTACTTTTTAATATAAATCACTATGATACAAAGATATAAATTTCTTACTCTAAAAGATAATTACTGATATGGGGATTCGTACAATGAACAATTTTATGCTCAGAAATACTGGTATATGACACATACCTTGACTTTTTCCAAGTGATCCTGCAGAGAATCAATTAGCAGATCCCCCACTGGCTGCCAGGATCCCTTGAATGCCTCAGCCTGGCGTAGCTTCAGGTCCAGTTCATCCATTGCCTCTTGAAGGCCCTGCAGTCTTTCAAGAGCGTCGTCGATCTTCTTTTGCCAATCAGCAGACTGAAGATTCAGCTTATCCCACTCAGTTCTGACCTCATCTGCTTGCCTTTGCAGAAGTTTAGTGACATTGTGGGCTCTTTCCTCAGGTGACAGATCTAAATGTGAAAGTGAAGAGGCTTTTAAGACATGTCTTAGAACTAAAACAGTTGCCATCTGGATAAGTTCAAATCTTCGTAAGAAACTCTTCATAAGCAAAGGCCCATGTGAAATTTGTTTTATTAATGTATTCTCGTTTGAAAATGTCTTAAAAAACTTAAATCCTGCCACCATAAAAATCAGCAAAATATGCATTTAAGTACATAAAGGCATTTTGAAGCATGCAAGGTGTAGCTAGAAGTTTATCAGCTGATTCAGCACAATATTTCTGCACATAGATAAATATTAATCACTGTGACATTTTTGCTGCAATTAGGTGGATTTGGGATCTCCTGTAGTACTGAGACTATAAGGTGAATTTTAGCTTAAATTGCAGCCTTGAGACCTCAAATGAGGCTATAATTATAGACAGGTCCTGAAGGTTTAAAGGCAGTTTCAAAATCTGCTTATAAATATGCATGTCTATTTAGTACCACAGTGTTCAGAAGGATTGCTAAGGCTTCCTTTCATCTATATTTTTAGCTTAGTTTCTGAATGCTGGCATTCAGCTCAGAGTGTAAAAGGAATGCTTTCAGAGCGGCTGGCAGGATTTATTTAATCATCGCTGATCATCACTGATCTTTCCAGCAACGTGTTATTACCCTGCTCTTGCTTCAATTACCTCTGGGTTCTGGGCAGACCTTCTCCACCGCCTCCACAGGCTGCTCGGCCAGGAAGATTTGCACAGTCTCAAGGGCATTCCTGATAACAGGTTCTTTTGTTTTTAGCTCCCTCTTGAAAGTCTAAGAAACAAAATTATTGTAAGTGGGTCTACAAGGAAATACCCAGTCAGAATACCAATGTCAGAACAAAATTTCCACGTGTGCGTATGATAAGAAGCAACAGAGCACACACACAAAAATTTAAAAGAATCAGCTTTTGCTAAACCTGAAATCACATTGTATTCAAAAGAGCAAATGTCCTACCAGCATACTGCATTTTTCTTTCTTCAGCAACAGCTCTGTTTACTACCTCTCCTCTACACCCTGCTTTTAAATGACCACGAGTAAGTTTCTCAAGATTAGTATTAGAAGCTTTGGTAGGTAACTGAAAGTATACATATCTCAGTATTTATTTATTAATTTCTCTGTTTTTGTCAATGAGAATATAAGATTCTATCAATCTGATTCCAAATGTACACCACACAAAAATGCAGATGAAACCCAGCTCGTGGGTTGCATGTTGCATTGGGTCTTCTGCATGTTGCAGTGAATTTATCTAAATGGTCCTTACCACTCTTTTATTTCAATGTTCTCTTCTCTGTTTATGGAACATTGTTGAGTGCATACTGTTTCAAGCAGCATAGAGGTAAAACATGCAGGTAATTTAATAGTACAGTGCAACACAAAACACAGTACTGCAAAAAGGAGAGCCATATGCCATGGGTAGAAAACAGATATTTTACTGCAGGGATTAGAAAATTCTCTTTACAACACCAGCATTACATAAGCTTCTAACATAATAAATTCACCAACTCAGTTAAATTAATTATTAAAAAAAAATTGTGTTTCTATGTGAACTAATGAAGGATTATAAATTCAATACTAAAAAGTTCATTACACTTTGAATTATATTTGATATGTGACTCTCTGTACAAGAAATACCTACCAGAACTAATAATGGGAACATGTACAGTTTATAATATGAACACTCACAGGTAAAAAGTTCTTAACACATTTCAAGAAAGTAAACTTAAGGAAATAACTACATTATTCTACCACAGATATTTAAATACACTTTTCATTAAATGGTCAAGAACTGACCATAGGGTTTGTAGCTGTGCTTGGGAAAACCCTTTAGCAAAGTCTGCTTTGTTGAAGGAATTAACCAAGCAAAAAATCTTCATTTTGTGTCAAGGACAATAACGGGACAGGAATCTTTTCACAGAATCTATCTGCTATCATAAGGGAACCTGTCATTTGGTTAATACCTGAGATAAATGTTTTAAACAATCATGTTGATCTTTAAAAAACAATATCAATTTTCACAAATAAAGAAGTGTACTGTATATTAACAAGTAAACTACCACTGGACATTGTTTTGCATAAAAAACTGAGTGGAGTTACTACAGGGCTGAATGAAAAATGTCTGACTTAGACATTTTTGGGTTTATAATTCTTATAATTCATACTTGACTCTTGCATAAAGTGTGATGGAAAGAGGAAATATAATAAGCCTTTTTCATGCCTCCAAATGAAAATTTATTCCTTTAATTAGCCTTTGTGCTCATCTCTCATCATTCTGTCCCACTAGAATGGTGTGGCAGGTCTGCAGGTCAAGTAAGCCAGCAGGAAGCATAACTTAAAATCCAGCACAGTAATTGCGATGGGCTGTGTGCTTTGCTCTCTGCTGATAGTGTTAAAAGTCACATCAACAGTCAAACTCACTTAAACCAGTGTTTTTTAAACATTAAATGGTATAAAAGCTTTAAGATATAATATGCTTTAGAAATGTCTCCAAAGATGTATTATTTCCCAGAAATGTCTGTGCCCCAAAGCAGTCAAAAAGGAAGCACTTGCACAAAGGTCTGTTCTGCAAACACACACCAACAGCAGGAAGGAGTCACAGGTATTCCAGGGGAACACTGAAATACACTGATGTAGAGAATAGTTAAAAGCCAGAAGCACCTCTGAACTGTGCATCTGGGAATGAGTAGTCCTGCTGTAAGGAGTGCTGCTGCTGTAGACAGGTCAACCCTGGTTATGTACATGTGCACACCAAGAGAGACACAAAACATTTCTTCTTTCAGCTTGAACTGTTTTTGCAGAAAGCTACAGCAATCAAATACACTGAGAGGCATTATCTTTCCAGAAAAGGTTTAAAGCCACATTCCTCTGTACCTCTTGTGCAACAGAAGGAGAACATATGTGCACTGCATCCCATAAAGCCTGTGGGCAGGAATCATTGCATCTTTCTCAAAACAATAGAGAAATGCTAATAGGAACTTCTGACTTTGCATATTTTGTATTTTGTCACAAACAGAAAAAGTGTCTTTCTTTATTAATAAAGGAAAACCAAGCCAATGTGTTAAACCTTTTTTTCCCCCAAGTTTTCCACTCTGAATGTTGGAGCTGGTGGAATTATAGTCTGTAAATCCTGAGTTATAGAATAGTACACAGAATGGTGTTGAGATCTATTTACAGTCTTCATCTCCTTCCCTAGTTTTCATCTGCAGATTTCTACTGAATTAAAATATGTTTCAATTAAAGAAATTTGAAAAGGAGAGGATGAAAAAAACATGAGGCTGAAGCAGTAGCACAGAACAGCATTAAAAATAATGAATGCTCATTTCATACTAACCCATTCAAAAAAAACCCCATTCTTACTGTATGAAGATAAAGCTGCTTTTCCAAATCAAAGTTTTGCTGTGAGATATGTACACACTACCAGTAAAAATCATAAGCAGCAATAAAAGACATTTTCTCTTCTTTTGGAGGAAAAAAAGAAAGAAATTTATCTATCTAGAGCCCTGACAAATACGTCTTTATAATAACTAGACCACCACTGCAAGCAGAATTAGCCTAAATGAATTTCTAATGTATGGCTAATGATTGCAGGCTAATTTCATTGAATTCCTTAACTTCTTCCACACTTTATGGTGACTGTAGAGGAAATCGAATACGCATAATGTATGACCTGACAAAAAAGTAAGTAAACTACTTTATTTAAGCATGTCTATTTGTCATCAACACTACAGCAGTAATGGCATTCTGTCCACCATTTTAATAGTGCATGTATTGATCAGCTTATCTCAGACCTCCACTACCACCTCATGAGTGTCCTTAAATCTCTTTAAATGAAGAAACAACGATTGTTTAAATTGAAAAATGAAAATATAATGAGAAAAGAGTAGCATTAGTAAAAATAACATTAATCTCTGTTATTTAAAAACTAGGAATTTTTGCTTTCAATGTATTTTAAAGAGAAAGAGTACAATTAGATTAATTCAACATGTTTGCCAAACAGAATGGTTTTCAAAAAATGGGGTTTGTCCTAACTGTTAAAAGTAGATATCAACTGTGCCCCCACAATTGGTTAGTGTGTTGAAGCAGAAACTGTACTCCTCCTTAGGCAGTGATGCTATAGATTTCACGTGAAAGGGTTTCCACAGAATCATTAATAAGCACCTTCTGTGTTCATAAATGCTAATTATGTTGTTAATAAAATCACTACACAGCAAATGAGGCAACTCTTAAAATAATGAAAGACATAGGCAGCTATCTGCATGATGCCTAAGTTACTTAAATTAGATTAACAGTAACATGCACACAGTTGTTAATTCAATTTCACTAAAGCAATATTATGATACTTAGTAAAACAAATAAAAATGTAAGATAATTAAATAATGTTTTGAAGAACAGGAGTATTTTTTGTCATTGACTAACACCACCATCACTCCTCCCCACATGTTCTAAGACTTTGGAATAGAGACAATTTCTTTGGATGCCAAAAATTGACAAAATGACCTACTATATATATAAGTTCAAACAAATAGCTGTTATGTGGGTGTATTTGGGATACATTCCAAATTGCCTTGTCTACAAGGATGACAGTCATTCCTCTGGAAAATATATACTTTAACATGAGTAACAGTTGTAATCACACTGATTGTTTTGTGTTTGGTTTTTTTTCTTGTCTAGGAAATTTTTTATCACCCTAAGAGAGTTTGTGTTTAGAAAAGTACAAAAACAATTTTTCTTTGCCTATCCATTTCCTGTGACTATTCAAACAAAGAGGAACGTCTCAACAGAGTGTTTCAGGTTATTACCAATTATTCAGAGGAAATACAATGCATATGGTTAAGAATTAATATTGGTCCTGGAAACCTAAGAGAGTAGTATCATGGTACTGGGACTTTAGAAGCACCTCACATTTATAACACAACAATGATTTTGACTGCGTGGATACCCCTGTTCTCAGTTGAGTTCAAGCTCTCCTCTGGCATAGATTCAAGCATTTGAAATTTTCATCTGAATCCTACTCTTAAAATTTTTAAAGCCAAGTCTTGGCAACTAGGAGCACTCAAGTGGTAAGAACTGACTTCTTTTCATCTCTTTTATGAATCTCTGTGGTATTCCAGATGGTCTTCTAAATGATAGAGAAGTTAAATATGTTTTCTCTTCTTTAAATTTTATCTTTAAGGGAAAAAAATAAAATCAGCTTGAAACACTTGTTTAGAAAAAGGATTCAGGCATAAAATCATGTTGGCATTCATTTTGCTATTTCTCAATTGAATCAGTTAAACTGCATATAAATAGTATTCCCCTGATGAGGTTTATTCACTTCTCCAGTGAAGAACTTACCTGGGTTCAGTTCCGGCGTTACCTGACAATCCTTCACAGAAGGAAAAATATTGTACTTCTGAAGAAAGACCAAAACTGGAAGTTTTAGTCATTTAAAAGATTAGTCAGATCTGGTAGATGCTTCTCTTGTTTACTGAAGACTAATTTCCAGAAGTGACATTCAGGAGAACAAAATGAACAGTCAGCAGATTCTTTTTCTCAAGACCAACACACAACTACTGTTTAGTGTCACATCCAACACCCTGAGACATAAGCTCTGCTCTTAAGCAAAGGCCCAAACCTCTTGAAAACAGCTTTCTAGCACTGGCTCCAGTTTTAAGCTAGATAATTGTACACTTGTGAAAACATTTGAAAACATTTTTTTAATGTTCAGAAATGAGCTAAGCTGTTCATTGAGATACAGCCTTTGTATACCTGCTTCTCTAAAAGAAACCTTTAGAGTAACAAAGTCCATAATGTCCAGGGGAGAAAAAAAAACTCCAGCCAACCAACCAACCAACCAACCAACCAACCAACCGACACCAAGTAAAAAACCTCCAAGTTGCAAACATAGATTTTGTCGACGGCAACCTGAAGTTGACTTCCATGTTGACATTTTTTCCCTCCCCTGTCAGAGATATTTGAAGATCAGACAGGGCAAATTGATTTCGAGTATTCTGTTTTGTTCTTTTTTCTGCAGGGAATCAGCATACCTGCAACTAGAAAGACCTCACACTTCTGAAGTGCTACAGAATGGGAAAAGGAAAAAGACATATTTCTAAAAGGAACTAAAACATTCTAGCTTTGATACTAGACCGGATGACCAAAGATCTGTGTTATGTATCTGCAAGTGGCACAGAAGTTAAAAAAGAGAGGTGACATCTATTTTATGAAGTCAATTTGCCCCTGCTCACGGTATCTTACTTTTATGCAATAATTCTCATCCCTAAAAGTTTTAAATACTTCATTTGATTGGTGAGTGATGGAGAGATCACTTAGTTCATCACTGAAGACTTGCCACCTTTATGATGAATTCTGGGAAACGTTTAAACCGCTTATAGGGCGATATACAATACTAAAATACTATGAGAAGTAATTTCTTTAGATAAAAAAATATTTCTTCTGTCTAGTAGAAAAATAGTGTTTTCAAAGACTCAAATATTATTTAGATGGAAAAAGTTTTGTTGTAATAATTCTATAAAAATCCCTCTAACTTGTTTTGACTCAAGAGTTGTCTTTGGAGAAAGAGTTTGAGTTAATGTCATGCTGACTTAAAGCAACATCTATATTGCTTCTTTCATCCTGATATTTTGGATGGGCTTTAAAACTACTTTATGGAAGTTGCTACTTTACGGCTAGAACAGACCTCAGGCCTCTCTTAACTTTCATGGTTATATATAACACAAGTCTTAACTTTCTTAGGGGAAAGGTGAAAAAAGGAATGGTGCTGCCCCATAAAGTCATGGATGTTTCCACCTTACTGTCTCTGTGATAGTGCTTCAAGTCCCACATAAAATTTTGTGAGAAAAACACATCCTACACATCACGTCTCCAGAGGGAAGACCTAGGAAATTTGTCAAAGATGCCCCTTGCAGAAAAGCATTATATTATCTCAGAAAAATTTGGCACTGAGAGAGAGATGGCTTTTTTTCATCTTTCTCTTTTGCTTTCTCAATCATTTGGTGAAGATAGGTCCTTGACAAACCATACTGGCACTACTTCCCATCAGTTTGTTGCAGTAGATGAATGCCTGTGTGCCTATGGAGAAATCCATGCCTGGCTGATTATGGTTCTTCCTGATTTTTCACAAACTCAGGGTTCCAAACAACTTAAAGCAGCAAGATATGTCATGTTCACTTTCCAAATCTGATCTCACTATCTGTTCTCAAATGTGTCCTTCCCCATGAGGAAGGGCAATATATTTGAGCAATATTTATATACAGCTATTTGATGAACGGAAAACACTGATCCTATTTTGTTTTATAGCACCATTTCACATTTCTCCCTTAAGCAATAAAATCAGAGATTTAGGAACTTCAGAAACAATACCTTTTGTTGCAAGTTTCACAAAGGAAGTTACATATATGCAGCACAATGCTTTGAGAGGATGATCCCTGGATTTGGAATATTCTCTTCTCATGGAATCAAGCTGTCATATTGATAACTTAAATTCTTCAATAAAAATTACATTTGTTTGAAATAAATTTTTAGATAGCACGCTGAAGCATAATCAGACACGAAACAGGAAGTACAACCCTCCCTTAACATCACTATTTTAACTAAAGACACATGTGGATGAAGGACAGGAGAGCTTGAATGTATATTGTATAATAGAGGTACTAGAACTGTGGTTTCATACTCAGATCTGAATAGACCTCAATGGCATATGAAATTAAAGACTGTTTAGGTGAAAGCAGACATTGGGTTAGCATCAGACTGGTGTGAATCAATTGAACACAGGATACATACTTTGAGCACACCTTCACTACAAAAGAAATCAGTGTGAACCTTTGTATGAAGAATTATTCAGAAATATTATTCTGGGGATTGTTCATTTGGTGGGTTTAAAAAAACCCCCATTTCTTGTACAAGTGTTTCATTTAAGTCCTTCAATTTAGGTCTAGAGAAATCTTAGACTAGAATGGTCCCCCATATGATGGTCTGCTATGGTCTTTCCATAAGAATTCCCTGATGAAACCAGTATGAACCACAGACAGTTATCACAATAATTTCATGGTGCAGAGCTGGGCAATAGAGCTGATATCAGCTAATCTTGTCGCAAATGTCCCCAAAATTCACACCAGGGTTTCAGAAAGTATACATGAAGTTGGAATGCCTGCTCTAGAAAAAATTCAGAACTACTTATTTAGTCCTAAAAAATTACTAGGTTAGTAATTTTTCTGGCTATGAAATCTGCCTGTCTGTGATAGGTCTCTGAAGGTCATGGTCATTAACACTTCCTCCTCCAAAAGGCTGATATTCTCTGCTGTGTTTGAAAGCTATAGCTGGAATTCTTTCCAACAAGGACTGAGTCATGCAGCACTAACCTGCCAAGGAAAAAGCAATGACCAAAAGATAATTAAGAAAAAAACCCCATACCCGATGAATATCGTTCTGTTTCTGCACACTGGGAAGATCTCCACCAATGGGTGCTTGCTGTTTTAATTCATCCTCCTTCAACTGCAGCCATGCCAAAAGTTCCTGAAGAGAGAGATGTAATCGCTTCCACTGGTCAGTACTGGCTTCCAAATGGGATCTGAAAGCATGTGTTAAATATAAGATAGATTCAGGCACAGTGGAAGTAAAACCCAAAATGTACAAGCTTATTTACTGAGAAAGATCCTAGTGTTTCATTAACTTAATGATTTTTGAATAGCTTCAGTAGCTTTGAATTAGATTCTGGCAACACAGATTTAAATTTGGTTCCACAGTCCTGGCTTTTTTTCACATCTCCTTATTTTTGTTTTTGATTGGTTGGGGTTTTTTTTGTGGTTTTTTTTTTTTCAGTTTTCCTCTTCAGCAGTGAGTAATGGCTGTGCTGAATTGTCAGTCACACTAGAAGTGCATAAATGTTATGCAGGACCAGCATGAGAAATGTAGTCATCACTTAGGATTACTTGGACATTAATTAAGTAAAATGTAGAAAGTAGTTTTCCAAATCAGTGAAGAGCAATCATTTCTCTAAACCATGACACAAACCATTCAACTCACACAAGATTCATTCTCTTAATTTTTTTTTAAATAAGAGAATCAATGCCATTCTTTAAAAAAAAAAGTTGTGAGGAAATTTTTAAAGCCAAGAGAATCCTCATACACTGTCTACCCAAATGTCTGTGCCCTTTAAACAGAAGTGTGGATGAAACTATTTGAAACACTGGGAAAATCAAAAGCCTAAATATATCACTTTAGGCAAAAAAGGTCTACATCATAAGGACATTTCCTAAATATTTCCTCTGTATATGCAGAAATTTGGTTTTTTGGGATCAAGTATTGAGCTTCTAAATTTCAGCAACTGTTTTCTGTAGCTGGACTGATAAAATCTTCAATTTTCCCTGTACCATAGATAAAGCACACTAAAATTTTGCCTCTCTAGACTTATTTATATGCTATTTTTTAATTTCTGGTTTGGAAAAGCCTCCAGGTAACACAAATAATCCTCTTAGTAACTCAAACCAAAGGAGTGTTATATAACAGTAAAGTGGAAAAACGTATGGGGAAATAAAGACAATTTTTCTTTTATTTCATACATTTCTGTTTAAGTTTTAGCTTTGTTCCTATAACATTTATCTTCTTCTACAGTGATTGCACATAAAATCATTCTCTTCTGACACTAAGAATTCTATACCTCATATAGAATGATCTATAAAGAAATGTGAAAAATATGGAGTCAGCAGACCTTTTCACTTAGTTTGGCTATGGAAATGAGGAACTGATGAAGGCAGGGACAGTTGCATTTCTCTGAAATGCTCTATGAATACTGTCTTCTTTTCAACCTCTTACATCAGGTAATTAAAGTGGAAAGGAATGAGAAAGGAAAGGGCCAGATCAGCCACAGGCTGACAGAAAGCTCAGCTGCTCTCAAAGTATGAGAACTGATGGAAAATTTTCTCATTTTTTCAAACTTAAATGCTACATTTGAGGGACACACATAGACCAGGCCTTCTGATCTCTGCTCTCACTGGGCGTCTGGGAACTGGGGCAAAACTGCTTCACAGAAGGAGGAGGCCAGTCCTGCAGGCAGTGAAGGCTAGAGAAGCCCATGGATCCCAGACGATTTAGATCACATATTATGAAGAAATTATTTACTGTGAGGGTGATGAGGCACTGGAACAGATTGTCCAGAGAAGTTGTGGATGCCCCATCCCTGGAAGTGTTCAAGACCAGTCTGGATGTGGCTTTGAGCAATCTGGTTTCGTTGAATGTGTCCCTGCCCATGGCAGGGGGGGTTGGCATTGGATGATTTTTAAGGTCCCTTCCAACCCAAGCCGTTCTATTTATAAGAAAGTGTTTATTAGGAAAAACTGTGCTGACATATCAGAATGAAAGAAAGGAAATATGGAAATTAACTTGGCTTCTCTTAATATCTACCATACATTTTATTTAACGCATTTTGAAAAGAATGCCCACCCAAATTGATCCATGGCATGGGTCTTCTGTTTCAGCAGACTAAAACTTACACTAAATAAAGAGACTTCTGGGGCTGATGTCTGGAGAACATTTCATATGTCTTCTCTAATCCCTCTTTTGTGTAAGCATTGCTAGTTATGATGAAATCCATTCCATCCTGTGCTATGGGTAGAAAGAGCTCCAAACAGGCAGACTGGGAAGAGCCTCTTCATTTAGTCTGGTGGCCAGCAACACTTAAACTGCATGTCTGAGAACTTAAGAATTGTTTCTTATTCTAATCAATAAGTTGTTGAAGACCTTAAGCCTTTTATTAGAAGCAAAGATTTTAGAGAGGAGGTTGCTGCTTTGAATGTGTAATGCAGGAAGTCACTGTGATATAACTGGGGTTTACTGCTTCTGACTCAATTAATGACAGAAACACATTAAACTGCAAAAAATGAAAGACAGTAAGTCCCATGTGTTTAATTACTGATATTTGGACAACTGACTATTTATTTTTATCTCAAAAATCACTGTATTTGAGCAAATTCATGGGTAAAATGCATGTGAAGAAAAAAATCTCGGACACCTTGAAGGGTTTTATCCCTCTTCTTTTGCTCCTCAGAAGAAAAAAAAAGGAGGAATATGTCTCTTTTTCTGTAGTTACTAATATCTTTTCAACATCACAGCCTTCATTTATTTTTAATGATTGATGATATAAAGATGGTTTTTGTCATTACACAGCCTGACCTCCCTCAGGACCTGAGCTGAAAAAAACTAATATTTCATACATTACTTTGGAAAACACTTCTGTCTTTTGCTGCCCTCTGAACTACCACCAACACAGAGAAAGTGAGAAAATGAAAAAATGACCAAAACTGAGGGCAACTGAGCTGGGTTGCCTACTGTAAAAGTCCTATTTCTGAAGAAAAGTTTTCTGGACAATTTCTTTTGAAATGAAATCTTCATTCCATTGAAGCCTGAATGACCACTTGATAATTTGTAATGTTACCATTTATTATATTTTTCCTTGCAAGCTAAAGTGTTTTCTCTCATGATACTACCTATGGATTTCTTTTACCCCTAGATTTTATTTAGCAGTTCTGTCCACTCTCCTGA
Organism: Edolisoma coerulescens; assembly: GCA_013397115.1. Taxonomy (NCBI): domain Eukaryota; kingdom Metazoa; phylum Chordata; class Aves; order Passeriformes; family Campephagidae; genus Edolisoma; species Edolisoma coerulescens. The sequence continues at coordinate 28,329 of VWZW01006554.1, forward strand.
CAACAGTTAAAACCTTAAATAATTTGCCTTCTCATTTGTGAGGATATTTTTAGTTTTGCACTGGAAATAGCAGCCTTTAAAATAAAGCTTATCATAAATATTGGTTATTTAATCACTTTCTTTCATGAATCACTGATAAGTCATACCCAGTTCTAGAAAAAAGCCCACATTTAGAGGGGGTACAGTTACTGTTTAAACATGGCAATCTTTCTGTAATTACAAAACTTCATCATATGCCTCAAATCCTAATCCTCTACTATCATTTTCACACCAAAAAACCTAATCATTCTTACAAAGTTAAGCCAACATTCAAAGCAGCACAAATAATTTCAAAATAGACAAAAATAGTGCTAACAGAAACAAAATTAAACCTTTTTACTTGCAAATTGTAGCATTCCATCTAATACACCAATGGTAGGCTTTTGTTTAGGTTCAGGTCCTACCTAATGTTTAGAGATTTCTTCCTAAGTTCACTCCATCTGAGGTTCATGTTATCCAGACGTCTCTGCAGCAGGGTTGCATCCTCAGAGCCTTCCAGGGACCTCAGGATTTTCTGCCCATTTTCATCCAGGTTGTGAAAGATGTCAGTGTGAGCATCAATTTCTGCCTGTAGTTCCTATGGAAGGAATAGAAAACAATATATCTGATTTCTTAAAAACAAACAAACCATAGAAACTTTGATTTTCCAAAAGAGTGGAAAAATCCTCAGTGCAACACAGAGCAGAGATTTTGACTACTCCTTTTACAGCAATATTATGTCCCGTATACACAGCCATGTTTCCCTTTCACATGAAGGCCATTAGCATTGAATATGACCTTTTTTCCGTACGGAGCATACTGAACAAAATTTAGAGAGCCAAAGGTGTAGCCTTTGACAGGCAACAAAGCAAGGACAAGATATATTCACTGTGCTGATGCGGGAAAAACAAGGAAAATCCTCGGCATCTCAGGTAAATCTGACCTTCACATGATACGTCTTCCTGTGCAACATTTTCAGTTTGAGCTGGGGACTGCAACACCGGTCCTGCTGCATGGCAATTCCAAGAAATCTAGGCGTCTGCAGCAGCCGGGCTTGAAAATGCCAAGTTCACTTACATTCTGTTGACAGAACGCATTTTGGAGCACAGGCCTCAGCAGTCAATAGCAATAAACAGCCACTTTGTGCTGTATCAAAACACTGGTTGGGGCCATGGCTGTAGGAGGGCCTGAGAATAGCAAGGACCTGGAATATGCAACTGGCAGCTCATGTTGAACAGCCAACTTTTCTTATCGCCTCGTAACTGCAGGCCAGCTCTAAATTTTGAATTCATTTTTTCCCCCTCATTTTTAGCACGGCTGTTTCTGCCAAAAGAACATTCTTTAGAGAGCTGCCTGGTACCAGCATTCCTGCCTGCCCACACACTCAATGCAGCCTTTGTACACTGGCTGCCCTTCCCCAAGACGTTTGCATGCTGCAGCTCCACAAGGTCGGATTCATTTGCAGAGAACAGCGGTTGAATCAAGGTCATTAAATAGAAGAAAAATAATAACAATAATAATTTCAACACGTACATGAATGACCATACATGTACTTTATATGCAGCCACATTCGCACAAAAGTACTTTTACTTTCAAACAAAGAAGCACACAAAGACACAAAGAAATACTGAACAGTGAATAAAGCTCCACTTTTTCTCCTGGGCTGCTGGGGCACTAAGATTTCTGGTAGTGGTTTCTTGCTGCCTGAAATGGGAGTGCTAGGGGTGAAGTGGGGAAGAGGAAATGATTTATGGCATTTGAGAACAAGACCCAGTACTAACTGAGCATCACAGATAGTCCCCAATGGAAAGTTGTTGCAATTTTCTTCAGAAGAATGACTTTGAAGCAGGGGAGCACACAATCTGTCTACTTGGTGTGTTCTTAACTGAATTGCTTTTATTTGATATTTTAAGTGTAATGTTATGTGCACTGAATCATGAGTAGATTGTCCTTGCTCACCTACTGCTGTTCCAAATGTCCTTAACTGGATACCTATTGCTTCCACAGCAATGACTAGCATAATGTTTGGGGAAATTCTAAGGTGGGCTAGCAATGTCTTTGGTACAGTGTAAGAATCCTTCTCCAACTATTTTACTTATCTATTGTCATTCAAGCAGTAAAGTATTAGGAATAAGTTTGATGTACATCAGAGATAACTCGGCAGAATGCAACTGTATTATAAACATTGTATTTACTTATTGTTGTTCAGGAAATTTATATTTTTTTAAAATGGCATTACTAAGGTACATAAAAATGTACAATATTCCAGGTATGAATATCCTTACTTGAAAAGTGGTATTTTATTTCAAATCTGAATGTTGCTAGCATCAGCTTTCAGCTGTGACACTTTATTTTTGTTTGCTTGAATGAAGAATACTCTATTACCAAATTTCTTTCCTTCCATGTATGCATTTGGAGATATTATTTAAACTAGGTTAAATATAACAATACTGATGTAAACAGCTGAAACAATGTGTAAGAAAGGATAAAGTTTACAGCAAAAAAGTTAACTGTTAATGTCTGTATTATTCTAAGGTCCTTCTAAATTTAATATGCAATAAATCTATTATTGGATGAAAGAATTATATGCACTACCTGTTGCACAAAGTACTTAGTTTTCAGGGTAGTGATGGAAACACCAAACTTACAAACTTGTTCCTTTTCCTTGGCAAGAGCATGTGCCATGAAACTATGCACAGTAGGAAGCTGTCAAATCTATGCCCTCTTGGTGTTTTACCACACATATACTCATAGCATTATATAAGACAAAATTTAAGAAAAAAAACCCTTCCACATTTTTCTTGTGTTTAGAAAATGTGTCTCATAGTCTACACATTCTATGTTTTTCTCCTGACACATTCATAATTCTGAAAATAAAAGCAAGCCACATCCTTTTTTATTTCAGAATAATACATAGTATCACAACACATCTGGACAGTTAAGTGGGCAATGAACATGAAAAGTGAAGTATTCTTATTAAAAGCTTAGTATTCAAGACTGAGTTTTCCTTATTCCAAATTACTTGTGTATACTGCACTTCTTCTAATGCCCCCAAAAGTAGTTTATTGCAGCTATACAGGAAGCCTGCACCGACAAAGAAGCAAGACAACAACAAAGATATTTGCTCCATTTATGCTGGTGCATGTCAGAACCTTTCTTTGTGACACTTACACATCCCAAGAGAAGCAGAGAGCATATAAGAAAAAGATCTATACACCTTTTATTTGTTTTCTGAAATAAATAAATCCACATTTTAAAAACACAATATGAACTAGATTCTTTTTCTTGACAACAATAAATCAGGAAGAGCTATTTAATCTCAAAAACTGCTAAAATATTTGCAGAAGTGTGCTACCATTACATGTTATACCATGAAGCATAGCATATAGACTAAATATATATTATTTATCACACTTTCATATTTTCCAATGTGTTCAAACACATGAAAAGACAACAGCGGATAAAAAAATCAATCCTGGTATGACTCTACTGAGTTACAGTTGGAGTGTATGCTGCATTTTTGCTGCAGTTGTTATTACTGAGGCTGAGTTGAAAAAAGATTGGCTATCTGCTCTTAAAAAGAACAGAGACCAAAAAATGAAAAGCATCTTTTTGATCACAAGTTACTGCTTAGAGGGAGCTGAACTGTCTAGAAAGAGCTGCAACTCCATTAGGTGCTGAGTGAAGTCCTCCTTTATTAAGATGAACCATACAGTTAGATGACAAAAGCAAAAACTTTTTTGCTGTGAACTTTATCCTTTCTTACACATTGTTTCAGCTGTTTACATCAGTATTGTTATACTTAACCTAGTTTAAATAATATCTCCAAATGCATACATGGAAGGAAAGAAATTTGGTAATAGAGTATTCTTCATTCATATTTGTTTGTGGAAACTTAGCTGAACAGCTGTTAGAGGTTTCTACACATTTAAAAATGTGTATTTACATTATTTTATTATATAGAATAAATGTGCAACTAAGACACAGAACTAGAGTGATAAAGAGATGCAATGCATTTTGTCTTGAGGAAAGCAATTTTGTTGGACAAAACAGGGTGAGGAAATTTGCTCTGGCTGTTTCACTTTCGTCCTGAGCCCTTGAAGCCACCGTGTGTGATTTCAGAGAAGTACACTAACATGGTAACTGGCCACACCCAATGCTGCCAATAAGCTAGGGGATGGATATATTTCTCACTTGCTCAGTTCAGTTGTTCCCCCTTGGAATTACTGCTCCCATTCTCCATGGAAGCACAGATCCTCACTGCCCTAATTCTTTTGGCAAGCAGAAGAAATTCACCTGCGGCTCCACAGGTTTTATTTTACACAGAGCCCTGCTAAGCGCAGCTGAGCTGTCGCTGTGAAATCCAGTGCACTCAAAGTTCTGTCAGCTTCCACAGAGCAGAGCTAGTCCTACAAGAATCCAATATGGTTTGAGATACCTTAGCAGAAATAATTAATCAGTGTCAATATCTTTTGTATCCCACATGCAATACATAGACATGACATATAAAGGATACGACACATGTTAAAATCTGCCATTATTTTGGCAATACATCAGAGAAGGATTGGCATTCTGGAAGTAAAGTGAAGTCCTAGAAAGAAGGAATTAATTATATTTCTTGGACTATAGATGAGTCATACTAAAACATGGAAATCAATGCAGTGCAGCTGACAAAACATTTATCTTTTATACAAGGTAGAAAAAATTCATTATGCAATAATTTAAAGAAATTAAAGGACCCTAATTCTCCTCTGTAAAGCACATCTTAGCAGTTTAGCAATTGGATTTCAAACTAATCATCCCACTTGATTTCATTTAATTAAATTCATCTAAACTGCTCTAAATTTTTGATTCTGCCTAAAGCATAAACTCTGTGTGAGGGTTCAGAGAGTTTGAGACATTTTTTCAGTGCCCTGGCACACTCCAGCAGCCTTGGGAGGCACAGAGATCCAGCACATGGCGCTGCTCTCAGGGTCACAGCTTATTCTCCTGTCTGCAGACAGAGGAATAGTTTTGTGAGTGTTACAGTCATGGAGATGTCAAATTAAGGGCTACAGCACAGCAAGTCAAATGCATTTTAAGCACCTGAGTGATAGATTCAGTGCAAGGTGCACTTGATCTATTTCTTTTGTTTCTGGCAAAAGAAAGCCAGTTTGCACTAGGCTTTATGGCAGTCTGTCCTTGTGAGTTGGTCATTACCATCAAAGCATTTGAACAGAAAGAAATGTATACTTTTTTGAAAGAGAACATTTGTATCTGAAGATACTATGATTTAGATTAATGATGGTACAAACCAGTGAAGTATTTCTGCTGGTTTGCAAGGCATTTCTGGTCCCATGGGAGTTCTCTCTCTTAAATGTCACAGTTCTTTTAAGAACCGGTTGTTGGATTTGGGTTTCTTTTTTTGGTTTTTTTTTTGATGCTCCCCATTTCTCCTCTATCAAGCTTTTAAGTAATTTTCTCTCTCAGTCCATAAGCAAAACTTTTATTGAGTCTTAGAATGAGACCATTCACTGAACAATTTACATAATGATAAAAACTTCTCAAACAAGATTTAAAATATAATTAAAGGCCAGACTTACTGAGTTAAAAGCATTGTTGTGAAATGGCTATACATCATCATGCCAAGAAGCCTCCTATTCAGCTAGCCTATGGCATGACCCCAATTCCAGTCTGGTATGATTACATCTCTGAGTCTCATGCTAATGACTTGATTAAAAAGAATGATAGAAAGGTCTTTTCCATTGTGAAGATAAGCTTGTGAATATAATTAAGGCATTTCTGGTTTCCGAACACATTTTTCAAGACAAAAAAGTGTAAGAGTTAGTCTTCTAAGAGAGAATCAAGTGCTGATGAATGGAAGCCAAAAGTATAACTTTGCCTTACAGAAAACAATCTGTGTAAGTTGCATCTATCATTGTTATGGTTTAAAATTCTACAAGTTCCAGAATAAAGATATGACCAAGCTTCATATTCAAATGCTACTTTCATCTAACAGAAGATAAAAAAAAGCTTTCTTTAGCAAGTTGGGCCATTTTCAGGAAATATTATTTTTATAAGCAGGCAAAAGAGCCTTCAATTGAGGTTATATTCAGATTGCAAGAGACAACACGGTGCATCTAGGGATGCAGCAATCTCTTGCTGACCATAACTGAAAATGCAGTGTGGACTTCTTGATTTTATTTACATTTACAAGGCTGCCTCAGCTTTGGAATAGTAACTCTTTAAGAGCACTAACACAATCATTTGAACATATACACGTCTCTAGTGTGCAGATATTTATTCATAGAACTTTTTACCCATAGCACAAGGTCTTACGATCTCCCTTGATCATAAGGAAATAATGACTTTTTTTGAGACCTCTAGCAATTAATTTGTATTTAATTATTAGCTAATTCCACGTGTTTGGGTGGGATTTATGGATTTCTTGTATATGTTTTCTGAAGACTGAGAAAATCCCTGCTTTTATTTACATGTATTGAAAATATGACTAAATAGATAAAATAAAGAAACCAATGTTTAAAGAAACAAATCTTTCTGCATTTATGGTTTCAGTTAGGGTTTGATCTAGAGAAATGTATTCTGTTCTGATAACAGTAACTTTAATGGAAATTATTATTTTCACTGTTTGTTTACTTTTTTTGTCATTATATCTAGGATGGAAACCCTAAATAGAAAGAAACATCATGTTAATCTGAGGTTACACTAATGCAGAAAAATTCCTTGTAGGACAGCAATGAAGAACTTTTACTGTATGGTGTAAAATATAAATACGTATTTTACTAACATAGCCTGTACTCTCTTTCAGGCAAGCCAATCCAACAAAGCAAACAAAGCACATTTTTCAAGTAGGAGTTGCTAGTGTTCTGTGTGTCAGAAAATCAGCCACCTCTACTGAGATGTCTAAGAATGGGCTTAGCTATCTGCCTTTGAAAACTCCGTATTTGAGGGTTGAGTGAGTAGGAGGGAAACAGCACAAATGTGCATAGAATCATACACACAATTTTCTTAAAGCAAAACCATAAGGCACATTACAAACTAGCAGAGTTTTCTAGATTGTGGAAGGTGGTCTGCTCCCACCAAATATGCACGTCCCGACCCCCGTGCTTCAATGAATGTCTGATCCCATTCCACCTGCACATGCTGTCAGCACACTCACCCTGTCAATCTTTTGGCAATCTGCAGCAAAATAATTATGCTGCTACCTTCAGTATGTCTAATTTTTCCTCTCTCCATTTTCCAGAGATCAAACAGTAACAGCATAAAGAGCATCTTCCTCTACAGGAACATTTACTTCTACTTTGTTACTCAGGCAAGGTCTTAAAGTCCTGCTGCATAGTTTGGAGAGAATTTACCTCTATTAATTCTGCTGACATTCCAGTACTTCAAAATAATACTGATTTCCCTCTACAACACACAGCTGGAAAGGCTGAACTACACAACTGTCTCTAGGTCTGGAGGAAAAAAAATTATGAAAGAAGAAAGGACAGGGTTTTTTCTCTTTCACTAACCAATAGTGAAAAATATCTGATTTCTGTTAAGTATAAATGACCTTTCCAAGAAGAAAAACTATTTGTACGTACAGAACTGTATATTTGGTTCACAGAAATGATACACCAACTTGTTACAATAAGGTATTTCATATTTTAGCACTTATGTAGTTCATATCTATTTCATCCTTCCCCAAATACACAAATGGATACAGTCCTCTTTCAGATCCTTTTAAAAAAAAATTGAAGGCATTTTATACTTAAAGGAAATTATTTCTGTTCAAAGCATTAACCTAATTCCTTCTGTCACAAATAATTTTTACAACCTTCTTCTCTTTTCTAAAAAAAAATCCTGACATTTAAATTTTTTCTTGGTAATATCATTGATGTCTGGAGAGAAATAATTGGTACACCAGTTTCATAACATGATACTCAATTAATTAACAAAACATAAAATCTTATTAAAAGACAACAACCCAAAACATAAAGGAGAAACTAGAGGCCTCATACATTGCACACTATTAAAACTGGTTCAAGCAGACCAATAACTACAATGGTTTTAGGACTCCTTTTAGGAGTTTTATTGTCCCATAGATAATGAGATTTCAATTAGGAATTTATACTATTTCAGGTGCTCCTCTCCACCAGCATGCAAGATCCACTGCAATTAACTGTTGTTAATCAAGGCCAGGTTAATTGGGACCCGGTGGGCATTATGAAAGAGATAATGTGGGAAAAACTCCAGTGTTTCTGCACTACTTGTGTCAAATCCTTCCTACTGGAGATGTCCTGAGGAAGGGCCAGGAAGGGCAGGCACTTGGGCAGCACAAAGGGCAAAAAACCACTTCATCTTGATTTTCAGTGGAAATCCAGGTCATGCTAGTGTGGCCTCAAGATCTTCTGACTTCCTAGGTTTTAAGCAAGAGACGCCAGTAAAGTTACCACAGAGAAAGCCGCTGTGCAGCCCTCAGGTGTTATCAAAGTCACTTTAGCAATTGATGTTGGCTGTTCCTGTCACAACAAAACAGAATTCACCAGCTGCTGGTCAGTTTACTCATTAACACGAGCTGGGTTTAAACTGCCATGAGGAAAGTTAGTTTCATCATGCTGATGATGTTTTAACCGCAAGCCTGCTCAGTATGAGGGGCACCACATGTTTAAACACCCGGTGAGAAACAAACAGGCTACCACCTATGGCACCTCCCTGTGTAAATGGACCCCCCTCTAAATGCAACAACAGGCAGAGCCACAGAGGCTCAGGCAGCCCTGAAGAGCTGTTGCCAAAAGGGCTGGCACAGTAATAGAAGAAGCTGTCAGGCTCAGGACCAGGGTGGCTGCAAAGAGGAGCTGCCACCAACTGCAAGGTCTTGCAGGGAAGGTGATGCTACCACCTTCCTCTGTGGCCTTTCCCTTCTGACCCTGGAACCCCAAATCCTCAGCTGCCTCCTCACACCAACACTGACCACAGCACCAGGGCCTCCACCTTTAAACCCGTACTGTGTCAATATCCCAAACTCAACAGCTGAATTAAAATGTGTAGCACTACTTCTTTTTGCTAACAAGCTAGTTCCGTTTGTTGCTGCTACCCTGCACTCGGAGGTGTTCAACCATTCTGACTTCCACTGTTCTGGGGAGCTGCATTGGTGAGGAACTCGACAGAAAGGTCCATCCTCATTAGTCTTCAGCTCTAACAAGTTCCTTAACTTCATGTTTTTCTGAATAACCGGAACCACACCAGAATCATGTTCTGCATGATTTATTTTAGGTGCTTTTATAATGTATGTTGACTGTCTTGAAATAAGCAAATAACTGGGAAAAGTTCATAATCTGAAAAAGGAATACATTTTTAACAAAATCCTTCAAAATAGCAATGTTAACTATCACATTGATTGGTCTCTCTGTGGCAGCCTAACCATGTTTTGCTGCAGCCAAAAATCAAAAGCAAAACTGAAGAGAATTCCTGTATCAAGGGGTCTCTGAATAAGATTTACATTCTGAAAATAATTATTTGGTATTTTCTTGGATTTACTAGCAAGATGCACGTACTCCCACAGTAAATACAGCATCAGGTTAAAATGGTAAATATCACTGAAAAAAATAATGAGATCACCAGAAAATTCTGACATGAGGTAAACTTGTATCTTAACACTTTTTTTTAAGGAGACAAGTTATTTGGGAGTGAAAATTAACTTCATGTTTTTCAGTTTGACATTAAAAAAAATCAACTAATTTGGATCACTGAGTTTCTCAAATCCACCAATTGAAAAGAAATACACTTGTTCCCTCTATCTTCCCTTCATTCCAGTAAAAAAGAAGTAATTCCACTACCATAACAAAAATGAAATTATTCTAATTCAGAAGTCATACTGGTGAAGTCATGTAAGTGTTTTCATCTAGATCCAGATAAGAAAACCAGCTCCAAGACCCAAAGGCAAAAAGCTAAGAAAAGTGAAATGTACACTTTAAAACTTAAGGTATACTTGATACTAATGAAGGAACAGAGGTCAGCCTACAGTAATAGAGATAATAGAGAAAATATATATGAAATTTAAAACAAACAAACAAAAAACGCCCTTCCCATCTAGAATTAGACTCTTTCTCTTTAAACTTAAATAAGAACTCAGGGCTTAGATATGCTCTCAGAAGACAGAATACCCTCTTGGCAGTAAGTCAATATATCAGGCAGATCTTAAATACTGCAGGAAATTCATATGCTCCTACTTAAGTTTCTGTAGAGATCAAATATGCCTCTTCTCCTACTGTCACTCCAAAGCATGCCATGCAGTCCCAGGTTTATACCCTGGAATTGCTTTTATAGCTCTTCAGTCAAGCTTACTTATCAAACACTTTATAAATTGCTGACACAGGACACTGCAAGTACTTGACTTCACTGCTAATCACATCAATGTCACTCTCATATCCAGAAGTTTTTGATATGTTTTTGTCATTGGTCTCAACGATACACTAAATGTGACACAAACATGTGGCTGAGAGATACTTCTTCAGAAAACAGTAGATAAAATAACCTAAGGTCTCATACATTCAGAAAATTCAGGAATACACTTGGAAACCAGGCTCAAGTATCTCAGAAAGCTGAAGACTTTGCTCAAACATGCAGTCCAGCCACATTAGTTATACCACCCAAGGCTGAAAAATGTGCTGAAGAACACTGCATGATACCACAGGCAATCTTGGAAATGACATTGTCAAAAACAACATGTCAGATTGCAACAAAAAAGAACTGACGGTCAGTTTATTGTTCATAATAAATGCTAATTACTTCTCAAGAGACGAAGTTGTATTTTAATGAAAAAAACAAAATTAAAAGGAAAAGACATTGGGGAAACTTGGATTGCCATAACTGCTTTACTCCCACAGCAGCTTTTGCAGCAACTGTATATACGAGAGGCTTCGGAATGGCATTCACGTAACACACCCAAAGATACCAACGAGGCCCACTTTTGTGTGAACCCTGCTGAGAGCAGGCAGAAGAAGCAGGGTAAGTTCAGTTTAAACAGGACTGCTGCCGTCTGAAAATGGTCCTCCCAGATTCTCTTCAGATTCAACCAGAACAAAACCAACACACATTAAAAACAAACCAACCAACCAACCAACGCATCCCATATCTAATTTAATTCCGAAAAAAAATACACCTTGTTTATGCACACTGTGGTGGGTTCACTCTGGCTGGATGCCAGGTGCCCTCTTCAGCTGGCTGAGGGGAGAAGATAAAACAAAAGGCTCATGGATGAAGGTAAGGACAGGTAGAGATCACTCACCAGTTACCATCAGAGGCAGAAGAGACTCTGTCAGGGAAAATAAGCTTAATTTATTATCAATCAAATCCGATTAGGACAATAAGAAATAAATTCAGCTCTTAGAACATCTTCCTCCTACTCCTTCATAGAATCATAACATGGCTTATGTTGGAAGAGACCTTTAAAGACCATCTAGTCCAACACCCCTGTGTCTTCAAATAGATGAGGATGCTCAGAGCCCTGTCAAGCCTTGCCCTGAATGTTGCCAGGCATGGGGCTTCCAACACCTCTCTGGGCAACCCTTCCCAGTGTTTTAACGCCTCATTGTAAAAAATCCTTCCTTATCTCCAATCTAAATCTACCCTTAGGGAAGCCAGCCACCTGGTAACTCCCCTGCTACCAAAACCTGGCCACATAAACCCAATACACACACTCATTAATTTTCACATCTATCTGTATCAAACTCAGAGAAAAAAGCATCACTTTTAGAAAAAAAAATTACTTTGCATTCCCTGGGGATTAACACCCACCATTTCTACCCTGCATATAAAGCAACTTTGTAGCTTTCTTCATATGGCATCCACAGCAATTACTGTTCTCATGAAGTTGTCAGTTTCAATATATGTATCATGTTCTGATTTCCAGAAAACTCTGCAAATTTTAACACCCACTAATTCAAAAGACTTTTGTACATAAAAAAGTGAATGAAGAAGAATGTGAGGAAATGGTAACAGGGGTATCTGTGTAATATGTGAGTGATCACAGAGGGATAGTTTCTACCTTTGTGTCATAAAGACCAGTTTGCTCACAGAAACAAAACCAGAAGTTTCATGTTCCCTATGGAAATAAAATATATTTTTCCCTATAATCCTCTTTGAAGTACCACTGCTGCTTTCATGAGAGAATTAAAAAGACCTGTGTATGGATTTTAAGCCCAGAAAACCAAGCACAAAAGAAGAGACACATGATAATGTTTTGTATCTTTGGAAAAAAATACACATTTCCTATCTTATTAGAAGTGATGTAAAATAATTCCTATAATGGTTATATGCTAATATTTGCATATGAATTCCAAAAAACAGGAATTCCAGGCTAGAGGTGAGGGAAGAGACAGAGAGAGAGACTAGGTAAAAATATAATTTATATCCCAGAAGTAGTTTAGGAAGTTCTAGGGCATTGTCTTACCCCAGTGGAACAAACATAAAAAATCTTGGAGATTTAAAAGATAAAATTAGGCAAACGGTGGCTGAAACAGGATGAATGTAATATCCCCCAAGGCACTCATAGCAATAGTCACTGTTACACTATTCAGTGTAATGCCACTTACTCATTATCTTCTATCTGCACATATTTGACATATAATCAATTTTGTGTAGAAAGGATTCTCATGGCATAGACCTATTCAAAACTGACAGAGCAATGCCACTATTCAGTAAATACTCACTGAACAAGGGATAATAATGCACCTGCGTCATGTACTCATTCAGTCGTTGGTCTCATTGAGATCAAAACTTCCTTTCAGATACACTGCTTTTATCTGGACTGCCTATTGGGTTAAACTGAAATTAATCTGATTAACATTAGTATAAAAACCTCTGTCTGTACAGTGAAAAGCTTACCTTCCTCTCTTAAGCGTGAGAAAACTTTGCGACTGATCAGCCTCTTAAGAGAGAAGGAGCTTCCTGGAAAAGGCAACTTTCTTATTCATCTCACCTCCTTTGCCAAAGTACTTTTTATAAAATTTAAAAAAAAAAAAAAAAAAAAAAAGGTTGATCTGAAATTCAAATTTGAGAATTTGTCTGTAATTTTTAAACAGCTTCTATACATTTGACTTGGTAATAAAGCAAATTCAGAATTCTCTTTTGACATCAGTGAGTTTTCTGAAAAGAATACCCTTTCACACACAGTGCTTCATAATCTAACTGTACCACTAAATGAAATACTGATGCTCAGTTTCCCAATGGAGCTTTGTGCTCCCTTTGCAATCTTGCTGAAAGCCTGAAAACCAAACACTGACACTCAGAGTTCTGACGCCTGTTACTCAGCAATTGCGTCTGTTTGCCAAGGGCACACGCAAGTGAGGACAGACACGAGTTGCTGCTTAAACAATATCTCAAGGGGACACAGCCTTATAAGAAACAAAATGAAATAAAATAGTCTGTAGGAGGAAATTTTAGGAGCTGATGAAAAAGGAAATATGGCAAACCTTTTACACTTCCTCTTTTTACATTCATTTACTTGCCAAAGGACATGTTTGGTATGCAGAAGTTATCTTAGATTAAAGGAAATGAAAGAAAAAAACAACCGAGGAATGACTTTACAATTCATATATTTGCATATTTGTCAAAAAACCCCCCAAACAAACAAACAGGCAAAAGGAAAGTATTTTCCATAAGCAAAGGCATGTTCATCAGGAAACAGAATAACACCATCATCCTTCAAATATACCTATACACATGCCACAGCAACCATCTGCCAAAATGATCTTGCTGTCACAGTTAATTCCAAGAATCAGATGCACACAGTCTGTTCAGCACAACACCAAGCTCTATGCAGATGGGATGTGAGCTTTGAAGCACAGCCTGCGCTGACTTACCATCAACAGCAGGTGATCCCTAAGACCTCAAGACAGCATCCCAAATTCAGGGATAGAAAAGTAACCATTGCCCAGGATGAGCTTTCTATCAATCAGTGCTGCTTTAATCTCTGTTGTGAAAACTATCAAATCAGAAGGATTAAGGGTCTGCTCAAAAGGATACAAGAGCAGAAAGGAAAATGTTTTATTAGCACTAAACAGTCAAGCCAAGCTTCTGCAGCAAAAAGGGAGTTCCTTGAAGGAACTGCGAATCTGGATGGACCAACTTTTCCCTGCTGCTCATACCAGTCCCTCAGGTTAAATCTGTCTGACAAACTCCCCCCTACACAAAAGGCTTGCTTTAGAAGAGAGCCAGTACTCTGCCTGCTATTGCAATATGTCTTATTCTACCTTTGTAGTAACTCCAAAACTTGAGCTCTCCCTGGATGTAACAGCTGTAGGCTGCCTATTACAGAGGAGAACACCATCAGGACCTGTGCAAGTCATCTTCAGGTCTCCTGTGGGGCAATGCCAGCTTAAACCAAGGAGATCTCTTTCATCCCTGGATAACCCAGAAAAGTCTTGGGTCTAATTCCCTTAAAATAGAAAATAGACTTCTATAAATTCCATTGCAGGTCCTCTCAAAACAGGGACAATAAAAAATTTAGTCTACTGTACCTTTATTGTTCTGTATAATCTGGCTTTGCATGTCATCTTTATTTAAAGAGTATCATTCATCTAAATACTGTTTCTCACTTATTTAATGCCAACATTTTTATGTGACTGCATTCCCTAAAAGTCATGGGGAAATATTAACAGCAATCCGAATGCTGCAGTTACAGTATTAGAATGATTTCTGGCAATGAGTGGTAAAACCTCAGCAACTTTGTTTCAAGAAAAAGCTAGACTTTTGAAATTCCCTTTGACTTGGAATTAACCTAAGGAATTTTACTTTTAGTTCCTTTCTGAAAATTACAAAGAGCACCCTGACAGCTAGCAGGTCAATGGCTCAGTTATAACCTATGTAAAAACCCAAGATTCATGCAGATCTTTCTTTTAAAAAATTAATTAAAACTACTACTACTTTTTTTTTTTACAAGCTGACACTTAAATGAAGGTATTTGAAGTTATTAATGATTGCTAGGATATAGAAAAAAGACCCCAAAACCAACACAACCTGAAAGGAAGAGAGCAAAATTACTAGACTACTGCGTAGTACTCAGTTCTTTTTAACCGACACATTCGGGGTACTTCAGACGTGGAAATTACTTTTCTCTGAGTTTCACTTGAAGTTACACTTGAAAATCCCACCCAGAATGAGATAGGAACATTTTATGAACAACTGACTTGGAGAGGGAATATAATTCAAACTTCCTTTAATAATAATCTTTGACGAAAAAAAAAAATCTGAAGAATGCTTTAGAACTGTTTAAGTTTTACAACTTTTAATCTAATACAAACCAAATAAACAGCAAGAGACTTATTTGTTTCAGAAGTGAGACTTCTTTCACCTGTGATTGAAAAAATGTTAAAATTACTACTTATACGTAATTTGTCACTGAAATTATATGTCCCTGTAACAGAGATCTGAACTTGAAATATTTAATGATTAAGACCAGCATCGTGTTGGGCTCACAGCATTCAATAATCATTAATAAAATTTTCTGGAATTTATATAAACAGATAATGAAGATCACTGAAAAATAACACTTCCATTTCACCAGCATGTCTTCCTGCAACTGCTCATGAAGAGAAGTTTGACCATCCCTGTCTCATCAAAAAAAAGGAAAATTCTTTTCAGAAAGATGCAAGCACAAATAAGAATGGGTTTTGTTGGGTTTTTTGGTTTGTTTGTTTGTTTGTTCTGATAAGTTGCAGTGAAGATGTCTTTAAGTTTCTTGGCTCAGTGATTTTCCAATAATTTCCTAAGGAAACCTAACTGAGAGAGAAAATAATTTCTACCTTAACCAGCTCTCAAGCATAGGTTCTGAGATAGGCAGAGCTGTTTTGTTCTTGGTGCCACTGTTGTGTGGTTTTTTCCACTAAAGCTTAAGTCCCAGGATTGGAGTTCTGGGATGGAGAACTCCGGGCTGCTCAGGAAGGACAGGCAGCCCAGGCCAGGCGGAGGTGTCACACCTCAGGTCACGCAAGGGAGAGGTTTGACTGCACATCCCTACAGTGAGTGATGTGGTGCACAGGCCCTGGGCTGGAAAACAAAGATGTTGTAGTGGATGTCTACTATAGCTACAGGAATGAAAAAGAAAGATAGTTTAGAATTAATGAAGAAATAAAGCATAACACTGAAACATCCAAATGGACTCCTTTGGACAATATAATCCACAGCTCATCACATCAGTAAATTCACATCAGAGACAAAGGCAAAAAGCAAATTCGATAAAGCTTGTGATGTGCCATCACAGCATAAAACAACCAGAACAATTCTGTGTTATGAGCAAACAATTACCACCTTCATAGAAAGAAGATTTATTTACAGCTCAGTAAGACCCTGTCTGGTAATTCTTTCCTGATATGTAACTTCTTTTTTTTTGCACAATAGAACCACTTAGCTTCTATTGACCCCTTGTTCCACTGTAAACAATTTTTCTTCCATCTTCTTGCTTCACCCTTCAAACTTCAGTGGACAGCTATTTCTTTTGTGGACCTTTCTATACAAAGTGGCAAGGGATGAATGAAGTGTGGAGTCTACAAGCCAGTTTTAATCAAACAGCAGTGCATGTTCCTGTCTTCAGAAATAGGATACTTACTGTGTTCTTTTTAATTGCCAATTCTGTAACTGTCAAATAACCAATTTTGTCTTGTCAAGTTTTGATCTTTTAAAAGCCTACCACTATTAATCTTATTTTTTTTCTACACACTCGCTCAGACCACTTTGTTTGCTACTGTTCAATAGCAGTTACACACTTATTTAAGTAACACAGCAGACACTAATTTTTCTTTGTCTTTGTATCTCTTTGGGGATGGAATTGAAAAAATAATTAGGAAAACAGAAAATTAATTCAATATATTTTATTCAGGATAGTTGAAGAGAGAAGGGAGTTACGAGAAACTGCATTTGTTATCAATCTTTGAGGTTTGTCCTCTATGGAGAAGAGGAACTGAATTCAAGATAAAAAAGACTAAATGCATCTAAACAAAAAAAAAAAAGAACCAACAAAAACCTAACCCCAAAAAACCAACCCCATTAAGGTTGCGGATAATAAATGGAGGTCAGCACATAAATCACCTAGTTTACTTACTTCATTGTCTAAAGCTGGCTTTGCTTTATATGACAAGGATATAAAGAAGTTATTGCTCACAAGGCACCTCATCTTTGTAGATCTGGGGCCCTGCAGCTTTGTGTGCTCTTCCAATAGCCTCAAAGAGTTAAATCTGTGTCTGAATGTGCATGCAAAAGTACTGATGACAAAAGAGGTAGCAGGATGGACTTCTAACTCTGCACAGCAGGAGTGGGTTCTTAAGCTTAAAAAAAAGCAAATGAAAAAGGCAACCAACTGTCTTTTTTAATTACTAACATGTACTAGCTTCAGCAACAATTTTAATCTTGCACTTGCTTTTGGACTTTTTCTTCCCTGCAGTATTTGGCAACTTATTGGAAATGCAAGATTTATTTTAAACTTCATTAAAATGTTCAAAAGAACATTTAGTGTTAATGTTGAATCTTAGCAATCTGTCCTGAAGACCATTTGGAATATTTATTTACTTATACAAAAGAGACAAATCCATATAGTTTCTGACACCATAGCTGACAGGTAGAAAAAATAGTAACAGGAACATTAACTTTTAGCAAGTACAGTTTTTAAAATACATGTGTATGGAATTAAATTTAAGAAAGCCTTGTACAGACAGAAGAAGAAAGCTTTCTACTTTATAAATGTCCAGAGTGATATGTTCCTGCCTTGGATGACAGAATTTCATCTTGTTCATTGTCCTTAATTTGGGTTATCTATGTTTCTATTTTAATTTTTTCACAATATGAAACTTTTTCAAATATTTTAATTATTTTCAAATAAAGCTCTGAGAACTATCCTGGGCCTAATCCTGAGCAAAAAATTTACTTCCTTAACAAATGTTTTAGATCAGGTTATTGTTTTAACTGATTTTCAAAATGTTTCCTTAAATTAGAGTTCCTTTTCACCATCAGCAGTAAGTTATACTCCAGCAACTTCAAAATTACATGTTGGAAGCAAGAAGGTACAGTGCTATAAGATTTATTAATAAACTCTCCCACATATAGCATCATAAAATATTCTATTTGCTTTCTTCCTCTAGCTAGTTCATAATTTGACTAATTTAAAAAGATGGCACACATTGCAAAAGCCTGATTTGATTTATTTTACTTGACTCTTCTACCTGCAATGTGTAAAGTACTCTACCATTGTTCATGCTCCTGATCACTGTTAAGATATATTAGTCACACATTAGCTGTCCTCACTTTAGCGAGACTCAACACTGGCAACTTCTCACATCAGTTTGGGGTTTGCCTTCCATATTTTTGCATATCTAGTTTTATTATTTTACTTTAATACTTTAATGGCTTGGGTTGCAAGGGGACCTAGAAGATAATCTACTTCCAGCCCCCCTGCCGTGGGGGCCTAGACAACTCTTAGACAAATTTTTAGAATTTTTTTTCTCCTTATCAATAAAGTCCCATCATATATAAATCATCTATATGAATATCACACTCCAAATTTTTATTCCTATAGCCACCTGTGTCACAGAGCAGCAAAATCTTCCTACACCTGGAAACAGTGAACACTGCCACAACCCACTGCAGTTTTAGCCTCAGGGTAGCGTTGAGTTTGATTAGATTCACCTCTTGATTTTCGCATATCTTTAAAAGGATAACCTTTATCTGCTTACAGATGGATGTCATTCTAAAGTCCAGTCTCTCTCAGATATTCTCAAATGGAAACTCCCTCTTTGATATTTGAGGTGTTTCAAAGCCCACACTAGGACTTTTGCTATTCAGCCACGTATCTCTGAGGGTGGTTCAGCAGAGCTTCTCAACCACCATAGTGCTCCCAAGAACCCTTCCAATGGTAGCAGTTCCTTTATGTCCTTAAAGTGGCTGGAAAGCCAAGAACCCTCAAGTTTCCCTAGCACACTCACATACTACACTCTCTTTAAAATAACCCAAACAACCAGAATGTCCCCTAGTCCCAGCCAGCAGGGGAGGATGAATGCAGGAGTGTATTTTTTTTGGGTCTGCAAAAAATAAAATCTATGAAGTTGACTTCAAGTTCTCACCAAAGCTGTCACTCCCAGCAGAAATTTCTGCACATTTTGCTCTTGACTGTATTTTAGCCACCTTCCCATTTAAAGTATTCTTTCTTTAAATAAGCCTCTGATCTTTTTTATGCCCACAAGATTCCACTGAAAATCTCCAGCCTAAAACTTTCAAAAACTTGCGGGTCTCAAGGAAATATTGTTCAAAGGGAGTAGATATGTTGGTCTAGTCCAACTTTTTTCTTCAATGTATTCTCCACTTCCACTGTGAAATCTGTGCCTGTAAATGTGACAATACCACTTTTCTTCTCCATAGTTTGCAGGGATAAATCACCTTAGTTTGGATTAAATATGCAGTGACATCCTGTATATACTATGCAGTGCAGTTTGCTTGTCTAAGTGCTTTCATCAAGGGCAGCACAGACAAAAATCCTGAATAACCTCTGCTCATGTGCTGTGCAGTCCCAAAGTATATGCACAGTAAATCTGATGCAGCAAAGAAATGTTGGATTTACTCTGCATAAGATACTGTGCCTACTCTGTTCATGTGTGAAAGGTCTCAAAATTTCTGAAAATGCTTGTGAACTGTGAACCAGAAATCCTCTGTTATGTAAAACAGTCTAATTCCTATGGCACGGTTTGCTCAGAGCCACTTCTCATAACTTCTGATAATTTATCACACACAATTTACAGATGCATTCAAAACGCAAGCTGAAATAGAAGACGTGTTTTCAAAAGTACATACAATTCACAAAAAATGGGCATAAGCTTTGGATGGTTAGATCCTATGGGAACAGACTATTTTTGACAGCACATTAAAAATATGCCTTTAGGTAGTTCATGTATAAGGTGATTCTGTTTGGGTATTAAATCTAAGATCACATCAGTACATATTATGGAGTAAACAAATGTCTTCATCAAAATTTTTTCTCATGTTAAAAAGTTCAGAAACTGCAAATTTAGCCGTTTGTGTAATGGAGCAGTAAAATATTCTACACTGTCTTTTTAAAAGTCATTCTGACTACTTTTTATAGTTCTTGTTTTATATCAATGCTATTTTTGATATCTTTGCTAAAGAATTTGTGGTAATTATGTCTCTCAGTGATTTAAATACTTATTCCTCTTGATTTGACTCATATTTTTGTCCAGTATTGAATAAAATGAACAAAAAGAGAGAAACTGGTTGAAAAAAGACCAATCCAACAAACACCACCAAAAGCCCGTCAGAAGTGCAATATCATTTCATTAAGAAATTGAAATGTTTACATGTGACAAACAGAACTTACTATTTAAGGCTAAGATTAAATTGGCTACCATCCTCCAAACCACTATTCCTCCATGTGGAGTACTCACCTTAATTAAATCTAACACAAATCCCAAACCAATATCCAAGTAGTTTGGTACTTTGACATTTAATCAATGGAACCTAGTTGTACAATCACCAGGTGAACCAATATTTCAAAGCTGAATTTCAACAAATTATCCCTGCTTTAAATGAGACCCCTAAAGAGGTCTTCCAACTTCCACTTCTGTTCATTCATTCTTCAAACATCAACTTTTTTTAGACTTTCACTTCTACCCGCAATTATTTTTAATAGAATCAAACCTAGACAAAACTTGTCAACTTGGAATATTTTTTCAAAGTAGAGCTTCATACAGAAATTCAGAGAAATCTTAAGTTGTCACATGGCTATTTCTACATACCTAACCTCTATAGTGTTATATTTGTCCAAACAAATTTCTTCACATGCAAAAATATCACATTTAAACATGACGCTTATTAAAAATAAATACGACTGAAGTTACCCAATGTAATTCAAAGTCAGAAACATAAATTGTTCGGCAAGATCTATTCACTGTGGTTCAACCTTTGAAGTTTTCTGTGAAGTGCTAAAATAGTCAGAATCAAAAAAGCTACAGCTTGAGATACTTCAAGTGAGCTGTGCAATATAATTGCACAGCTAATAGAAGCATAATCATCTCAGCAGGAATTAAATAAGGCAAATACAACTGCTGAGTTGTTTTTCAATATTATTAATTTCAAAGCATATCTTGCACATGCTGGCATATTTAGGGAAGCAAGGCAACTTCAGATCACAAGAGTATACATTTTAAGAGCTTTCTTCTGATGATGCAGCATGTAATGAAAAAGCTTTGAAACAAACTTAACTCAAATATTTAATGTACATATAAAAATACATCAAAACCCCATATATTTCATATTCAACATACTGCATTTAAAGGTGTTTCTTACAAATTGAACTACAGAAGAAATTAGTAGAATTAAAGTCAGCAGCTCTGCAAACTCTACAACGTTGTTTCTTTCTTTCCCATTATTTCATGTTGAAAAAAATAAGGATAAATTTGTTAAGCCTTTATCAACACATGAAACCAGGAAAAGAGGAGGGAAGAAAGCATTTTTATTCTAGTTTAAAAGAAAGGGTTTGTTACTGAAATAAAATCAAGTAAATAATAATAATAATTAATGATGATATCCTTATTCTGTGTAGTAAAGTATTGTAGTGCAGCTATTGCATAAGAAACAACAAAAAGTAGAAGGGCAACAAGGAGCAGAAAAGTAGCTTAGATACCACTTGTAACAAAGATGAGAAAACAACCCAACCCACAGTGAACAAAAGGAATATGCTGCAATATTGAGTCACTGGCTTTACTTGATGAAATCTCTTGAAGGTCAGCTTAAAAGGTGGCATGTACCCACAGCCTTTTAAAATCTAACACCAGTAGTGATATTAACTCAAGAACTGAGCATCCAGAAGTCTGGGAATGGATGGCAAAAGGGATATTTCTTTAAAAGTGTCTCCAGGGTTTCTGAAATCCCAGTTCTTGTGCAGCCTGTCCAGCCTTGAATCCGTGAGTGTGGCACTAATGTAATGCTCAAATCTGTTTTATTTGACATCAGTCTGTCAGCATTCCACCATTCTTACTGAATCGAGATGCAAAAATATACACAATTAGCTGATTAAGAAACTTTCTTGATTAGTGGAGCCTGTTTTACTTGTCATATTTAAACAAAAGAGAAGACCAAGCAGGCTGCTTGGCAAATCACACAGTATGTTTTCTGCTCACAAAATCTCCTGTAGCCTGGCGCTCTCACAGACATTCACCACTCATGCTGCCAGAAATGCCTTTCTACAAAGGCCTCATTCTCAACAAACTTTTGTCAGTTTCAAGATGGGGTTTTGATGAAGCCCTGCCTTGGCTGCTGGGACACTGCACACTGCACACAAATCCTCTCCTTCTGGGGACTGCAGCTCCACCAGGACATCCCTTCCTCAGCATCCGCTGCTTCCAGATCACCTCAGTGCAAGGGGGACAAATTATACCACTGAAGGCTGGTGGGTTTCTTCTGGAATTGGAAGTCCTGGAATTTGTAATTTCTTGTCCTGGTGAAGTTCTTAGTGATTACTAAAGGTTTTTGAAAGTGAGAAATCAATAAGCTCCAAAGCATGCCTAATTTCAAGGTAATTTAGAATACTTTTCATTCTGGGCTGATTCAGCTGAATATCAAATTGAAAATTTTCTTTGTGAATTGGAAGTTCTGGGGTTTGGCCAAATCTTGAGGCCCAACCATATGAAATACATCCTTTCAGGGTTGGGATAGGATGAGAGCTGGTTGTTTTCTTCTTGCTCACTTTTGCTCACCAGTGTATTCTGTGATATGAGAAAGCAGAGAACCAACCTTTTTTTAATCATAGTCTAAGATTCCTTACTGTCTGTTTAATTTTCAGAAACTTCCAAAATCGTACTTAAATGGAAAGTCTCTAAAATGCTTTTCCAAAGTTAACATCTTTATATGACAGAATTCAGTTTCAAGCTGATGCCGAGAAATTACATTCTGTAGTTCATTATGTGTCCTTCCTGATTAAAAGTGAAAAAAGATACCCTAAGGTATCTTTTAGATGTTTCAGAGCTGTTTTCAGAGTTCTATCTAATACCTGCTTTGAGTCTAGACAAAGACAGTAAAACTGACACTCACTGAAATGAAAGTCTGATTTCAAATCCATCTGCTACTCTTTCCTTTTTTTCTGTCTACCAAGACTGCTGTAATCACAACAATTTTAAGAGGACTAAGTCTTAGCTCCGCTCTACCTATCAAGGTGTGCTTGGAAAACATGTGTATAATGCTACTTTTAATAGAAGTGCCTTTATTTAAAATGTTCTACGTATTTCCTTAAAATAAGGCATGCAAACAACAGATGGCAGAGCATATGGTGTATCGCTCACAGATATAACCAAACAAAACTTTCAAAGCTGCTCAAAAAGTAGAAGTGACCCAGGTAGCCTTGGGTCAACTGAGCAAACACAACTCGACAGCAGCCTTGCCTCACAGAAGAGCAGCAGCTGCCCAGACCAGACAGGTGTAACTGGTCTTGGTTCATGGACATAAAGGGAACCATAAAGGGTCAGAAACATAAAGGGTCAGAAACATAAAGGGTCAGCCCTTCCCGAATGCTATCAGAGCCATGGGGGCATATCAGTGCCCTGACACTTGGCACCAGCTGTAAAAACTGCCCAGAGCACAAACATGGCCAGGATCCTCTAACTGGTGGCACAGAAATCTGCTCTTAGGCTGGTGCTGTGTTTTATTATTGATTAGATATATCTGCAACTCCACAACAGCTGCAATGGTGCTGTGTTATGCAGAGGAAGAGGAGGATAATGAAACCAGGAGTACTGCAAACAAATAACAAAACAATCTTTCTTCCACTGTCTCATGTGACACAGCAGGAATGAACACGCTTTTTGATAGACCTTTTAAAATAATTTTTCAAGCCTCCTTAATTTCTTTTCATTTGCTTTTATTGCACTCTTAGTGTAAGCATGTGCACAAGCATGAGTATTCATGTAGTCAGTGAATGTTCTTTTAAAAGGAAAAAGGACATTTTTTATATTCAGAATTGAGTTTATCTCAGTCTGGTGTTGTACCTAATCAGTTTCTGGTTTGATAAGGCATTCTGTGTGCCCCTTTTACTTAGAGGTCATGAGTTGCACTCATTGAAAATATAAATACACAACTAAATACACAAATGTTTTCCTTCTTCCCTCTCAACTTACCTTAATATAATTGTATCAGCTGTTGGAAACAGTGAATTTATATAGATTAGAAATTACTTTTCACCCCTCTGAAAGAGTCGGCTTTTAACTGCAAACCTGACTCAAGCTAACTTGTGCTCAGGACAAGGAAGTCAACACATGCTGTATGTCAGGTTTATGTTGAATACAAAGTCAGAAATTCAGGAATCTGAAGGTAATGGCCTTTAGCAAAAAGAACATCTAATACTGAATGAATATCCTGCACTACCAGATAGCTGAGGTCTGTCGGATCTCAGCACAGAAAACAGATTTCAAAAGAAGGAACCTTTGTGGCTGAGAAACAAGAATTCTCAGTGGACAAAAGGAGGTTCTGGTTGTTGCTTAGGATAAACATAAAAATGTTTCCCATTGTGGAATTTCCCTTTGTACTTTAAAAAAAATTGATGAAAAGAGTCAGCTAAAGAGAATTTAATGCTGCCTTTTCAGATTATTCTGTCATTGCTACTTCAGTATTGGTGGTGTCTCTAAAAGAACACTAAAGTTGTTATTTCATAATTCTGCAACTCTTTGACTTCAGTTCAGACATTATTTATATCTTATGGAAATCAGATTTTTTTGTAAAACCAAGTAACTTCTAGCACCAGAGGCACCACAACAGTAGCAAATGGACAAGACTTTTTGCACATCCAGAACTACAGAAGGGATGGAATAAACCCACCAAAGTAAAGCTTGTAAGAAAAAAAAAAGTTGAACACATACCAACTTAATGGAGGAGATAACAGTTCCAGATAAGAGGATTGTAAATATAAACTGTGGTTAAAAATCAGACATATTGTTCTTTTTTGTAAGTGTCATTTTGTCAGCCACTTGAACCACTCTATGGGCCATCAAAAGAGATGGTCTTTGCTGCCCCTTTTAAATTTAAAAATATAACTAGAGCAATTAGGATGCTCTAGTTAATTAAATATTCTTTGCTATGTCTTTAGATAATTTAGCTTCCTGGCAGAGTGGAAATAAGAACAGCCTTACAATAGAAGCCTAACTAGTCCAAAAGAAAGGAAAAGAAACACATTACTGACAAAAAATTGGAGAGAATATATTTAAAATATATTTCTTCAGTACAAAGGTAAAGTGCACATTTCCCAAATATTAAAAGAAATATCATTTATTTACATCATATAAAAAACAAAATCAAAAAACCAAAATTACAAAAACCAAATTAGTTCATCCTTATGTAAAGAGTATCTTCAAATATGTCAAGGGTTAGTGCTTTAAGTACTAAATAAATTAGACCATTAAATGGCAAAATCTTCTCTTTTTTCCTCTTTAAACTCAAAATTATTACTAATTGCCAAAAGTGATTTCCCTTTGTGTCCAACAAATCAGAAAACTATATTAAATAAATTTAAATCAGATAAATGGGGTGCTACTTACACTAAAAATCTTACTCTGCTTTTTCACTGCTATATTACCACTGCTTTTTATTCAGACACATGCTGCCTCTGAAATGCTAGAGTTGCTATTTTATGGCTTTGCACATCAATTCCTTTTAGCTAAATATTTTTTTTCAGAGACCTTGGAGCCTGCACACATATATGACACTCCCTTAACATTACAAAGTCCAGAAAATGCATAATTTTAAGGAAAATATATTGAAATGGAAATATAATAGTGAAAATATATAGTGTTAGTCCCTTTCTGAAGCAGCACTGTTGCTATGGCAATTCTCAAATCTAGTCTTTTCATGAGAAAGCTCTCTTCATTGAAAGAGCCTGAATTTATATCCACCTTCATATTTATATGCTCAATTACACTTCAGAAACAGCATATGAACAGTTTAGTTCTGCTTCTATAACTTTTAGTCAATTCTCTAAGTAGATGTTTCTTAATATTTGGTTCCATATCCTAAGACTCTGAGTATCAAAATCAAGTTCCATTTTTACTTCTCCTGGAAATCAGTTGATACTGCCTTGACAGCTTTTAGACATTCTATCAACTCTTCTACATGGGAATAAATATAAGTGAAGTTAATAGATTTGCCCTATCAAAATGGAAACACTACTACATTGAAGTTATTTTGATAGGAATATGTGCATGTTAACTCACAACGCAAAGAATGTACATGTTAGAATCTTTCCTCTGATGACCTTACAGTTTAATAAACCAGGAGAAATATCTCATCATGAAGGTATTCTAAAAGTAGGTTAATCATTATTAATTTGCTGATAATTGACTGCAATAACATTAACCCAAGCACTCTGCTTCACTCTAATGTATTTATAATCAACAGTTCAATAGGAATCTCACTGTGACACAGCATTAATTAATATCTGCTTGTTGGAGAGTTACAGGTTTCCAATAGCCTCTGTGACAGTGATTCTTTGGAGTAAATGTCAAATCTTTCTTATTTCAATGGTACTCACTATAATAGCATTACAAAATACCATATGCTTCTACTGTGGGTATATTCTGTAATTCCAGTGCCACCAGCAAGGGATGATCACACCAAAAAGCCCTAGTGCTGAACCTGGTGTGCTCAGAAAGGGAACTCAACACTTCTGACTCTCTGTGGAGAGTCAGAAGGAGCTTGGTGGGTTTAATACCCAAACCACCTTGCATCATTTTGCCAAGTGCTGAAGACATGCAGTGCCCCTTTGGGAAGGGAAACTGAAATGCCTCAAAATTTTCTTTCCTTTCCTGAAAATTCATAGCAAGGAAGCAAGCAAACAATTCAAAGAAGTGATCGGACATATGAAAAAACGATGACTTATAGCATCAATTTTATAGCACCAGTTTTAAATCTGACAGTGTAAAAGCAGGCTCTTGTGAAGAGCTGAACTAAATTTAAGAAAAGCCCCATAAATAAGTGACAGACCGTAGAGGCCAAAACCCTTGTTCCAACAGCTCAGAGCAGGATCATGGTCTTCAGGAAATTTCTGTATATTCAGTTCAAGGTGAAAAAATACTACTTCTCACTGTTAAATTTCATGGCTTTTTTTTCCTCTTAGGTCTGATAAAATTACTCTTAACAGTCACATTTCCCCAAAGGTTTATAAAGCAGAAGTTTCAGAATGCTGTGTGATAGGTCTAGACACACATGACTGTATACATGTAAAGGATTGCCAAAATACACTTTCAAAAGCCCTGCTTGGTGCTACCTCTGCTTTGGAATTCAGAAGTCAGCAAAAGAAGTATAGGGGGATATTGCTTGCAGCTGCCAACTTCAAAAAATATACTGGGAATCCAGAAAAAAAGTAGGCAGAGTTTCTTTACTCTTTCAAACGTAACATTTTGAATTGTTTAGTTATTTACTGTACTACAGTGTATTTAAAAATTGGCATTTATATTCGAGACCAAGGATGGTCTAGCAATGTTTTTATGATGCAAGAATAATTGTGCCCCTGCCGAAGATAACTCAGACATTGGTATAGAGATATCACACATCAATAAAACCACAAGTTCATGTTCGTCTTAGTTCTACTTATGTGCAGTATTTTGGTATGCAAAAGTTACTTTATTGAAATGGGACTAAAATGGTAGCTGTTATGTCATTGCTATGTTAAAGACAGGTTAATGACTTTACATAAAAATTCATGTGCTATTTTTTTGTGCACATATAAACAAATTTTAGGTTCAGAAAAGCACAATGGATGCATGCTGGCTTTCATGTCTTTTTTTTAAGATAGGTTCAGCATAAAAGACATTGCCTTTCCAGTTCATACACAAAGCTTAAGTGCTAGGGACAGATGGGGAGAATTTATTTAGTTATTTATTTGCATCCCCAACCATCCTCCTCCTTTCACCAGCTTTTATCTGACCTGAGTTAACTTTTATTTATTCCATCTTCATTCATCTGTTTCACTCCTCTCTAGTCCTCTGTAGCTTTTGGAAGAGCATATAAATAATAAGATATTAAACACCACACTTGGTCTGTTGTGACTTCTTCCTCTCATTTAAGCATATTCAGGGACTTTCAAGAAGACTCCTGCTCTGTGAATAAGACTTCTGAGTATATGAATACTGAATTATTGAAATCTTGGAAGTACACTATCACCCTGATAGAGGGAGAGAATTATGACTCAGAACTATGCTTTATTTTGATATAATGACAAAATCATAAACCAGAATATTAATATACTGTATATGTGCTGCAAAATGAAATTCCATTAGTGCATGCACATGAAAAAATAATGTATTTCCTAAAACCAAATCACCATTATGAAAATTATTCAACACGTATTAAAATTCCTTTGAAATTCATTTATTGCTCTGAAAAGCTTTAATTTTGAAAATATTTATTCCTATCAAAGGAAGACAACCAGCTCTCAAAGTAGTCCTAAGTGATACATTTGGGGACTGAATGCAACCTGATTTAGTCTGGACAAGCCAAAATCTGAATCTTTATATTCATCTAACCCTAGTACTAAAGCCAATGTGCTTTACACGTTTTCAGAATCAATTTTCTGAGGAAAAGATAATTCTCTGCTGTCTAATTCTAATTCATGTTCTAGCAGTTAATCTTCTGATATTTTATGTGATTAACTTAAATCATAAGACACTAACATGTTCATTGTACTTTTCAAAAAATTAATCCTGAGATAACTAGGAGAGTCTAGCAAAAAAGCCTCAGGAATCATGTTGAACAACTCACACAGACCTCATGCAGCCATCCCATGCAAATGTGATCTTCATTATAAAAGATTTCCTCACTACTTAAAAAAGAAGTTACAATATTACTACTTTGCTGCCTCTTTACCCTCTTATAATAACAATTTTCCTGCCACATTAATGACAAATACATCATAATTATCTCTCTTCACCTTCAGCTGGAACAGCACAGAACAGCCCTTAATCTAATTGCATCTCTAAATTCATAGGAAAACAGTCAATCATGGTAAAGACTTGTTTGACTACAAAACCAGTAATGATTCAAACAATTAAGACTATCACTGCCTCTGTAATTCACAGATTCTGGAAAGCAGCATCACTGTGATATGAAAGACTGAAATACTTTCTGGGCAGCGGGAGGAGTTTGTAACTTCTGATTTCCTTGGTTCTGTCAACTTTGCCAGCACATTAACACTAAAATAACTGCTGACACCCGGTTCTAGTCTGGGCAACAGTTCCGTGGAAAGCTCCACTTCATCTCAATAATGTCAGAAGACTGGTTTAGAGGTTATGGAACATCAATTTGTTCTGTTTCCCCTCCACACCTGGCAGCCCAAGTATATTCTTTAAAATGGTAATACAATTAATCAGTATGATGGTTTGGGAATGTAATGTAAAAGGAATTAAAAAAATCCTATTTCAGAACTGCCAAATTCATTTAGTACAAGCAATGGTTTAACTTAAGCCCAGGGAACCCTAGTCCCTTTCTTCAAAAATACTGAAGCACATGTAAAACAAAACAAAACAAACGTATGGCTTCTCTACAGAGAATTAAATGCTAAACATTCCATAACAACAGAATTTTCCAAAGTACAGGTAAGATCAAAGCCAGCAAGAGTACTGGATGTGCAAACCAACCCCACTAATGAACAAGTGTACCTGTGATTGTACCCAGCATACCCAAACCAAATCTGGCCTGGGTGCATCACAAACTCAGAGGCTGAAGCTTCAAACAGACCAAACTTAAAAAATTTCATAAATTTTTAATTTGAAAGGAAACTTTTATGTCCTTAGAGTCTCATATATACGTAAGTTTTTTATTTTCTTTCTCCAACACTGCTGTATCTGTTTGCTGTGCTAATATGAATATCACAGCTATTCCATCTACCCTCCCAGGTGGGAGAGCCCTAACTGCAGCTAAACAACTATCCTGAAAATAAAGAGTAATATCAGCTACTCATATCACCAATTTATAACAACCATACATATCTCTATGTATGCATTAGTTTGCATTTGCAGCGCTAATTTACTCTGACAATATCTACACCAACATCAGCAAAATACCAAACAAGTTTTGAACATTCATTTCTACAATTGTTTCTTTCAGTGGTGCAAGTGCTAGAGCAAAATTTAAGGACCAAAGACAAAAAAAAATAAGAAGAAAGAATATGACTTTTACAGTTGATTTAAGTCAAAATAGATGTCAGAAGTGTAGCACAAAATAACTTAAAATAGAAAGTATTTCTCTGTGCCTGAAAAGGGAGATGAATAGGGAATTGTTTGAATTTATACTCTCTCCATTCATTAATATTCCATGAGGCAATTAAGATAGACTCAAAATAATTTATTTAAATTACAAAATAATTTTGGCAAATAAATTTGCTCTGTAGAACATGCTGAAACAGTTTATTAACACCATTTATTATCCCTAACAAGAGCAGCATCACTTAGTTTGTTACGGAAGCCATAGAACATTGCTTCTTTTCTGCCCAAGTGGATGTGTAGCTCCTAAAGTAAGATTTCCTAAGTACAACACAATTTCTCACATTTGTTTTCAGAAAATGATCCTGAAGACAGCCAAATGTAAACAGATTTTTTGTTTGGTTGTCCAGGTGTAAGTCAGCAAGAAGAGCAATCTTTTGGGAAAACACAAATTTCTCTCTTCTACTTTGCTGATTTAATAAAGCAGCCAAACCTAAAAGGACTGGGAATAACCCAAACCAACTGCACACTAGCACCTTTTGTAAAACAGTGGGAAGCAAGTGGCATGGGAATTCTGTGACTGCAGATTCTGGAAAGCATTCAAGATTTCCCAGTAGCATCTGTGGCAGTTTATTTTCTCACCATTGCCTGCTGCAGAGCAGTAACTCCTGAAGGCCTGGAGGAAGGCACAACTGAGCCCAACATTTTGAAAAACTTGCAAACGTTTTATCTTCATGACTGTAGACAACATTCCAAAAGAAATGATGTTTTATCCTCTAACAGCTCTATTCTTGAGATCAGCTTGCTCAGTGTCAGCACTGTATTATAAATACTAACCCAGAAGTACAACCTAGAATATGTTCTGGAAACTGACAGTCAAATGCAAATACTGTATTCTAGAGCTAAATACACAGAAAATTATACATATGAAGGTGTGCATATATGGCAAGTTTATTATACATATATCTCTGGCACACTAAATGTCTCAAGAATCTCAAAAGAAGTTTCTTATTTCATTGGTCCATAGCATGGAGAATCATAACCTAACATAACAACATGCTTTATATGTTTTCTAGGCGACATTCACAAAGACTTCTTAAATAACACCTGTGTAATATACCTAGCAACAACAAAAAAGGTTTCTCCTTGTCTTGCAGAAGAAAATTAAGAAATCACAAGATTACTAAATCACCAAGAAATGCCCTGGAAAAATAAAAATTTCTTGGCTCTTTCACTTCTCAGTTGTAAATCAGCATTTGCAATGCATCTCTCAGAATACGATTAGAAATCTCCGATAAGGAGAGGAAAAACCCAAATGCATTATGGTATCACTAGAGCTATTCTGCATCGTATTTCTGTGGCTCATCACTACTTAAAAAAGAAAAAAAAAGGGTTATAGATTATCCCTTCCATAAATATCTGTCCATCAATGGTTTAAAATATCTTCTGTTATATCACTTTATTTCCAGTGGGTAAGACAGACAATATATCAGTAATTTCATGTCCAGTTCCTGCCTGTAACGTATGGTATGACATTGCTCCTGCCCACCTTGAATGGGCACCTATTTAAATTATTGTAAGGAGCAAACAGAAGGACTGCAGAGGAATAAGTTTGGAACAACCCAGGCTTGAAGCTAAATTGGATTGTTGCAAAGGGATGCAACTGAGATGTGCAACCTTGGAAATGTTGATTTACAAATGAGCAGCAAAAGACCTAAGCAGAAGGAATGTTTTTAGCATCCCAGGCAACAAAGAGCTGTATAGAAAATATCCTGTACGGGCCATAGGTAGACCAAAATACAAAGCCAAGACCAAAACAAAACAAAAGATGCTCTTGCTGTGTAATGCAAATTTACAGATATTTTAGTAAGGCTGATGATAATATCAGCATCCCTATTGTAACTTAAAGAATTATTTTTTACCCTCCAGATATCTTATAATCACCCATGTGTGTGGAATATCCTGACCTCAAATTCAGCACCTCAAGCTGGCGCATGCAGGGTATCAATGAAATTTACTTTTCACTTCATTACCACAAGACTTGAGATGTGAGAGGCTTCAATTCCAGCCAACTGTCTTGCCCAAGCCTCTCACAGAAATATAAATAGATGCTTAACTTTCAAAGGATCCAGACTGTGCTTTCTTTTCTGTGCTGTTTTTTGAAGTTTTGAGATCATCTGTTTTATGTAATGTAGCTGCAAAAATATTGCCTCTGAGTTAGCTCTGCAATAATTCACTCTTGATACAGCAATGATTGAGTAAACAGAAGCTTCTACCAGAGGCATTCTTTTCTATTATTTATTGTAATATTTTTTCATAATTTAATGAGAAAAAATTTAAAAGCAATATTTTCATCCTTTCATGTTAAATTAATTTACAGTGCTATAAGCCATAATGAAAACAGAGAAATCATCAGCAAAACAACATGCTAATAAAGACAGATTTCTACAAAGTTTTTTAACTAAACTCGTAAAATAATTTTTTTCTGCTTCTGTCGGGTCCAGCTTGTCTCTATTTGGTCCCAATTATTGAGAAATGCAGTGAAAATTATATAACAATGAAAAAGCTGAAACTACATAAGAACATAGAAATTGAGAATAAAAAATACTTTTATTTTAAGCAAATCTGATTTATATTAGCATATATTCTAAATATCTGCCCCCATCAAATGTGGAAATGTCAACCTCCAGCCTTGTGCTGTAAAGATCTTAGGAAAAAACCAATAAAATATTTAAATTAGTAAAGTAGCCTCAAAATTGAAATAAAATGAATTAGATAATTTAAGAATCCCACAGCTTCTTCTCCCTTTCCTCCATATCACCCAAACACCTGGGTAAAGAGTTTCTGTCCTGAGTCAGTTACAATAAATGTTGACGATCTGTAAAACTCCTTTTGCTATCACCAGGACTTGAATCTCCCAGGATTAGGAGGAATTCGTGGCGTTAGAAATGTAGCTGCAAGTTTGCTCCAAGGACAACATGGAGCATTTCTGCTTCTGTGCCCTGATCACAGAACTGGATTAAACCTGGTAATGATCCTGGTTTCACCTGAGGCAGTGTGAGCCCAGCAACACCCGGGTGTATAACGTGTGTGCTCAATATCTAACAGCAAACACAAGATAATGAAACAACAAGCTGTCACTTAATAGCTCCCCTTGCAGAAATTACATTTCTTGGCGATATTTTTCAGGCAGTGCCAACCCTCCGTAGTATTCCACGTCCCACAAATCAAAGGTTAAAATAAAATGACTAAATTTTTTTTTTTTAAGCAAATCAACAAGCTGAGATTTAAACGCTGCTGCAACTCTTACTCATGAGGCATAGAATTACAATATCACAGTTAAAAAGAGAAAGAGATGATCCGTTCAGGCTAATGCACTGTTGTGACTGTAATAGGTGTAACATAAGTGAGAACAGGTTTATTTCATAGCTTTGATCTCGCAGCTTCCAGCAGGTTTCCAGGTTCTGGAAAGAAAGGATTTGCCACTTCATTTATAGATCAGGGAAATACTCTTTGATATAACCAGTACAAAAAATAGCAGGACAACTGTAAGCTTTTCCCAGCAAAAAACCTTTGAAGTTCAACAATGAAATTAAGTGACTCAGTCTTTTGGGTTTTGTACTTAGTTCTCTAGGAAGTGTGTCTTGCTATTCTTTTTTGTTGAACTATGAAGTAGTTGCAAAAAAAGAAAAAAAAAAGTCATTAAAATTGTAGCAACCTAGCAGGCTGAGGTATGTTTAATATAGTGGACAATGTATGCTATATCTGGGGACGATATAATTTATATCTTTTAATCTGCTTAGTTACTAGTTGGTACTCACACATCCTCCATCAGCAAAGTTTGGCTAAAAACTGTAATATCTGATTCAGATATCAGAAATTAATATTCTGGCATTATTAAAAAGAAGTGCACAGTCTATTTTTAAGGTTAATTCATTTATTTCAGAACAAATTATCAGTGTAACCTGATAAAAGTTCTTTTTGACACAATTTTTTTCAATCAAGCTACTATAAGCTATGAAGACTTCTAACACGAAAAAAATTACACAATGTAAGAAAATAAAAATGTGCCTCTTCAGAACTGATTAATATGCATGCTTCTTGGTGCTTATGGCCTCTTTTGGTTTTGCATTATCTTTTCAACTACACAGACAGTACAGGAGATGATGATATTCATTTTAATTTGAGTCCAGACATTTTCACTCTCATACCAACACTTCTGGTGACTCTTAGTGCATAATACTAAATCCAACTTAAATAATCAGATGATAAGAAATGTATTATTTTCTCTTCTATAATTGTTCATAAATACTGTGTTCTGTTTTAAATGCTTAATCTGATTATTTGAAAGCTGGTAATTTACTGAGGCAAAAATGGACAGCTAAATCTCTGATCTCTCCTGCCATTTCTACAGCCTCTTCCACCTCTGTTCCAATTCAGAAGAGTTATTCCACACAGAAAGGTAAATATGGAAAACTACTGTTATTGCAGGCATTTCAACCCATTTTATATGGAAAAGAAACACAAAGGACAGAAAGCGTTAACACTTTCCCACCTGGTGACAACAGAGGCAAGACAAGCCAGAACAACATCAGGCATAAATATTTCTCAGAGAGGCAGAGGAAAAAACCAAACAAATATCACTGCCTCAACACTTACGAGACATTTGTGGGGGCAGGAAGGTCAGCAGAAGACACAGCTTGAAACCTGGAGTGATTTGGCAGAAGAAATTTTCTAGACATATTTTCACACATCTTCATAGTTACCTATGACTAAATTCATGGTCATCATTTTGGGGAAAAGTGATCTTAGCAGTCTGAGTCTACGTCTTGTTTCTCTTCTATTGCCACATGGGCAATTGCATGATTTAGAAGTGTACAGAGTGGCAGGATCTACATGAAACTATAAGCTCTTTAACCTGTAAAAGACTACCAAATGATGTGAAAAACCCCCACAAAATCCCCACCACTTACACCAAGTTTAGGCAGCTAGTGTAATCTGAGCTACTTAGCTACTTCTCCTAGGCTCTCTCTAAGTCAGAGGAGAGGAATATGTTCCTCCAGGAGGCAAATAGTGCCAGCTTAGATGGACTAAACTGTCCTCTGGAAGTGCTTCTCTCTTATCTTTGTCTGTGCAGAACTGGGAAGACCAGGAATTGCAACCAAGCTGAGCTCAGTGGCAAAAACTCCTGCAGCAAAACACATTCAGAAACAGCTCTTGGACATTTCTTCATGGTGTGAGGAGACACAAACACAGCTGCTCTTGCATTGCTAGGGAGGTGAAGAAAACGGGACAACTGTGTTTGGCCAGTTGCATAACTTTCTAGATACCACCAGCTCTTAGCAGAACTTAAACAGCTCACACACCATTAACACTTAAAAGCAGGTGTCAGAAGTCATCTCTACATCACCGGCAGTAAGAATTCCAGTAAGAACAGGTGGCAGATGCACAACAAACTGGTGACGTGGCGTCTAAATAATTTTAAGGCAGACAAAAGATTGGAGAGAGGACAGCACTGCATTTCTGTAATCTGGTTACTCAGTACACCGAGCTGACACCTGGATGCAAACAGCAGAGCTTGTGTCTGCTTGCACCAGTGTTTACATCCTGCTAACTTCACCTAAAGAAATGTCACAGGTTATTTGAAAAAAATACATAGCCCACAAGGTGAACAGGTTATCTGTATAAGCCTAAACTCACATGAGAATATATATGAAGGATAATAGAATGTATATATAAATACAATACATACAAAAGAAGAACCTATATAATAGAATCTATGAGCTTATATCTGATTTCCAGTGTCATAGGCTCTAAATAATGTCACTCAATCTCATGAGAAGCAGCTCAATACTGCTATATTAGGGTACTTGGTAGGCACCATAACAGCAGATGATCTCCCCCCCCTAAAAAATATACATAAAATCAGAGAACTGACAATACAAAAATAGCAATTATAAACTCTAGGAAGACTACTAAGTAGCTATGTATTTTCATTACATTATTCAACCTCTGAAAATGCAATTATTTACTAAGAATTTCAGAGAAGTTAAGCCCAAACCTAGTTACATTTACTGAGACAAAATACAGTAAAGCTATGATACATAACTATAACTTAAGGCTGGATTTTCTAAATTCTCAAAAAACATGCATTTTAACCAAATGGAAAATCATGAACACCAGTTTACAATCTCCTAAGTTAATACAGCATTGCCACAAAGAAGGACAAATGTCCCCTTCTAGAAAGCTGCTAATGTTATCAGTGATAACAGGTGTGAACCCGTTGGAATC
Organism: Edolisoma coerulescens; assembly: GCA_013397115.1. NCBI lineage: Eukaryota > Metazoa > Chordata > Aves > Passeriformes > Campephagidae > Edolisoma > Edolisoma coerulescens. The sequence goes on from VWZW01006554.1 coordinate 64,853, forward strand.
ATTGCAAAACAGACTGATGTAGTAATTCTGTACTAAATAGCCAAAAAAATAGTCTTTTGATTCATATGTGGGATAAATGGCAGATTATGTGGTGAACGTCAACAAAATTGAATCATTCATTTAAGAGAAAACAGACAAAATGAAATGGTATCAAATGAAAATGAATGTTTCAAATGAAAAATGTGACTTGCAAGGATAAATGAACATGTGGAACTTTGTGCTCACAGAAGAGGTTCAAATTCTTGTCAGCAGTTGAAAGAAAGAAAGTCTAAACTTCTGACAGAAAATGAAATAGGACATTTGATACAGAAAATTTACTTTTGCCAAACATAGTTTAGATAGTGGGAGTTGCTACAGTAAACAACTGCTGCACAGTGCATATACAGAACAGCAAGTATTGTGAAAAAGTGTAAATTCACATGCAGAAAACCTGTGACATGGCAGCTATATACTCACAAAAAAGAAAATTTGGAGGCATTTCTTAGAGGACAACTATTGTTCTCAGTACCGTCTAAAAACCTTTCACAAAACCAGTATAACTTTTCTCTGAAAATGATTCGCACTTTTTATTTTATTCCTTATTTGTATTCTTTGTAGGTCATTGACTTCTTACGTATTCAGGAAGATATCTGCCCTAAGCCAAAATTAATACTTTTCCTCAGTTATGAACTGTACAATTTATCCTTTTTATATTAACATGTTAATAATCACAATACAGTCATTTTCTCTTTTTACGTGCCTTGGGAAAATACACATTTGGTCTCACAAATGAAAAATTATGTGCTCTTTAGCCAAGTGTATTGAACAGTCTGGTAGGAGGCATAATTGCACAAGGCACAGATACCCTTTTAAACTCATCATCAGAATATATTAAAGCCTACCCCTGGGGTTTTGCCTAGTTTTTACTGATTATTCACTTTTCAAATAAATGTGCTATAAGCAATACAAAGTGAATAGAAGAACTAAATGGCAGATTAGACTGTACTAGTAAGTACTCATGGCCATGGGAAGATGGAATGGCAGAAGTCTTCAAAGTTTTGGTAACCACTCAGTCTAGTTCCTGTCACTTCAAATGGATGGGCTACACTGAAATATGACATATACTTAGAAAGATTATGAAAAAGTCCATCCATCCCCTTCTGAGAGCCTGCTTTAGAAAAGCCTACACAAGAGTGATGAGGCATCCTATAGAAATGATAAGGTCAGGAGAAAATGTAGGAACTGGAACCTTCTCAAAGTAATGGCAAACCATCTTATCCCTTCCATTCCATTTCTACTTGTGATTTTTCCATGCTCTCTTCTAATAATCTTACTCAACACAAGAGAAACTCACGCTTCATGCTACAAAAGCTTTTCCCATCTAATCTGTGTTTGAAAACCTGTCTTTAAAGCTGGTAGGGTTTGTATGCTGATCTAGAAATGAGAAATTAGGACCATCCCTCTGGTGTGCTCAATAAACTTTTACAGAGGAAATAATAAATCAACCAAGCGACAATATAATAGGTTATTTAGCACATTTGAAAAATTGGATTTTTCTTCTACCTAGATTATGAGAACATAGGCAAAAGAGAAATTAAAAGAAGAAATTTATCTTCTTATTTTAAAACATCCACTTTATATGTGAGATTTCTGACAATTGAGAGCTGTTTATTTTCATGAGAGTCAGTTTTAAGAGTACTTACATCTCATACTAGTAACAGAGTACTAGATCTCTTGATAAAACAAGCCTTTTACCTCCCAAAAGAAAATTAATGCTGATAAGGGTTTTTTTTCCCCTAAGTTCAGAAACAGGGAGGGCAGAAGCACAGATACACATTAATGTATCAACTCCTAGGCAAGCTACAGCAGCAATACATTTCTGTTTTTATGATACAGACCATCCAGACTAAACAAACTGAAACAAAATATTTGATGGAAAAGTAGTGACATCTACCTATCTGGTTTATTGCTGATTTCTGACCACTCCTCATTGATATCCAGCTATGAAGAACAGCTGTATTATTGTCTTCCCCACTGAGAATCAGCACCTGAATCTCTTGTGAAAGTATTCAATAATTGACACTTGCTGTTAACAACACAGGAACATTATTCCCCTTCCTTGTGACTGCTAATTACAATACTGAGAAATTTGGGTTTTCAAAGTAATATTATCCAATATTTTAAAAAGTCCACTCTGAGAAAAAAAATCACTCTGAGATGCTATGTAGTCCTGTCTCAGATTAGGTTGTAAGAGCACTTGTGTAAAAACTCAGGATTTTGGAAATTCTCTTCTATTACTCAGTGGAGTAAGATGGCTCTGACAGTTGCTATTCTATTCCAGGTACTGTAGAACAGATTTTATTTTAGAACTGGCAATAAGTATTAAAGGCAAATATGGAGAATTAAACTTTTTGAAAAAAACAGGTAAGGGAAGAAGGTTATGTATTATTTTTAAAGCTTTCAGAAAACAACTGTAAGCAGAAGTGACTGAAAAACTGTTTCAGAATGGACAGTGACAAAGTGTCTCAGAACAGAGAATGGAAGTACTTGAAAATTAATTACTATTAAATGTTTTTTTAGTATTGAAATGAGCAAGAATATTACAGCTACCTTCTCTCTTCTCTTTTAGTGAGATTTATCATCTAATCCATAGATCATGTCACAAAATGAACTGTGCTGGAAAATTATATATAAATTATATTTGAAATAAATTTGGAAACGATGTTTTATCTTCAAAGAACCTATTCTGATAAATAATTGAGAGGTGTCAGGAATATGTATCTACCCAAGCTTTGTACTACTGTAAAAAACCAGCTGCCTGGACACCTTAAAAAACAAGTGAGCACCTTTGAAGTATTGATAGGAATAGAAGAGACAAGAGTGCCTTGCCTACTGCTCATGTCCCTTGTTCTAGATAAAAACATCACTGTGAGAAAATAAGGGTACTGCCCATGCTGTATATTCTTAGGTATAACTTGAGGCACTGCATATTTTTCATATTATGAGCAGCAAAACTCCTGCCTCTAATGGAAAACTACTTAGGTCATAGGCTAAGTGAGCATGAAGGTGGCAATAAAAATAAATCTGCTATGTATTTCATGCCAAAGTAATAACTTTGCTTCATTTATCATATCCTGGCATACTTTTAGTCAGGTCTACACCACCAATAATTTGTCAGTCATCATAGATTATTTCAGAAACATTTTTTAAGCTGTGTATATAGTATAGAAGCATTCTCCAGTTACTGTTTAACTAGGTGTCACATGCAGTATTCTTCGTCAAATTTCAGTGAAAAAAATCTATGATTATATTCATTTACAGGCTTAATATTAACTGATTGCATTCATAAAGTAACAGGATCCACACTAGCTTCAAAATTGCATCTAATATCACGTAAGCTGCATAAAGTGTCACATACAATTATTGCTGAAAAGACAGACCAGAAGAGTACTTCGTACAATCATAGAATTCTTAAGGTTGGAAAAAAACCTCTAAAATAATCAAGTCCAACCATTAACCTACCACCACCAATTTCTCCACTAAACCATGTCCCTAAGTGGCATTGGATCCAGGGATTGTGACTCAACTACTTGCCTGGGAATCCAGTGCTTGTTCCAATGTCTGACAACTTTTTCCATGAGAAAATTTTTCCCAGTCTAGACCAAATCTAAACATGCCCAGGCACAATTTGAGGCCATTTCCTCTTAGGAGAAGAGATCAACTCCCATCTTGTTACAACCTCTTTTCAAGCTGAAAGCCTGAGCCTCCTTTTCTCCAGGAAAAATACCCCCAGCTCCCTCAATCACTCCTCAGAAAACAGGACTGGCCCCAAAGCTGAGCCCTGGGGAGCACCACTGGTGTCTGTCCCCAGCTGGATGTGACTCAATTCTTCACGACTCTCTGGGCCTGGCCCCACAGCCAATTTTTACCCAGCAAAGAGCACACCCATCCAACCTGTGAGCTTGAGGTTTCTCAAGGAGAATGCTGTGGAAGTTCTCTTCCACACAATCAAGGAACCTCCTGGGCTGCTTCTCTGCTGTGTTTCTGCATTTCCAGAGGACATCTGGTAAGTTGGAGTTCCCCATGAGAAAAAGGACTGGTGACTACGAGACTTCACCCATCTGCTTATAGAATATTTCATCTTCCACTTCATGCTGGCGCGAGGTCTATAACAGACTCCCACCAGAACATCTGCCTTGTTGGCCTTCCCCTGATTTTTAACCATAAACACTCAACCCTGTCGTCACCCGCATCAAGCTCTAGACAGCCAAAACACTCCCTCCCATGCAGGGCTGTCTGACCACCTCTCCTGCCTTGCCTATCCCTTCTAAGGAATTTGTAGCCACCCATTGCACGCTCCAGGCATGCGAGTTGTCCCACCATATCTCTGTGATGGCAACTCTGTCATAGTTTTCCAGCTGCACAATGGCTTCCAGCTCCCGCTGTGTGCATTGTGTAGGTGGACTTTGGGCTATTGATCCCTTCACCTTTCTGTGGGGAGAACCCCTAATTCCTGCGTGACCATTCTCAGGTGCTTCCATGGTGTCTAACTCATCAATAACTCTTGCGTCTTTGCAGCCACATGGATCTCCAGCCCCTGCCTCCACTGAGATGTCAGACCACAGGACCTCAGTAGCACACCATCCCTCAAACATTGGCTTGCTGTCTCCAGGCTTATCTCAAGTGAGCCTGGTTATATATCTGTCTCCCTTCAAATCCAGTTTGTTCTTCACTAAGCCCTGATAACTCCTGCTCAAAGATCCTTTTCCGCCTCTGAGCCAGGTGTATCCCATCTGCCACCAGCAGGCCTGGTGTCATGTAAACCGACCCATGATTAAAATTAACACAGTTGAGAGTTCGTATCACTAGAAGTATGAAAGCAGAAAGTGAAATTAATTTTCACCTCCCTCATATGGTTTCTTATCAAACAAGGCCTCATGAGGACACATGATATATTTCAGCTAGAAAAAAAAAAAACAAAAACAAAGCAGCACATAATTACACAACTCCTTGGAGTAATGGGTTTGTATCCTTGAAAATTCTTCAGAAAGTATTTTAACTGTGTGAATCACCTCAACTATTACATTGCTGTCAGTTCAGACAAATGATGCGTGCAAATACATGTTTGTACAAACAAACAGGGTGTTTATAATGCAACATTTTAATATAATTACATCATTGGGTAATTAGAATGTGCAGTTATATAAGTTTCACCTTTCTCCTTCTGCTACTGAATGAACTGCTAACTACTAAGGAAAGATTAATCTTTATCAGTGACAATTGAGTTAATGGTTTCTGAACATGAAAAGGAAAACAAATGCCTAAAAGCATGAGATTTTCCTAGACAAGCAACTGCTGCTATATAAAAGGTTTCTGTACAGCAAGTCATTAGTTTCCTAACTGTTTAAAGAAATAAAATAAAGTTTGAGAGTGTAAAGCAGAAAACCAATGGATCACTAAAAGTGAGATAAATATCTGTAGTGACAAGGATACAAAGATACTACTGAACTCAGAAATTTAGGTTTTTCATTATTCGTGTAGAAAATTATTTATCAAAACACTGCTTTAAACCTAGTGGTTAAAAATAGCAGATTAAAACAGAACTGTATCATTTCAAGAGTCCTAATGATTATTTTCACGTTATCTAAGTCTATGGAACTGCATAAAGAGCATGACAGAGACTGCAAATCTAAATCCGTATCACAGAATCACAGAATCACAGAATCGTTGGGTTAAAAGAGACCTTCAAGATCATATGTCATATTTGACCATAACTTCTATGCATTCTATAAAGCCAGGGAGTCAAAGTTTCTTCCCAAAGACTCATGAGACACTGATCTTTAATCAGAAAGCACCATTTTATTTTACCTCCTAGGATCTGGATTCAGCCTGGTTGGTGAGAGAAGCCAAAAACTAAAAAGACTTCATGTGGAAAAAAAAAGAGTAAGTTGGAAAATTCTAATCCTGACTGAAAGCATTTAGGATCTTTTCTATGCTGGGGCAGGGCTTGTAGTTTTATTACATATACTGGATGATAACAAACAATATTGAGGACATGGACTGCGTTTGAATGTGTCTGTTTTGATACATGTACAATTCATGTAGTGAGTTTCTTGGAATACAGTCATTGCCTGATATGTTGTGTAGGGTAAGTATATTTCTGACCCACAATACAGAGTTTAAAAAAGGCTTATCACTATTTATGTTTTAAGTGGCTGATTGTATGGATTAGTGAGCAATAACCCCTTTCCACAAAGCACATAAATACATACTTCTGAGACTTCTGTGACTTAGTAAAGCTCCTTTTTGTCTGAATCTTTTATATGCATAAACTGTGTGCAAACTACACATTTATGTCATGTTCTTGCTTTTCATCCTTATACATCAAAGTGAATAGTGAGAGAGAACTCCTACAAGCACGGTGTGAAGCCTGAAAGAATCAATGCAGCAACACCTGAGAAACAGAATGAAAAGCCATACTCTCTTTTCTGATTATTCAGCTGGCCTTACAAAATTGTTATATTGATAAAATTGTGCTCTATTACCCATTTTTAGCAAATAGATAGGCAATATTTTCACCACTATCAGGAAACTGTACCTGATTTAACAAAAAGCTTTCACAGTAAAGACTCAATACAGAGCACTGGGTTATGAGTACGGCAAATACTACCCATCATAATAAATGAATTTATTTTATAGCTAAGAATTCTTAGACCACAATATAAATTTTCTCTTTTTTTTAATCACTTATAACTATATTTTTCTCAGTTTGTTTTTCATAAATAAATAAATTAAGGCATAGAGTATCCAGTGCCTTAAATCTCCAGTTTTGAACTTCCTGTCAAGAGCAAAATCATGCACTATGAGGGAATACAATAAATTTCTTCACTGAAAAGGTCACTGAGCTTTGGAAGAGACTGCCCAGGGAAGTGGCTGAGTCACCATCCCTGGAGCTACTAAAAGATGTGTACATGTGGCACTTAAGGACATGGTTTAGTGATGGCCTTGGCAGTGCTGGGTTGATGGTTGACTTGATGATCTTAAAGGTCTTCTCCAACCTAAACTATTTTATGATTCTATGAATATTGGAAGAAAGGATCCTGCCTTCCAAACAGCCAATCAACTTCATATTTAAGAAATTTAAGACCCCAAGCAGACATATCTGTGTTCCTCTAAATCACTGTAGCGAAGAAAATGCAATGGAAATATAACAACATAGTTCAACAGCACCATCTCAGCTAATTAATTTTCTTTCTCCTCAAGATTCTCTGAAACACTAAATACAATATTATCTCACTTAAAGATTTTTTTTCCCCCAGAGGAAAATAACTGTATGAAAACTGTCCAGCCATTTACTATGAAAATTTGCATTGTTATCTCTTTTTACACGCTCTGCAACAGAGCGTGTTGACAATAGACTACCAAATTAACATTTCTCATGTATTTGAAAGTAATGGAGAATAACTAATTCAGTTAAGCTACAAAGAATAAACTTGATGCAAATTATATAACTTCCATAAATATCAGATATGCTTGATAGACTCTCATGTATGTCAAATGCCTCTATACTGAAGTGCTTGTCTTACCTGCCACTGTTTCGTGAGGTCCTGAACCATTTTGGCATCCTCTAGTGTCTTTTCTTTGTGTGTAGCATCCTGCAGGACATTTGCAGTTGTTTCAGCTTCTGTAAGCCAAGCAAGGAACTTTTCGAGATCCAGGTAGAATTGCTGCAACATTCTTAGGGCTGATTCCAGAGCTGCTTCACGTTCACAAACCCTGCACAAGTACAAATAATCAAATACAGCGTTCTTTGGAAGAAAACAAACCTTAATCATTAAGTCAAAATATAACAAAGACACGCTTTCATGTACCAGTGAAGGTAAGTATGCTGATACATTAGCTACAGAACTTGCACTCTATGTTTGACAGGTAGGGTTCTTTTTTTATCTTTTCACCTGAGAAGTAGTAAGTGGAATCCATCTGACACAAAATTAAGCAAAAGCACTTCTTTCAAAGTGCTATGCCTAAAATATGCACAATTGAAAATCAGAAGTAATTCCCTGGTTTGTTTTAATAAAAGATTATTTTCTTACACTACAGTTGAAATTCTTGTTTATTTTTAGAAATCACAAAATAGCTCTTGACTACTGCATGATATGACAAATTTAAAGATTAGTTTTCATGACTTGAAACCTTTGGAGACTGTGTTCAGTACCTTAAACCCTAATAACACTGAAGTTTGTGGTGGGTTTTGTGGTTTCTTTTTTTTATTATTATTATTTCATTTTCAATATGAATGTGATAAATGACAAAGGTGATCTCTATCAGTTACGTGATAAAATACAATTTTTAAAGACAAAGGCTATCTTATCCTTGGGGAAGGTCTAACTCACAGATTAGGAAAGAGCACTGAAGATTTCAGCAATTCTGGTGCTGAAAAAACATTAAAGCAGATCTGTGTTACATCTGCATTCATGTGCAATGTAGGTGTCACGTATTCACTGATTTTTTTGCTTTGAACTTGAGCAAAATATGGATTCAGAAATACGAGCAGCTAAGTATGACATTTTTCATTAACACAAATCTGTCAAGGTTACTTACCTATTGTATTACATGCATATTTGTTTAATATCAACGTGATAACTAATTTTTTAAGCTCTGAAAATACTTAGTAAGGTCGTTTGGTAATGTGCACTACTTCAAGTGGAATGAGTGCACTTTGATGCACATTTATGTTAAGTCTACACACCTGTGGTGGTCTTCACATATCTCAATAGATTTCCTGTCTAGTTCTGTAGTTTTTTTAGGGAGAGACTAGGATACTAGGTTCAAGCAGATAAAATTTCTCAAGTTGTAATTCATTAGAGGAGGTAATGAAATTTCCAAGTGCTAATCTCCCTTCCTAATCCTGCTCCCTGTCATGCAGTGGTTGTATTCCTTGGAAAGTAACGATATCACCCTGAAACCCAGTACACTAGTTGAAGTGAGAAAAGAGAAAAAAAAAAAAACCACCACAAGTTTTACCAAGTGGGATTGACTTAAGATGTTTTTTGACAAGCATATAAGTAAATTGCAGCAGCAGATAGTAAGAACAGAAAAATTCAGTCAGAATACAGGCAAGGACAACCATTTCAGGAAAAAAATATCCTCCCTGAGAGACTAATGTCACAAGAAATGCCATATTTCTATTATATTTTTAATCCTTTGACATCTTATTTGCTTTTCCCAACCATTTTGTTAAAAAAATACTTAATTTTTCATTCAAAATCTGAGAAAGCTATTGAATGCCTCACTACAAACTCATTCATCAATTTTTTTAAAGCTTAAAAATGGAGTGGATTTTCACCTCAATTGCACCTGTTGCCACCTACAAGAATTCTCCACATCATGGCACTGCTTAGCCTGCATTAGAATGTGTCCTCAGGGGGCTGTCAGCAGGAAACACTCAGCTGCAGAACAGTGAACATGATCTCTTTCCCAACTTTATTCTACGTGGGCATAAATGTGGCTTGTGGGTAGGCTACTCTTGAAATTTAAAATAACTTCAATGAAGGAATTTTTTCTTTTTTTAAACTAAAGAATAATTACATAGAAATTACACATAAATAAAATAGCAATATACATTAAAAGATAATAAGACACAGAAAATCTTTTACTTGGGAAATACTGTATTGACTTATTTACCACTTTTAACTCAAAACCAGAATCACATTTATTAAACACAACTTGGAAACGGAATACACTTGCATGAACTGAATGTATTTTTTCCAGTTCTTCAGAGCACAATTCTATTATGAGATATGCTTTATAGCATTATTCTAATTCAGTTTACAGTGTGCAGCATGGTAGTTAATATCCTTTGCAGAATCACATATAACATTTTTTTCTCACGCAATTCCTTCAGAGCATGGAAGGCATATTTTTAACTAATGCACACCTGAATTCCTATAAATACATAGCAATAGTCTAATAATAACATTCTGCAAATACATGGTGAGATTTAAAAAAACCAAAACACAAGAACAGATATGAAAATGATATTCAAAGGGAAAGCAATTTGAAGGATTACTCAAAGTCAGAATTTGTGTTTTAGAGAAAGTCTCAGATTTAATGAAAAAATATAGCATTTTATTGATCTGGGCAAAGAATTAAGTTTTTATCATGAAGAATCTTCTGGCACTTCTATGATGCACAGAAATCTTATGGGACATAATTCTTTCAGTCTACAGAAAAATGTTTCTTATCTATAAGCATAGACAGACATCCACCAGAAAATACGTAGTACTTAGCATTTTAAATTTTGGTACAGCTAACATGCAATAAACATTCGGCTGCATTGACAGTTCTGCAGCATATCAATAAACTTCACTCTACTTGGCTTCCTCACTACAAAAGTATGAAGTTACAATGACAAAAGAAGGTCTAAACATAAAGAATAAAACTGAGCATCAAATCCAGCATGATAAATTGCACAAAATCATAGGGGAGAAAGAAATACGTATATTGAACAGAATGTTATTGCACAAAACCAAAATAAAGATGCTTTCTCTTTAGTCTGTATTATCCAGATATGTTTAATTTCAGAGGGAATGCAAGCTGTAAGAAAATAATACGAAGTAACCAGAACTATATTTTAGTGTGAATAGAAAACTGCACAGTGCAAACACTACAGCATACTTCTAAATACTAAAAGATAATAATAACAACTTAAAAAAATATTTTAATGGAATGATCATGATTTAATCTGTTCTACTATGATATAAAAATGATATCAGAGTGTATAACCTTCTTATAAGTGTATAAGTGTGTAAGCTTCTTATTCAAGGAAGAAACACTAAAGGTGGGATTCATCTTATTTTCATCTAGACACCCAGAGGACAGGCAAACTCCACTCCCCCTATAAAACATGGACACTAGCATTTCTGGAATTTAGTTTCTCCTCCTTTATCTATACACATCTGTCATACCAGATCAAGGTCAGAGTAAATTTTTTTCTCCTGACTACAACAGTAAATCAGCTATAACTTAGAAAATTTGAATTTTACACAAGCCTAAATTTTTTTATGTCTAAAACTTGGCAAGCTGGTCTCCATTCATCCCTGTAAATTTGGTTTTTAGGAACTAGTGGTATCAGCGACAGTGGACTCACCAACTCTAGTTGCTGTACGAGTTTTTTTGCGGGACAGAAGTTATGATGCCCTTTTAAGAACATGTCAGCTGAAGGCTTTGAGTTGAGGGGATAATGGTGGGAGAGGAAGTGAGTCAAGTGATGTGTGAACATTTATACTGCAAGGAAGATGTTTTCAAGGATTTTTAAAAAAATCCACAAAAAAAGAAAATTACCAGCCTCTGTTTCAGGACATTGCTGTCATGGTGAAAACTTTAAAAGCTAATATTTTTTTAAACATAGCAGTATACAATGTTCATGAAGAAAAGGAGGGGAAAATTATCTTAAATCTGTGTTATCCTCAATTTCATAAGCAAGGTATTGTATTAGTTTTTAAACTAAAACCCAGAGTTCATACCATGACACACATACAAAACAAATATATAAAACAAAATACAACTTCTATACCACTGAACATCTTACAGAATATAAGAATCTAACAAGGGGCAGAAGGTATGGGAATGATGGTCCCAGTAAGAATTGGATGGACTTGATGATCCTTGTGGGTCCCTTCCACCTCAGAATGTTCTGTGATTCTGTGACTGAAGGTATCACAGCAGTGCCTCATTCAGCACTACCCAATCCCATACAACACAAGGAATACAGTGTTTGTAGAGGCTCTGCGAATCTGAATATCAGATTTTTCTTCAACTGTAGTGTTTGCTACATAATTTGGAATCAATCATTCACATTTCATGAGTATCTGTTTGTGTGTTTCAAATTGCAATGCTTATTCACAGCATGAGATACATTGCGAGGGTCAGCATGTGAATAATGCTTTGAGATACTCAGATAACAGGACACACAGTAAGTGCAGAGCACAAACTAACAAATTTCTGTTCCCCAGGCATGTCTTTAAGAGCAATAAAAGTAAAACCACTCTGTATCATTCAGTGTTCAATAGATCACTAAATCACACTTCCATCTGCGGAATGTAGTGATCTAAAGTTATCTTACTGAGATAGAAAATAAAATATCCTGGACTACTGGCTGACAAAGCATCAGGAAATGGTTTTACTTCTATAGTTCATGTGGTTCTGTCTCTATAATCGTATTTTCTCTTTTCTAAAAGTACAGTTCCATACAACAAAAAATACAATAAAATAAAAAAGTTACCTGAAATTCCTTTATCTGCAGCCAACTATCACAGAGAATTTGAACTACATACATCTTCCTGTTAATGCTGGAAAAAGTTTGCACCGAGTTCATGAGGTTTATATCCCTTCTACCAATATGACAAAGGAACAATTGCAAAGCTTTATTGGAATATTTAATTTTTACTAGTAAATAAATTTAAGCTCTCACTGGTAACTCTCCTTCAGCTGCTTTAACTTGGACTGATAAAGAATCAATCAAAGAGGCAGAATAATTTAACCTCAGATAAACTTGTAACACAAAGAGACATCACAGATATGAAAATTGAATTCTTAAAATAACTATTATTGATACAATTTTGAAATGCAAATTCAAAATAAATCGTATTCATTAATTTTGGGAATGCTGGTTAGAGCAACTTTCTCTCAGAATCTAGGGACTATATTCTACAGTGCTAGTTAAAGTTATTAATACGTGCTAGTAAGTGTTTAATATCCAGATTAACTCTGGAATTCCTGATACATCATTCCGTGGGGAAAACTACGTTGAGACAGCATTTTAAGTACTGCATTCCTTTGGTTTACTGGATGCCAACTAGCTTAACACCACGGTAAGGGACACTTAGGATTTTTCCAGTAACATTTCTGCATAAATGTGCCTTTTAGTCTGACCACCTGAACAGAAGTACTAGGCTTTGTCTGCTCTAGATCACTGGCATGTGGATGTGGATATACATTTTTTTGAGCGATCTTTATATACGCAAGCTTATGTCCTACTATCACTATTTTGTCTGGCTTGTTGGAAAATGTTCTTAACCAAGTTGATCCTACAGTACTGAAGATTGCTCACCTGTGTGCAACTCTACCTCTGAAATGACTTTGTTGTAAATGGTTAAAAAGCCTCAAATTGCAACCAAACTCAAAGCTACAACATCAGCATCCAAACTGCTTGCGTTCTGAATGAGAAACCAGGAAAGCCTTGGTGTGCTGGCACAGAATTTTGTACTCTAAAGACAGGCTTTCAGGCTTTTTTTTTTTTAAGTCATTTTATGCTTCAGTCCATTACTGTAAGGACTGAGGGACAAACCTGGTGAAAAATCTACTTCTAAAAAGGCAACAGTAACTTTCTAGAACTCTCTGCCTGATCTTATCACTGCTAATATCTTCCTGAGGACTGGATGATGTGGAGAACTTAAAGAAATAAAGATTTCATTTTGCAGGTCTTTGAATAAACAAGCAAAAATGCCTTTTAGGGAGCCCAGTGGGAACATACTGGTCCTGCCCCTGCTGATTCAGCCATATCAACAGGATTCCTACCACTGACATCATTCTGTCTGTATTTCTATGTGCGTGTCCTGGATTCAGCTGGGATAGAGTTCATTTTCCTCCTAGCATCGGGTACGGTGCTGTGTTTTGTATTCACTGTGAGAGTAACATTGATAACCCAGGGATGTTTCAGGTGCTGCTGAGCAGTGCTTACCCCCAGTCAAGGACTCTCAGTGTTTCATGCTCTGCCAGGCAGAGGATACAAGAAGCTGCCAGGGAGCACAGCCAGGACAGGTGACCTGAGCTGGGCGAAGGGACATTCCACACCACAGAACATCATGCCCAGTCTATGAGCTGGAAGGCTGGGGTTAAACCTCAGCAGTGCAGTACTTCTCTCTGCCTTACATTCATTTCTCAACAACTTGATCTCCTGCCTGAGAGTTGACTCAGTGTCTTCAGACAAATTGAAGGGCATCTCTGCCTTGGCTGCACTATCCGTATTTATAACTAATGAATAAGCAGTGAAATAATTCCAAATTCCAGATGTAATTGTGCATACAGGGAGATTAAGTGCAACAGCTGGTCGAAACTAAACAGACAAAGGCAGCTCTCTGCTGATTCCCTTTACTTCCACAGGAAGGAAGAACAAAAGCCCTCAATGTTTCCATGTTCTGATTGGAACTCAGAATATCTTCATATGGACAAAGTCATGCTCTTTCCCTGATAATCACAGAGTTTCCTTAATGATAACAGTTTCTTCAGATACGAAAATTAGAACATTCTAAACCACCTCCTGATCACAGTGATAAGCCCACACAGTTTGTCTTTTCTTAAAAATCTGTTGAGGCAAAGGGGGAAATGCTTCAATGAACAGTTACTCACTCTACTATGTGAGATGCAAGTCTTTTTTCCTGAACAGGTATTATAAATCTCTTCAAAACAAGAAAATATGTTTCTGGTGTTTCTGGAAAATGGATACAGCAAGAGAGGAAATGATTTCTTTTGATATTATTCACTGGCTGGCTTGTTTCTAGATTTATACCTCTTGTAGACCTTCTTGAAATAGTCAGGACTTGTAGGAAAATAACAAAAACCATCAACCCTTCTCCCAGCATTTTCCTCTTTGTCACTAAAGATACTAAATCAATTTGAAAACATATTTTTGAATTTAGATTGTTTGTCCCATACATTTATTTTTAAAGCAAAATTGATGATGAATAGCAAAAAGAGAAAAAAAATCACCCCAAACCTGTTTATTCATAAAGTTTCAGATCAATCCATAAAGTTCAGATCAACCTTGGATATTAATCCCCCATCTCTTCTATACTATTTTTTATGAGACTGAGAAGAGTTACTAAAAATGAAGGAAATATCAGCCCCTGGGGAGCAAAATCACATATATGGACTTCTATATAGGACCTTTAAACAAACCCTTTTTAACTAAGCACCTGCCAACATCAGCACAAGGGGATCTGTGTTATCCTGGAGGAAAACTTCTCATCAACCTTTTTAAAAATAATTTCTGTCTTTTCTGGTGCTCTATTCACTTGTGGGATCCTACATTCCCAAAATGCCTCTTAATGGGATGAAAAAGAGAGAGAGAGTTAGAGGGAATTTTTTCTAACAGGCTTTTCTTGCCCCCATCACTTTTGTGTCATTTTCTAGGCTTGCCTTGGCATAGGTTAAGAATATATAAAAATATATTGTAAGTGTACATTTTCTCTATGTTCATCATAACCATAGATTATCACACTTACATGGTGAGCTACAGAACAACCATTAATGAAACTAAGGGGATTCCTTTGTAATAACAATCAATTACACATTATCTTTTATACTATCAAAACCAGTTTATCTTTACATGTGATTTCGAATTGCCTGATAAATTTTCATTAAAGTCAATCACTTTCCAGAGAGTAAATCTTAACTGCTACCAAGTTAAAGAGAAAGGAATCTGAACAACACTCAAAAATCACAGATATTTGAGGTATCATTGAAAATTACTTATAGACACAGAATAATATTCTGATTAATTCACTCCAGAGACTTTTCTAAATAGCTCTCAATCAAAATTTTAAAGAAGTATCTTAAACCACTAAATAAGTAAAAAGAAAATAATCCAAAGGAAAGTAAAAGACAAAATAGAGTCCAACAGAACAAACAACCCCGCAACCCCCCCACCTCAATTCTCTGAACTCATGGAACAGATTCCAGTCTAATCCTTGTATAATTCAATGCCCCAATAAGACATGGGAAGAGAACATTTAACAATTCTGGTGTTCCTATCGAAGACAGAAGTCAGAAAAAGAAAAAATCCTAAAATCAAAACTAAAACCAAACAGACAAAACTAATCTCTTATTCTACCAAAAGAAGTAAAAAATTTATTGTTCTGTTTAAGTCTTCTTCATACTTCATGGTCTATTAAGACGTAGAATTAAGTTTTTCCTTGCATTCCAAAACATATCATTCTTTCAAAATTCCAAGGCAGTCAACATTACCATTTAATAAACAGCATATTAATTACTCAGATGCAATTTAGTAAGATAGAATCTTTGCTTTCTAAGACAGTGAAGTATAATTAAAACTGATTATGAAATTAATTATATTCTAAAGGCACTTGTTTTCTTAGCCTTACTTACTGTAGAAACAACTAGATTTAATAAGACTGTGAAATGCACTGATGGCATTACATGAAATCAATTAGGGCTCACAAAGGAGACTATCAAAGTGTTAGTGTAGTTTTCATTTGGAGCATCAGCCTCTGAGGGCTGAACTCCATGGCCTCGCAAAAAAGTGATTTGCTACAAGGCAAGAGAGAGAAGCCTCAGTTCCCAGCCTGGAAAACTTGTCTGGCAGAACTTACAGTTCTTATTGTACCATGCATCATAATTAGTAACACTAAATAAACACTTAGATAAACACACATATTATTTTTCCCCTCTAAAACGTGGGCCTCAAGTAGTACTCACATTACACAGAGATGCTGACAGATCAGACTGACTCAATATATTTTAAAACATGTATTCTACCAACGTATTTTAAGAAGCATAAAATGCTAACCAGAAATAAAACAAACCAGCTCTGTAATATTCAGGTCAGAAGCAGCTGGTATCCAACACTGGTTAGCATCTGAGTAAGAAGGAAAGTAGCCTGCCTACTGCTTCTTATATTTACAAAATTCTAATAAAAAAAATATTAGTTGCAAAGAACCACTCCATATCGTACATATTTATTCTTTACTCTTCAGGAGGTTTCAGACTGCTACAGAAAACTGAAATATAGAATAAGTTCTCCACTATAAGGAGATAATCTGATTAAAATAGATCTGCTGCAGAAAAATGGTGAAATAACACGAACTACAACCAGAGGTAATATGAGAATAATACAGAGAAATACTAATAATTCATTATCATGCAGATTCAACAACATGGAAAGAAACTACAGCTCTAGTTCTGTTCCTCAGGATCATGCAAATACAAATAAATAATTAAGTAATGAAATTCTGGAGCCTAATTCAGCAAATTCAGATGGTGTTCAACTCACTCTCAGTTCAACAGAACTTCAGTATGTGTTTGACACAAAAGCCTTACAGAGAAAATCCTAACTCCACTGAGATGAATGGCTAACCTTTAGCTGACTTCAAAGGGAACAGGATGTTCTCTGATAGTTCTACCTCAATTCTTTTTTGGATGAATTTCAAAGACAAAAATTCTTAGCAGAAGAAATCATAACCCTTCAAACAACAATTCTGGACCATTTAACAGAGTGGAGAGAGACATAAATACACCAAAACTCTAAGTCTGGGAGTGAGGAAGTCTGACTATTCTGCTATGAAGAGACAAGATAAAAATGGATATACCTGAAACTTTGAGTGCTCACAGGCAATTCTGGCAGAGTCATCCAAATCTATCTATTAAATAGTGCATGATTTACAATGTTTCCTTCCTTCTTAATGATTTTTGAAATAGTTATCAGATGTTTACATTAAAAAGATACTTGATTTGGCTTGAGATCTATCATTTTGTACTCACTGTCATGCAAGTATCCCCTATATAGTATAGATAATTTATCCAACATCTGAGGAGATGCATTTCTTTTCCTTAACATATATCTACCTCTTCTCAAACTGCTTTCCAAATTTTAGTCATGGAAATAAGCACATAACTGATGCATTCATCAGTTTAACTGATGATTCAGCTTTACTTCAGCTTCTGCAAAGAAGCTTCTGCAAAGAAATCCATAAAGTATATCATAACCCCTATACAAGAAGCTATTTAGGAAGCAAGTCAGGGATGCAAAGTTTTGTAACAGAAACCTCTTGAACAAAAAAACCCCTGAGATTAAGAGTATATAATGTAGTCAATGTAAATAATGTTCAACCCTGAGCATCAGGAGCCTGTTCCAAGGGAGCAGTAAAAGGTGGTATTGAGTACAGTAATTAACCACTGGGAAAAAGGTATGAAGAGCAAAATGGCAAATTTATTGAGATTATTCAAACCCAGAAGAATCTGAGTAATTCCAAACGGAAAAAAATCATTAGGAATATGATAGCAGAAAGATTCAAAAGATGTGTTCAAATCAAGAGGCACTACAAGGAGTATTTAAACTCAGTATAATCTGCTGGGTTCTGAACTAGCTGTGGCCTTGAAAGTATTAAGTATTTTAAATCAAGACCAACAGCTTAATGAAGGTTCCAATATATATTAGCATCTGAAAGACAGTAAAAATGAAAGGAATACATGTTTCTGTCCATCTTTAACTCACTCTCCTGAGGCTGGGCTGCGTACCTTTTCCAGCAGAAAGGAAAGTAATATCAGACATAAAAGGACTAAAGCAGTGACATGATGTGAAAACTAATTTAGCTAAAGCAAACTTTAATAGATACATTCCATATTTCTACTTTTATTTTCCCCAACATGAAAAGAAGTAACAGTGACAAATGTCCGCAGTTCCAAGGGGTCAGCACGGTGTAAAGAGGAAGGGTGTCACCAAAGGCAGATCTGAACTATGGTTTCTTAGTGCCATCTCATTTGACAAGTGCATTTTGCTGGTGTTTCCACAGGAAAAAAAGAGAGAAGACAAGCCCTAGAAGAGCTGCATCCCATCCCTTGGAGTAAATCCTCACTGAGAAACTTAAACGACCTCAAAAATAAATCTAACTTCTTGGAATCAGTAAAGGTATATAATTCACCATCTGACACTGCTAGTAATTAATTAACATAGTTTAAGCATCATCCTCAGACATACTCCAAGCACTAAGAACTCATGGAAATTTTGGAACTGTTTACCATTACTGAGAACAAACACCATCACGTTTTTCAGATTTTAAGACAAAAAGTAACCAAATCCAGCACATATAAGCCATGTTGTGGGGTACAGAAAATGCATCCAAGTTAGATTTAAAAAAATCCCAACCCTAAATTAGACTCTAACTTGCCATGAATTAAAGAAAAAAAAAGAAATCATGTAAATTATAAGAAAAAAACAAAACAAGAAAAGAAAAGAAAGACAATAGAACATGTATAATGCTACTAAGACAAAATGCAGAAAGTGGAAACTGGGTGTTGCAAGCTTGGTCCTGTAGACACTTCATAAAACTTTGCTTTTACCATACACTGAGTCAATTAAACAAATGGAATCTCAGAAATACATAGCACATTTTAAGCAGATAAAAATAATACCACAAAGTGGACCCATATAATGCACTGCCACAAGGCACTACTGCGCTTAAGCAGATATATCTCAGATATGTAACTGATTGTCTGATCTTGCAGAAAGGCAGAATCTGCAGAAATGCCAGATAGAGTGATAGTTCCAAGAGCTATTATTTCGTATCATTTGCAGAAGACAATATTTTTTATAGTTTGCGGGAGGTGTAATGCTTAGTAGCTGGGGAAGTGCTCTACATTTCTTAAATTTGTCAGGGAACCATCACAGGTCAGTTAAATTTGGGGTATTGGTCAAAATTTAATTGATACTGGATGATAAACAACATGAATGTACTGATCTTTTCCTTTTCACAAATTGCTTGCTTACTTATTGTTTCCCATTTTATGCACCCATATCAGACACACCATAAATGCTCTATGCTCAAGATTTACCAGGTGAATCTGACCTCTCTCAGTGATTTCTCACCATGCCTATTTTAGGACATGGAAGAAAACCCCGCTGCTAATTCTACTGCTTTCCAATCTGCCCTCTGTGTTGCCACTTCCCCAGATCTCCGCCTTGGTCAGCAAGAGTCACAACCATCAGCCTCTTGTGCCACTGATCCTCATCAGGAATAATGGGGATTCATTGTTTGTTGATTTCTTTGTGCCTTTATATAAAAACATGTGATTGAAATTTCAGTCATAACTAAACAACAGCCACATAAAAAAGGCAAGCACCACCGTTGTCAACTTGACACATTTGGTGGCAACTTCTAAAGAGAGAATAAGCATTTAATAGCAGACTGAATTACTCTCAGTTTCAAGCATGCCAGACAAGCCAGTGAGGGGAAAGCTTAGACTGCCTGCACAGCAGCTGAAGAAATACAAAAATACAGGGAAAACACTGGGGGGGTGGGGGGTGTGGGGGGGGAAGCTATCACAAGAGTAACAATGCAAACAAAAGATGACAACTAAGGTCAGATTCCTTTCTCTGGCACTCTGCTAGTCCATCAGCTTTATTAATTTCTGTTCAGTTTGTTTCAAAGGACATGAAGCCTGATAAGAAGTCTATTGAGGGGAATGGAAAGACATTCATTTGTTCTATGAGCTTTGAATGAGAGCAATAATCAGTTTGCTATAGTTTGCTAATTTATCTACAGACTAATAGGAAATAGATTTAAGGTTAGACTATCAGGGCACAGAGCATTAGCTTCTGTTCTTGTTCAAACAGAAACTAAAATTTTCTAATTACTTCAGAAAATCTCACCTTTACGAGAAAGAACAACACATTTGTCTTAATTTTCTAATGAGATAGGAACAAAAATTGACATTTCTTTCTCTCACAAAATCAAACTTAGTCTTCCTTAGTGCCTCGCTCCTCCTGCATCTCCTTCAGATGCAAAAGAGGAAGATTTCTCAAACGGAGCATTTCTTTGATATGCCCATATTAAGCTCCAGTAATGATTCAAGTTTGTCCACAAAACTGCTCTCCCTTTAGAATTCTGTTCCATAAACTATTTAAAGATTTTGTCCAGTTGAATTTCCCTTTATTACTAGAACTGTCCTCATTTTCAACAGAAAAGAGTAAAGAGCATTTAACACACAGTAATCATGAACACAGAAACAGAATTTTGTTTTAATCAAGACCAAAGTAAAAAGCAAAAATGAGGAAAAAAAAAAGTGAAATTGCAACTCTGAGCAGTAAGGAATGGTCTTCTAAGTGTGTTTCCTGCTTAGTTTCTGTTGGTAACTTGCTCACACTATTGGAAACTGATGGCCTCTTTGCAAAATGCCAGTCCTAGTCTCCTTTTTAATTGTGTACAATTAAATCATTAACACTGGGTTACAGTTAGAGCATGGTGCTAATAACACCAAGGTCATGGGTTCTATCCCTGCATAAGCCACTCATTTAAGAGTTGGACTGGATGATCTTTGCGGGTACCATCCAACTCAGAATATTCTGTGATTCTGTGATTTAAAACCCAAAAAAACTAAACTCTCAATGAGCTGAATTCATGGTGTCTAGAAATCTGAGCAAATCCTTTGTGGAACAGACAAAAAAATGCCATTTAATTTAAAATCAGCAACACTTTTCTCTGTGAGGTCATTTCTGTTTGTCAGTGGGAGGACTTAGCAGACTTACAGATGATCTATTGCCTTTCTGGAAGAGATAAAGGTACTAAACTATACATATATATTCAAGTGGAGGGAAAATTTAGTTTCTTTGGACTCATGTTAAAATTTTTAAGAAACGTATCCCTAAAGTCACAAAGATCCACAGATCCCTTTGTCAAATATTGTATTAATGATGCAATACCTCTCCTGAAATAACTCAAGAACTCTTTCCTTTTTATAATCGTAAAAGAGTTTCTCAAAAATCACAGAAATATGTTCACAAAGGTGGAAATGATGAATCACACAGTATTCTGGGTAACATTCTCTTTTCAGAAATGCATCCTACCAGCATTTTGAAAGCATATCCAAGACTAACTTCTCAAAAAATAAAACAAAAGCATTCACTACCATCAACTGAATTTCATCTTGGATCCACATACTGATGTCAGTACTGTAAAAAAAGTACTGTCAGCTGAGTGGAGAACTAAGATTAAACTAGAATTTAAGCAGCTAAGATGACTTTCTAGATCTCCTGATTATATGAGCTTCATCTGTCAGCTTCATTTACTTCTTTTTACAATTTTTTTTCTTATATGTGATGAAATGTTATCATTCTGAGGGATATTAGGAAGAAAAAACAGCAAAGCATTGTTAACTGTTGTCATTGCTGGTAAGACTGATACTATATTTTGTACCTAAATATTTGTTTGAGATAGTAGGCAGTTCATAGAATGTCTTTCAAAACTATTCAAATGTTACCTCTCTTTTATTTATCATCATAAATAATCCCTCTGCTCCAAATGCTTTTTTTAGGTGTGCTTTTAAAAATGGATATATTAAGAAATGATATAAGTAAAATATAAACCAATAAACATAACAAATTAAACTCAAAGCATCTAAACCTTGCCATTCTAACCCTTCTTATAGTCCTTTTCTGAGGATTTAAAATAAAGGTAACAGAATGGAACAAAGAAAACAAAAAATACTTTAATCTTTCTTCTGAAAACAACTCTTAGGTATCTTTAAAGACATCCTTATTCTAAACACAAAAGGCGTAATATTTTTGCATCACAAGCAGCAAATATAGAGTTTTTCTTTAGAATTTCCTAACTCTGCTGGAGAGTAACTTCTGAGAAGTGTGGAGTGCTTTACTGACAAATTAGTTTCATGAAAATTAAAAGCTTCCTATGTCTACTTCTCTAATAAGACAGACATGAGGACCCCACATACAATTCAGACTTTTCAGAAGAGTTCCAGATTAAATGCTTTTTTGAAGACATTGTCTCTTTTTTGTCAAAATTATACTCAACAGAAATACATTAGTTCTTCAAAATAAATATGTTGACATACAAAATTATTTGGTCCTTGACATAATCTCGACTGTGATATCTCAGATCAAAGAGATTCACTTTCATTTATTGTGACTAGTTTTACTGATGAAGTAGAAGTACTTAAGTCCTTAAAGACTTAAAACCAAGAGAAGTTCTCAAAGGCAGCATCTGACAAACACCTAGACTGAAAATTTCTTCTTTAAATATGCAGGCAACAAAGATAAATGTATTATCAACATCTCTCACAAAACAAAAGAATTGCCCTAAAATTACAATATTTTCCACCAGACTTTGCAATTTTAAATTAGAATCCATTGCTAAACTGGTGTAAATAACAAGCTTCAGCATGACTTGTTGGTTGTAAAGAAGCAGTCTCTCTTCATGTCTGCTTTCCTGAGCCTGGCAAAATTATATTGAAAACCAATCAATAAATCGCCACAGAATGGTGATAAAAATGAAAACTATCATGGTATTTTTTTTGGGGAAAAAAAAATTTACATCAGAAAATGAGATTTTTCATCTTCGTCCAAAGTCACATTTGCAAGGATTTCTTGCTCACACCCCCATGAATGCAGCTTTATAGCCAGGACAACAACTGCAGGCACAGATGTGTAAACAGACTTCTCATTTAAACAAGATTCCTGTGGCCACAAAGTGTGCCTGCACAGAGAATTTTTGGAGCTACTCATGCTCATGGTTCTATACAGATTTTAGGAATGAGAATCAAGCTTCAAAACAGCAGGAGAATGGAAAGGGAAAGGATGAGTTTGCTTGGAGACTGTGAATTCTTTGCTGCTTGACTTGAGAAGTCCAAGCCAAAATGAGCAAAAAAGCTTTTCAGAGATGGCTCCTAGATACAGTCTAGGTACTGAAACCAACCATGAATCTTCAGTATAACTAAACACAATTCACACTTCTGGCTGCTGCTGCTGTGTAAATGCAGTTTTTCTCACCCAGAATGCAATACAACAGTAAAGCAAATGTGATTACATCGACAAGGAACATAAAGTAAAGTAGTGCTAGGACAGGTAGAGTATATTAAGAAAACCTGTCTCCAGCAGAATGGTTGAGCTCTTTCTGTGCAGGTAACAAAATTATACTTACAAAATTCATGTATAGATAAAGGTTGCATTCTAATAATTGTATTTTTATAACAAGCAACAACTGATTAGGAATAGTTTGCTGCCAAAAACCCAAAGCTAGATTATGACCTTTTTCACACTTAGAATTACTGTTTTATTATGCATTTACATATGAAGGAGATTTGTATCACACTTTTGTACTGTTTATGTCCTTAGTTTGTTTGGCCATTTGCATTCCATACTGTCCAGCTGACATGCAAAATCAAGGTGTTTGTACAACTGGCTGCATTAGAGAATTAACACCATTCTTAGTTATATATGGGAGTTGGTACCTCAGGTCTTTCAAAAAGGCTTAGAAACACATCTCCTTGCCTCTCCCTGCACTGATTCTTGACTGCTCATGCTTTCTAGAGGGAGAAGAAAGTTACTTTTTATGTTTAGGTTGTTGTGTGTCCTCTACATTGTCTCAGGAGTCAAAAAAGTGTCTTGAGCAGTGAAAGCTCCCAACATCTACTGTGTGGCCTCAGCTCCAGTGAGCTTGACTACAGAAACTGATGGGTGATGAGAATATTTGAAGATGTCCACTACACCGTGGTGGTATGGAATTCCAAACAATTCTCAGAGTATGTGATGCAATTATTTTCATAATAGACACTCCACTAAGAAAGATCTAAGTCTGTTTTTAGCTTAATATTTAAGCTAATGATATTTAACACATTTGGTGAGTTTGCAGGAAAGGAAAATACAAGCAACTGTTGAAGTTTTTATATGGTAATTCACATAAAATGTGTGTGCCCACAGAAGGAAGTAACATAATACAACCATAACAAACATTTTTTTTATATAGCAAATTTCTAATGGTTGCTTCTATCATTTCCCTCTTTCCCCTCTTGAGAAGACTTCAGTTCATCTGTTAGATTTATTTTTGTTAATGCAAGCAATAGAGATCACTTTCTCTTTAATTGCTTCAGCTTAAATAATGTGGCTATTTCTTGGAAAGTCAATGCTTCTAGAGGAGAAGAGGCCTGTTTAGAAGTCACTCTGGCTTTCACCCAAGTGATCAGCTCATGTGCTTTTTAGTGTATCTTTGCAGTATCAACAACAAAACCAAAAATTAAAAAGTGTCAAGTGAAAAAAATGATCAAGCATTCATCAGCTCATCTCTTAAAGGACTTAGAGAGGTCCTGGTTATGGCTCAATGTTATAAAATGCAACAGTAAGGCAAAGGGTAAACACACAGCAATCAGCTGCAGATCTACTTCAGCAAAACAAAACACAAGCTAGCAGATGTTGCCTTAATGACTGAAGTACTTGCTTTGGCAACTATTACCAACAGGCAAAGTGGAATTTTACTACTACTTCCCTGCCTGTTGTCTTAGTAAACTGGTTCATGGAAAAGGAGTTTTCACATTTTTTTTACACTGACACACAATTCTGATATTAATGACAGGTTAAAGGAAAACCAGTTCAAAACAATGTAAGCAACCCTTAGTTTTAATTTTTAAATGAAAATATTCACAAAATAATTAGGCCATTAACTTAGCAATATAGAGAGAAGAAAGCAAAATCTTTAGCTGAATATTTCCTGTTGGCACTTAAGACATGCATAAAAAGTGACAGAACTGTTTGTAAAATACTGGAGAAATGGTCAAGAACATAATTTGGAATCTATTTCTACATCACTGTGAGGGGACCAAGTTTTCAGAGCACTATTCATTGTCTAGATGAAAATAACACACAGGGATATATCTGAAATCATTGCATACATATCTGAGTGGAAAACTAGCCTTTCTTGAAGAGTGGGGCAAAATAATTCACATATCTCCTTTCTACTGAGTAAATATTTTCTTACAGTTCAAAAGATCCCCAAAACCATTACACCTCCCCCCTTTTTTTTTCCTCAATGCAATAACCTGAAAGCTGAAGAGTTGAAGCATAGAAGGAGTGCAAAATATCCAAAGTGAAACCCTCCCCTGAAAAACAGAACAAATTGGCATTTAAGTCATCCTAAGCCCCACAGACTTCATTATCTCTTTCCATAGGGCTGTTTAACAAAAGGATCACAGAATCATGGAGGTTGGAAAAGACCTCAGAAATCGTCAAGTCATACTCTTAATCCAGTGCTGCTAAACCCACCTCTAAACCATGTCCCTAAGTCTCACATCTACATGGCTTTTAAATCCCTCCAGAAATTTACGACATTTTTTCAATACCTCTCTCCGGAGCTGCTGCATGAGCAAAATGCTTGACTAGTGCTTCAAAGAAACCTAAAAAATCAACATGAGCAGAAAATCTTCCAAGTAAAAATCTTATGCTGACTTGATGCCTTAGTATGTCCATATTTATCAATGTCTCACAAAAGACTGACAACAATGTGATCCAGCCCTTAGAGAAGCTTATCAACTACTGTTTGCACCATGGTTCTTTTTCAAGTTCCCAAATCATGGGAAGTGTTACAAAAGTTGTATACAAAACACTAAATTAAAAATAAATTAGAAATATAACAACATCATACTTTCAAAACCTAAGATACTCATTTCACATACTTATTCCTATCTTTTTGTACTTCTTAAAGGGAAATGTCAACTCAGCGACCTAAGCAGCTCTCTTCTTAGACATAAAATATTTACTACAGTAATTCATCTAACACATCTGTGCATTTTATAGAAGCTTGCAAGGAATGTGTCTTGAAGAATTTCTACTCTCAGCCTGATACTTGGCAGAGTCCATACAAGAATGGCAATTCTCACCTTTGGCAACATTAGACACACCTGAGCTTGTGCCTGAGGCATTAACAGATTTAAAGATGCACCCTTAGCTACAATTAATACAGAGCATCCACAGCAGCTACACATATATCCTGGACTTCTCACCAAGAGGGGGCTGTAGTTCGAAATACAGACAAAAGAACTTTCCTTTGGTTCTCACATCCAATCCTTCTGAGCTGCTCATTTTATCTACTCACGGAGAAAGGTTTTGAGGGTTAGACTCCCAGCCTTTCTCATCCAGCAATAGATGGTCCCCTCAAACTGCTTCTCAGGCCACAGCAAACAACACATTTTTTCTTAAAAATATGGCTACTTCTAATAAAGCTAAAATGGCTACTACTATGACAGGAGAAATGCAAGCAGATATTAGTGGGATGTTTATACTAAAATCTCAGTTTAGTTAAAAATAAAAAGCTTTCAAATTACTGTGTGCCTTTCTTTTAGTGGACATCAATAGTATCCCTTCTCTCATTTGAACAGGGTCTTAAGTCAGTTGTAAGTTTGCTTCAGAAAAAATGCTACTGAAGTGACTCATTCATATGAACATCAAATAAAACAAAAAATGGCATTAAACTTCTGTAGTCATCAGTGATTTAAGTAACTGCCATTATGCAAGAAGATTACTGAATTCACTGTGTATTTAGCTAAACTGACTTTTCTGGCCTTGTTCATAGACTTTAATTAAAAACGTGTTAAGATCTAATTCATTTCTAGTTTGAGTTATAAACTATAAAGCTTAATCCAAGATACTGATGAAAACAACTATCACATAATTTTTACATATCTAATCTTACGTGCAATGATTTAAAACTCTTTTACTACTACAAATAAAGTAATTTTTACTGCAATATGTTCTAATCTCATATATTATATATTGGAGGATTCACAATTTGTTGGCAAGCTGCAAAAAAATTGCTTTTAATAAGGAATTGGTATCTAAACCAAACACTGAAAGCCTGTGAAATGTAATCAAAGATGTGGTCAAGGATTTAATAAAAACTTTCTTGACTAGAGATTTGCTTCAAAGATACAGGATAGCATTTCTACTTTGAACCTGCTTCAATAGAACATGCCTGTCATTTTCAGATTTGGTTTATGAGTCAGAATCACTATTGTGATTGTGATGTGGAGATAGTACAGATATATGAAATATAACCTATCAGCTTAAGTTAGTTGGCAACTGTTTATAGCAGAGGAAAATTGGCAGGAAGCTAAATTATATTTATGAGAATTAAATGCTATTCCAAAGATATATTTCCAAAAACTTCTACGTAAGAGTCATGATTGTTTCTCACTACAGTCACGTCATTTGCAAAAGTTGCGTCTTCTATAATCTCCAACCAAAGCTGGACAATGAATGTTAAAGGAGTTTAACAACAAATCTAATAGCAGAATTTATATCCTACCTTTTATTAATGGCAGCCCACGACGCATTAATGCTATCTGTCATCAGCTGTACATTTCTGGTGTCATCTGCTGAATAATCACGGAGCAGCTTAAGTGCCATGTCATTTGCCACATCTACATTTATTTGCCACTGTCGTATTTCCTTTGAAAATTGCTGAAGTAAAAAGAGAAAGAAAGAATAATCCTCAGAGTGACATAAAATGATCAAATACATTGTATGATTATTAGAGAAGGAGCTGAATAACTTACATCATCTATATAAAAAGAAGAAAAAAAAGAAAAAAAAAATCCTCACATTTACTGGAAATGAAAATCAGTCTTTCTAAAACTTTTAAATTCTTTTAGTCATAAGACTACAGGACTACTTCTAAACTCTGAGAGGACCAAGCAACCAACTTCTAGATGCTGGAAAAGACAAGACAGCTCAAATTGATAAACACTGATTAGAATGTTGATTATTCTTTTCTGAGACACAAATAGATGGATGAATTATTATGCTTTATGGAAACTACAATTATTTGTGACATTGAATTATACTGGGATAGAAAATATAGTGAAATCATATATTCTGACTAATTTTATTTTTAATACTGTGAAATAATACTGGTTTGGACAATTAATACCTGTGCTTTCAGGTTGTTTTTTTTAATTTAGTTCATTTTAGCAAATTGTTTATGTAATTAGTGCCATCTACTGGAACAGCACTAAATCTGCAATATAGCAAAATACTACTGGTAAACCTATCCATATCTTTATAATGCTAATTTATGCTTAATACTAAAAAGCTTTTTAAATCTTGGTCATTCTTTGTTTCCCCCTTTCCTCTTTACTTTCTCCTCTCCTTTTTTCTTCTCTCCTCTCCACTTAGGCCAGCTGCCTCACTGCAGAAGCAAGCCAGGAAATCCGGAGCACTCACTCAGCCAGCAGCCAGCTCCCATGCATCTTTCCTGTTAGTCTTTCTCTCAGAGCAATTTCCATATAAATGCACTGAAGCTGCATATTTAATCCATAATGTGTAACAACAAAATGAAAGAGAGAAGATAATCGATTGCCTACTTGTACTTTTGTACTAGACAGACTGCAACTAGCCAATAAAATGGACAATACAAGTTGAAAAACAGTTTTAAATTGCAAATAGAAATAGTAAGTTGCATGTAAACGTTTGAAGCTATTGACAAAAAACAAACAGTAAGACTTGAATGTCTTTATTGTTGTGGTTTAATACATAAATCGGAAAATGCCTGTGATGAAAAAAATAGCTTTTTTCCCTTCATTCTCCCAAAGCAGTATTCCTTTTGAAATCTTGTTTTTACTCAGACAAGGAATTCTCCACACAGAGCTGAACTTACATTTAATCCCTAGTGAAAGAGTCTAAATACTAAGAAAAAATAAATAAATTTAAAATAATTTATGCATTTATGTTTTAATCTCAGAAGGTCTGTAAAGTGATTTTGATTAAGACCGGGACGAAAATCTTTGAACTGAGTCCAAATGGAGTTTTGGGGGGGTTTTGATTTTTCCCTCAAAGTCTTACCTGTTAAAAGGCTACTTCAACATCTCTAGGTTCTCCCCATAATTTAAAACTGAAAACAGGTATTTCTTCCATTTCCTGTGCTATTGCTTCAGGAAAGGGCAGATCGCTCAGTCACTGTGCACCAGACAGCCTCAGCTACTAAGGCAGCAGCACCTTGTTGATCTGTTTCAAACAAGGGGTGCTGTGTCTACCAATCAAACATTAGGAGGAGCCTATCAACCCCTAATCCTGAAAACCATCTGAATATGTTATGGTTAAGCTCACCTAACATGAAGCTGTCTAGACAATTTTTTGAAGTGATTTCCCTCTGCTAAGATAGGAGAGGTGATAATTTTGTGGAAAACCACTACTATTTCTTTGAGGATGGTACAGGCAGATGGTTGTTTTGGAAACAGTCTGCCAATTGAGCTCCTTTCCTGCCAGAATGATATACAATAAATATATAAATTTCAATATTTACATAAATATAATAGTATATATATACAAAATAAAAAATTTTAAAAATTTCTACAGTAACTATCATTTTATTTTTGTAGACCTTATACAGCAAGTATCTATTCTACACTTAGGTCTATCCATCTCTATTTTATCCTACCTTTCTCTTTGTTTAAAATTACACAGGCATGCAGGTAATTCTTTTTCTCAGCCAAAGAATCACAGCAGACTGACTGTTCACTGCTTCATATAGAAAAGTTACCATAACATTTTGCCTGCATTGTAAATTAATGGTCTGCAAACTTTACTTTGAAAATAAGATCTTTTTGCCCAGACTCATGTGAATAAAAATGACCTTATAAAAGATTTGAAACCCTGTTTTATAATAAAAATAATGGGAAGATCCATTACAAGGTTATTTCCAAAAGTGTTGTTCTCACCATTAACTTCAACATTAATCCATTAGCTTCCTGACACTACAACACTAGGTCATCACTCAGGAAAGAGATGATGAATATAGAGAGCTTTGCTGATGGAAACAATTTGTATTTTCTATCTTACTGGAAATTGATATGTAATTTTTCAACAGCTTTGAGGAGTGCATGCTTCAACTTTGCTCTGTGTGCAGACACCGAGAACAAAGTGTTGTGGTACAAGTTTCACCTGTCTGTCCCACCAGAGGCCCATTAACTGTCTTCCTACATGACTGCAATGTAGACTTCAGAATTACATTCATGGCAACTTTTTTTTTTCCTCTTTTCCCTTTTATATATTTAGGCCTCATTTATCTTTTAGCTACTTAAGACCACATTTGTTGTTTTTTTTTTTCTTTAAAGGAAAGTGCTTCATTACCTTAATTTCTCTTTGACATTTTTTTTAAAGCATTCTCTTTGTTTTGTCTGTGCTATCACCGGAATTTGCTGAGTTTATTAAAAGGCTTAAAGAATTAAGGCTGTGCATTTATCATGTTACTAAGGTATAAATTTATTTTGAATTTTTAATTAGAAAACACTAGTTGATGTTATTAGGAATAAAGTCTGTGCAATTAAGAGCCCTTGATTTAAAACAAGTAATGAAATCAGAGCTCCACTTTATTCTATCCCAGGATTGCCAAGTGGAACAAAATCAATGATGCACAGTAGTTCAAATATAGCAATATGTATGTACAACATCATCCATTTCTGGGTATATACCACAAATCTGGAAAATCAGGCTGTCTTTCTGTCTTTTGTCTGTATATCTGTAGCATGTTTTATTTATATACCTAAAGAATTCATTTTTTTAATGAAGGAATTCTAATTCAGTGTTTGCAACATAGGCAATAACATGAACTTAATTGTTAATTGTTTTACTAAAATCAAAGCAGTACACTGTCAGCCCCAGAACAATAAAAAACCCACAAAATGCTGATTTGGTTCTTCATCTTGGTACACAGGGAACAGCAAAAGAGTCCCTAGTAAGTCACTACCCTGCAAGAAACTGACAAAGGCAAGCAAGGCAGCCTCAGCCTTATCCACAAATTCAGGACATGAAGCTCACACTCTGGGCTCTGGCAGTGGAAGGCTGCCTGGCCTTTTGAGTCCTAACAGAGAAGGGGATGTAATCAGGCTGCTATTTAATTTCCTGTGTAGATGAAGAAATAAGTGGTCAATGAAGGAAAGGAATGAAATGTTGTCTCCATCCTTCCTCCTCTTCACTTTGGCCTACCAGATGGAGCTGTACAGAGGGAGAGAAGATGTCTCACCAGCTCCTATCAAAACAAGAAGCCAAGGAGTGAACGGGCAATCCTAGAAATTTTGTTTGGTTTGGGGTTTTGATGGTTTTTAAATTTTTTTTTCTCTTCTTTTAAACACAAGCTCAATATCCTATTGAGAAAAGGTTAGTTTTAGACTAGCTTATGTTCTGATGACGTGGTGGTGGAAGGGGTTGAGGTGTGATTGTGTACTATTTATACACCTATAACCTTCAGCCTGCTGAGTTAACCATCTGCAGTCATCACTTAATGAACAATAAAAAACAGGTCTTAATGGGTAAAGACTCTCATTGGCCAGATTGACATATTCTGGTTCCCCACACCTAACACCAGTTTAGTTCTCAAATACCAAACTAAAAAAATAGAATGAAAAAAAATGCTTTAATTCTCAGAAAATTAACCTTGAATTAATTTCTTATTCAAATGAATAATATTTGTAAGTATTAGCTATAGTACCTTCTTAGTTTTCTCTTTTAAATGTCAGAAAAAAAATTGTCAAACTCTATTAAAAACATTACTGGCCAAATACAGGCCAGTTATAGATTTTTATTTTATGCTGGCATTGTAAAAAAATAATAATCAAAAGACTGGTGTTGTTGAGTTTACCATGTACTCACGTATAAGGATGCCCCAACAGAAATGCATTAACATGAGCACTGATTAAAAGTTCCCCTAGAGCAGAAGGGAACTTACACATTGGTTCAGCTGTCTTTAGGCAGACCTACAGTGTTTAACAAACAAATCAGAAGAACACTTGGTGACTACTTTCTCACACCAAGCTGTGTTGAGATACAAGGCTGACAAAATTAATAAGTCTGAAGAATTTATTTAAGTCTTGCACTGACCTCTCTCTTTCCCTCAAAACAAATGAATAGAAATGACAGCTTCCTCTTCATCAGTGTAGCAGCAAGCCAAAAGACAGCCTACTTACTCTACATCTTCAGGGGACAACAAAATACATGTGTTTGGCACAGAAGCCTGGAAAGCATTTATTTTGAGAACTTGATGTATTTCTAGGTCCTTCCATTTAGATGATACTGTACAGCAGAAACATAAAGCTGCTAACTCAAAAAAAATTTCCATTTTCCCTAGACTTCATGACCCCTTATCTCAAGCATGAACATAACAGCTGATGCTGTCACATCTGAGAAACTTTGATGAGGGATTTGACACAATAGGAATTTCTGGCAGACAAAGATAATTCCTCTAGGAAGGCTGGCACAAACGAAACACAAAAAGAAGAAGGAAAAAAAAGAAAATAAATTCCCCCACCCCTCCTACTCCCCATTCTCTAAGACAGAGGTGAATTTCTTCTAGACTTGAGGAAGAAAGTCTAGGCAAAACCAAATAAATGAAAGTAAACAACCCTGGAAGAGTAGAGCTTGTTGATGTTCGTATCATCATGAGGGCACAAATTAAGATGGACTAGCTGTGACACTGAAATTATAATTGTAGGTTAATGTCTATAACTTGACACAACACATCTCATTGAATCCAGACTGGTGGGAATGGCTGGGGATACAGATAGCCCAAGTGCTTCTAAAGAAAGAGGCAAAAAAATCTGCAGGTCTCCATTCCCAAACTCTGTTTACAGGTAGAGATGCATTCTGTGAATAAGAACTCTAGTAGTCTTTCTCTAGAACTCTGGGGAGGGAGGAGAAGAATGGCATGTTCTTATTTCTCTCAATAGATAATGTTGATCCAAAAAAACCCATAATTTTTTTCGAAAAGCATACACCCTTAGATGGACCTCATCTCAACTTCATACATTCTTGTAAAAAAAGTGGACAAAAAATCAATTTCTAAAGCAATATTTTCAATTCTTTTCCTAGTTAATAAATTTGTGTTCAAGACATAAGACACTCCAACACTATGACATAAGACAGTGCTTGCACAGAACTGGTTTTTTGTTAATTGAGTCTTTGCAGAGCTGAGACATTGACTTTGTTGAAGTTTTTCCCTTTTTTAAACAAACACTGGGCAGAAGCCAGGACTGTATCTCTGCAGGAAGACAGTGACAAATGGGAGTCCTCTATGCTGAATGACAGTGCTACACATGATCCATAACACTTTCCAATGCATTAGTGAGTGATTGCCCTTGTTTACCATAATCTACCGTTCCCAAGCAATGACCCTTTTGGTACAATCTTAAATGAGAAAACTTAACCTCAGCTCAGCCCTAAAACAATGGGCTGACAAATATTTTTATGCTTCTTACAGGCAAGAAAAAGAAAAAAAAAAGCAAGCAAAAACCCCAAAAGATTTTGTATCTACTTCTAAATGCAATAACTAACTGATGATGGAGATAACTGAACCAATCATGAAGTTGTCCATACATATACTTTCTTTGGCAGCAAAACATTGATGAGGACTCCATCAACTCTTCATAGCAGTTCATTACTATTCAGATGTGTAAATAAGACTGCTCTAAGTCCACAAACTTTAACTAAAAATTGAGTGGTAGGAGTTAAAAAAACCTACAAAAATCTGGTGGGCAGGAGAGGAGAATATATCACAAAATACTTGTGTAACTCTTTTCCCTTAGAGGCAGGAGTCACCTGAAAAGGCTGATTGATTGGTTGGTTTCAATCTTGGTTTTCCCCAATTAGACAATGAGATATTATTAATCTTAAACAGCTGTTCTCAAATTTATTCATGAATAATGTCACCAAAGTATGACTGTTTCCCCAACAAGAAACTTAAAAACTGATGCAACAGAGAATGCTTTCTACCGAAAGTATAGCTCAGCTATGTAAGTCAAAACATTTTAGCACCCAAAATGTGGTAACATGTGCTAAAATCACAGGAGGAGCCATTTCAGGTTTATTTTTTCAGTTAATAACCCTGCCAAGGTTGAATCCAATGAGATTATCTTGTGGCAAATCTGAAATGTTTAATTTCCAAAATACATCCATTTAGTTTGCTACAGTTGGGTTTTTTTTCCCTGTTTTCTCAACTACTTCCAGAAAACCTATACAGCTTCATTAGCAGAGCAGACAGCCATTCCAAGACTACATGATTTCCCAGTCTGCAGTACCAGAGCTGCTGAGGCTGTTTAACAGAAGAGATGTGAAATACTTGTGCTAAAAAGGTAGGTGTTCCTCCGGCAAGATCAGCCAGATATTTGTTATATCAGGTAAGTTAAGACCAATTTCATATTCAAGGAATATGTGACACATATTTTAGACTTTGCAAGTTAATTTTGTTCTAATTTGCCGTGGAAGATTTTTTGCAGTGTACACTGTCCATAGTTAGAGGACAACAGAGGACATTTTCTTTAACGATCTCATTAACTCAAATGGAAATATTTTAATACTCAGTAGTGACCTTAAGTTCTGTGTTCTGCTTTTTCAAAGCTTCCACAGTGTAGGAGATTTCTTTCCATGACTCAAGCTTAGCTTTTGCTCGTTCAAGAACCTGCTCAGCTTCTCGTTTAGCTTCCAGCCACTGTGTTGAATCCTTCAGCATCTCTTGAAGCTGTTGTCTCCGGCTTTGGAGGTATCCATGCACTTCATCCCACTGGCTCTGTATCTTTTCAACTGGTGAAACACAAACAAAAAACAAAAGCTGAATTACTTAAAAGCTTTTACTTCTTTTTTTTTTTTAAATTCTATTTTTAAAGGGAGTAAAAAAATGATATTAAAATCTTTCTAGAATTGACCATATCAGAAAGCTGCTGTACTTTTAAACTGCAATTGCATTGAAGTTTAGTTCAACAAAAAAGAACAGATAAACTGTTCTGGGTCACACAGTATGGCATTATGACACAGCATGTGTCTCAATGCATATGCAGCAAGAAATGACAGGTTCATGCCTCAAAAGCCGTTATGAAACAGGATCACATTTGAGAAAAAGTCTGCAATAATCCTTCATTCTTAACAAACCAACACAAGGCTTAGGATTTTCTGAGGAACAAGTCCTTTAGGGACTATAGTAATATTAGTTAAAGATTTATTGCAAGACATAATTAATGGCTGTACTTTCTTATTTCATTAAGGCAAATGTTAGCAAACTGCAAAGGGTAAACAACTTTCTCATATGCTCATGTTAAATATAAAATAACAATTAGCTTTATCCACTATTTGAAAGAAATGTGATTTGTGGAAACTTAAGAATCCCTAAAATCACTGATAATAGGCATTGGCTAGCATCCAGCACCAGGCTCATCCATAGCAGCACAAAAACACCAATAGACAGAGTTGTCCAAGCAGCTGAAGTTTGACACAATATAAACAAAAACCCCAAACTCCACAAACAACAAAATCTGTGCAGTGCATGAAGGAATAAGCATTTCTTATACATATATGTATATATTTAATTCTCTGAGGTTAGTCAGCACAAAAATGCATTCTCAATATTTTCTTGAGGACTTCGTCACTACATTGTGAATTCACAGGCCTTCTAGGGAAGGGAACTGAGATTAGAGTAATCAAAAAGCCATGGAAATATTCATTAACTGGTAGTTCCAGCACTGCATGTCTCACTGCAAGGTTCCAGAATGGTGCAGGCTAAAGACCAGGATGAGAAATGCTTAAGCATGGAAAAGACTTCTAACTATCAGTGCTTTTCCTTCTTCCAGAAGAAAGGATAAAGATCTTTCCATGGACTCAGCTGACATTTAGAGAGAGAGAAGAAAACCTTTCAGCATTCTCTGCTGAAGCTTAGGGAGAAAAACTGAGTAAGCACACAAAGCAGCATGTTTAAGTCAAAGGAAAAGCAAAAGGAACTGAAGAAACAGAACTGGAAAACATAAAGCACAGTCAGAGCACAGCAAGAATAGCCTAAAGCCCAAATGCCTAAATTTAATCTGAAGCAAATCTAACCCCTCGTTTTAGGAAGTTGTATACCCACAAACCAGCTCATTTCTGTGCCCTTTCTGGGCGAGGATTTCTGATGTAAGCTTTAGAGTACACTTGAAACAACAAAGAGGCTGTAGGCTTCAGGAAGGGTGAATAACAGAAGTGAGCTGCTTGAGCAAAATCTCCCTGCTATGGCTACAGAATGTAGCTCAAGGGTTGTGCTGAAGACTTAGGGACAAAGCCTGCCTAAACACCTTCCACAGTGTCACTGGCAACAGCTGCCACCTACTTCTTGTAAATCACTACTTGAGCTCCTTCCCTCTTCGATTTTGAGACATTCATATCTTTTCATTCCTGGCAAACTGGAGATTGCAGAAAGAAGTACAACAGCTTGTTTGTGTCAGCTGTCCATGAAAAAGAAAACACAAACAACAAAAATCCCACCTATTTTTGTTTCATTATAAGTTTCCTTGTTGGTGTGGGTATTTTGGGGGTGTTTTTTTGGTGTTTTTTTTTTGGCGGGGGTGAGAGGATTAAGAAATGAACGAAAACCCTATTGCAGAACTGCTTCAAAAGAAAGCTGGATCTACAGTTATATTAATTTTTCATAAGAGCTGCTTTTAATAAGAAATGCTGATATTTCTTATCACCCAGAATCAAAATATTTATAGATGTATTGGTTCCATAATGCCTCATGAGGTTTGTATGTAAGTAAGATATTTAGCAGTCCTCCTCTAGGGACTGTGCTTTTTGCAGCAAGACTGAGTTTTTCATCAGATACCACGTCCTGGGATTCCATGATGACCAATTCTCCCACCCAAGGGGACAATGAGGCTGCATAATGAAAACTGCATTCAGGATAGCTCAGGAGCCCATTTACACAAGTGACTACGGATGCACAAACTCCAAATCTATGAAAAACATTTCCCACTTCTTAGTGAAAATACTTGGCTTAGCTCCCTCAATAAAATAATATATATATTTGCTTTTGCTTTATTACAGACTGGAATTGAAGAGTTCAGGAAGTTAGTAGGTAATCTAAACAAAACAACAGCCCAGAAAAATAAATGTGGTTTTCTTGCACCAGTGAGTGACCAAACCCAATTAACAAAGTACTTCATTTGTGGTTAAACACACCATGATATCTACCAAATTAATCTGGCTTTTCTAAGTTAGAATATACCAAAGAGTGAAGTACTATTTAAGATAAAATATGTATAAATAATTTATTAGACAAGCCTTTATAATGATGACAATATGATTTAATTTAATTTAACATAAAAAACCCTTCATTACTATACATTTACAATTTTTAAATTATGCTCCCATTTGATTGATTTCTGAATAACAAAAAGCCCAAGGCTCTAAAGCTTAAAATATGAGGTTCACTTCCAAACTGAAAACCACAGTCTAAATCAGTGTCTCTTAAGGATGTATTTGTTCATGTTCACTCTTTAGCAGGATGTTTCCCACAGAAGGAAAGGTGAATACCACTTAGAGATTTATGCCAAACAAAAAAGTTCAGAAATTGTAATTTGAGTGTATATTGTGTTAGAAGTAACCCCAGGAACCCATGAACCTATTCACCTGCAGCTAATGAGTTACTGACTGCAGATGAGAAGGGTCAGAGAACTGTTATTAAATCATGTTGGACAGTAGTAGACAATTTTTAAATTGTGAACATCATAGAGGGTTTGTGCAAGGGCACTGGAACATATAAAAGGCTTTTTCTGACTGGGTACTACTGGGAATAGGTTTATCAATATATTTAAGAGTGTTTTATAAGAGAGCAGTGAGGAATCTCAGTCCAAAATTCTCTCAGTCCAATACTTTTTCCATAGCTTTTATAAGGGTTATTTTTTCTGTCAAGACTTCATAAAATCCTTAAGGTCACCATGTACATACAGGATTGTGCTAGGTTTAGCTGGGATAGTTACATTTCTTCCCAGTGGCTAATACGGGGCCATGTTTTGGATTTGTGCTGAACACAGGGTTGATAATACAGAGATGTTTTTGTTATTGCTGAGCAGGGCTTACACAGAGCCAAGGCCTTTCCTGCTTTTCTGACTGCCATGGTGGTGATGGGGCTGGGAGTGCCTGGGAGGGTGGGAGGAGACACAGCCAGGATGGGTGACCCAAACTGACCAAAGGGATATTCTGGACCCTGTGACATCATGGCTTAGTATATAAAGTGGGGGGAAGAAGGAGAAAGGGAAGGACATTTGGAGTGTTGGAATTTGTATTCCCAAGTCAACATTACATGTGATAGGGCCCTGCTCTTCTGGGATGGCTGAACACCTGCCCAACAATGGGAAGTAGTAAATGAATTCCTTGTTTTCCTTTGCTTGTGTGCATGGCTTTTGCTTTCCCTGTTAAACTATCTTTATCTCAAACTCAAAGTTTTCCAGCTTTGACCCTTATGTTTCTCTCCCTGATCCCGCTGGTGAGAGAGTGAGTGAGTGGCTGATTGGGGCTTGGCTGCTGGCTGGGGTTAATGGATCCAGCATAGGGAAAATCAATTTCTCTCAAAGTTTTATCACCCTTACCTGGAATAAGGAAGACAGCCTTAGAAATAAGCAAAGCTCTAAACCCAAAAAAATAGAAGGATAAATGGCATGTGAAGTAATTATTCCAGAAAAAGGATTTGCCCAAATTTTGGAGAACTAAAGAAAAAATGTTATCACTATTTACTACTTTGAATATAAGGCCCTCAATAAGTAATATTCAATAAATTAAAAAAAAAAATAAACAAAAGCCGACAAAAAGCTATTGCAAGGATGACAAAATAACCTGAAAGTTAAGTAAGAACATCTAACTTGCCTAAAAAAAGTAAATTTTGCCAGAAAAAAGTAACGTAACTGACCTTACTGCTCTCTCCCTTATAATAGCATATTACTGAAGTGAGACTCTAATCTTTATGTTTTACATATCAGTGCACTACATACTGTGACAACTACACGTTGGAAACACCCAGACAGACACAACAAACGTGGCTCCATGTATACTATCAATATCAGTGAAGCACAGGAATTTTAAATAATTAGTTACAATGACAAAAGTCTTTTTTTTCCCCATAGTTCAGTAGTTTCTGAAGCACCTCAGTTTACATTGTTCATTACAGCTAAGTCCTGTGCCTTCTACATTTCAAAGCCCAGTGTATTATTTTTAAGTGTGGCATGTCCTTGTTGTATCCAATTTTCTTCCTTTCCTTCCTTGCCCTAGATTTGACAACAGCACAATGTCTTTATTGTAAGAATCAGCATTACAAATTATCTCAAGATTTTTACTGACTGCAAAGGGGCAATCTGGAAAAATCAGGACAGAATTTTCTTTACAGCCTTAATGAAAAGAAATAATTTTTTAATGCATGCGGCCATTAACTAGTTTTACATGAATATTAAACCACAAAAATATTTGACTAAGCTAAACTGAATGTCAGAAAGACAAAGTGTACACAACAGGTTATTTCCTGAGGTGAAACCCAGTCCCCATCCATTTCCCAATCAGTGCTCCGGCAGAAGTCCTCATTGAACTTCACCTACACAAATTTTGTGCTTGCTTACTGGAAAGTGTCCCAGCATGGCTCCAACGACTCTCAATTCAACACAACTCTCTCAAATGAGTAACTTAGAACATGGTGAGATTCTGCCAGTATATAATTTCAAGGTTGCTATTTAATTTCTTTTTTTTCTATCTCTACTATTTCCTTGCTGATCAATAGTGATTATATACTAAAATGGACAAAAGGAATTCTGCTGAACTGAAGTTACTATAAGCAACAACAAAGCAGAAAGCAGCATCTAAAAAAATCAGACACAGGACAGGTATTCTTCAGTCTGGTTATCATTAATTTCACATGTTGAGGAAAGAACACGCTTAGTGAAGGAGAGAGAAGGAGACTGCATCCTTAAGATTCAGTTTTGTTCATTAACAAAAATTTTTATAGGTTTTTTCATGCATTACTCATTATAAGGAAACAAACAAAAATTAATTTCTTTCTCTCTGGTAGATGTTCATGCCATTTTATCAATTTATCTTATTGACAAATATAACTTCAGTGAGAGAATTTACTCTCTCCTGTTTGTAATATAACCCCAACAGAAAAGGAGTCTGAGAAGAAGCTATCAGTCACAGGATAAATAATGTTCATGTTACTAGAACATACATATTACATATTCAGCCTATGCAAAGATGAAAAAAGTATTCATTCTACGCTGGTTTGTTAAGTCCATTGAATCTAGTACACCCTCCAAAAAAGTGAACAAGTAAGTGAACAGCAACAGAATTTGTGAGGTAGAAACCCTCTGCTTTCCTTGTCCAACAAATTACAAAACTACATTAATTTTGCACTGTAGGAGACTTCTTCTCAAAAGCATTATTGTCAATATATTGAGATTTTCCTATAAAAGCAGTATTTTCACTGTATTTTCATAGATATGAAGACTAAAGGGACTAATACAATCTGATCTGCTGCAGAACATAACTGGAGAACGGCAGAGTTATAGACAGTATTAACCCATGTTACCAAAGCTGCTGATGCACTGATTTTCAGGTTGGATTAATTTTTGTTTGAATTGCAGCCCAATATTCCACTTTCTTTTGAATGTTCTGGATAGTTAACTGTTATGTATTTCATTTTACTTCACTCACTTTTTACTAATCTATACATTTATCCATATTAAATTCAGTTTAGTTAAACTTTTGCACCTGTGCAACGCTCTGTTTTTTTCCAGTCCTCAGAGTTTTAAGTGAGCACATTTTATGAGAGGTATGGTGGAGAAACTAGAAAATATGGATCTAAACAGAAATATTCTAGGTTACTGCACCTTTTTTACAGTTTTCCCTTTCTTCCACTAATCAGTATAATCTCCCACCTAATAAGGATAAACAAATCGTGAGGAAAAAAATGATCCTTTTATAGGGTTACAAGACCATTCTGAAAGAACAGCAACCATGCACTACATGCAAGACTTCCCGATGTTTTTCAATTTTGGCTCAGTTGTCTGTAAACAACATAAGAAGAATCACAGCTAAAATATCGCTTAAACTTTGACTTATCTTATGGTTACCTTTCTTTGTATTATTGTTTTGTTCTAAGGAAATAAGCTAAACTTTTTTTTTTTTTAAACTAGGAAAGGATTTAAAGTTCTCCATTCGTCAATTACTTCTTTCTGCAAGTGCTCTACTTTCTCTTCTGCTGCCTTCCAGAACAGGAGGTGTCTGACTTGAGTCTTATTTTTCAAAGAGGAATCACTTTGATAAAGCCTATCATACAACATCCCTTGACAAAAGGATGCTATCTCTGTTTTTATGAACAATCTGTGAATCTGTGAGAGACTGGCCTTGGGAGAACGTTTGGATGGTAGATGCAGAGTCAAGTGAGGATAAGTTTAAAACATTTTTTGTTTAATTGCTGAAATACTTAAGGAGTTGCAGGAACAGTTATCCCCTAAGTTGCTGCTGTATCATTATGGATCTGGACAGGACAGAGTACGCAGCTGAGAACAGCTGGAGCCAGCCTGCTCGGGTCGTGATTTATGCTTCAGCTGTCCTTCATCTTTCCTTGTAGAGAAGCATTCCTCTTAACCTTTCCCAATGGCTTATAAAAGTCAGACTTCTTAAACAATGACCTTAGCAACTTATGGCAAAACTTGATTGTATATATGGAAAAACACTAGTAATGTGTCATCTAAGACATTTTATGCATCAATGGTCAATAAAGTGATGAGAGGATTTAGCCAATAAACCCCAAATTAATAGTGGGGTGGCAATGTAGAATATCTACCCTAATGTGAAGTCTGCCATTTATGCCAGTAAGATGTCAGATGTGGCTTTTATGAACAATTGATATATTAAGGTATTTATAGAAATATTCCTTATGATAAAGTACCATAACACAAAATGACAGATTTTTTGGAAAGACTATTCTTACAGCAAATTGGGCAAAACAGAAAGTATATACACAAATTGAGCTGCATATAAACAAGTGAATGAATAATACCTGGGAAGAAGGAAGGCACTACAATCATCTACACTTGTGTAATACTGTAGTTTCTATGAAAAAATGAAAGGTATTACAAGGGAAACCAGGAAGAAGAAACACTTGGAGCCTTTAGTTGTCTTTTGGGGGTCATGAAGAGCAGTGAAAATGCACCTGAAAGACACACCAAGGCATGAAAGCCCAGAGGGGAAGAATGTTACTTTCCCTGCCCTCTCAGAGACTAAGAAGGACAGGCAATAAGAGATTTCAACAGATTTAGATGTATTTGTGTTTTCTTTAAACACACAGAGTCATAATCTCATTTTGTGTTTTGATACTTTTGAGGGTAATTATTTCCAACTATTGCAAGTCTGATTTAATTTTATTTTGTTTCACTAGGGCAGAGCTTATTTTCTTTTATCTAAAAATCACTTCCATATGTTCAAACTAATGAAGGTCACTCTGTTCCTTTGGAAGTGTCAGATCAAACAGACTGAACTGAAAACTGTCAAGCGGTTTCTGCTAAGCCCCAAGTGAATAATTCTTCAACACTGTTAAGCATGCTTTATGCCTTGCTATAGAGTGGGAGTTAGAGACCAGCCTAAGCTGGTAGCTCATCTAAAGAAATGAGCTTCTTACACCAAGAAAAAAGTAACTTCCATGACTGGGCACTGAGAAGGGCATGCAAGAGTTTATTATTTGGAAAACAGGTCCCTCAGAAAGCATTCACCAGTTTCTCAACTTTTTATAGAAGTATTCATGTGTTTATCATTTATCACCTCTCAAATAAAGTTTTCATGATAAATTTTTTGCTAAATGAGAAAGGGAACAGATCATGGTATACACAATGTGGAAGACCATTTGCTTTGCATTTTAAAATGTCATACAATCTGTAAAATTATGATGTGAGAAGTAAACACTAAAGAGAAGTAGGATTCTTTGGGATTTAGTATGAAATAGGTAACAAATTTAAGTGTAGTTCTGCTAGAAACCTACAGAAACAAACGTATGTATCTGCATATACACAAACCATTGACAAGGGGGATGAACAGATTAGAGAATAAACTTTTGATATCTCTCTATTGTCACCAGAGCCTTAAGAAAAAGGACATTCATGGAGAAATGGATTGACAAAACTAAAATCCCACTACTCTGGCAGAATGCAGAGTCAGCAGTGCTTCTTCTGTAACCCCAGAAGCAGGATGGGTATGGACATGCCCTTAGAAGTTTACTAAATTATCTTTTTCTACAGAAACACTCACATTTGGATGATATAATAATATAACGTCACTGTAACATTGTACTAACTGAAAAAACCAGAGGGTTTCCTTGCTGGAACGATTTAATCATCTTTCAAAATGTTTGATTTATTCTATTCCCCTGGTTGCATGTAGAATATATGTACTGCATTATTGAATTTAGCTACTTTCTTAAATATTCATAATACAATTACGAAGATTTACATTAGATTTAGAAATTATATTTAGACTGATGGGAAGTACTCAAACTGAAGCCACAGGATTAAGACTAATCTGATTAACTAGATGAGTGAATATGTAGGCAATCCAACTGTTTCTGTTTAAAATTTATAGAAAAGTTTTCAAAGAACTTAATGGGAAAAAAGGCATTAATTTCTGTATTGTTTTAATTGTAAGGTTTAATTAGAGGCAACTAGGTATTTTAGTGTTTGTCTTTTCCCAAATGTCTGTTTGTTTGGGTTTTTTTCTAGGATTTTGGTTACTCAAGACATTAAAAGGAAAATAATTTATGGTTATGTATCTAATTTCTGTTCACTGATGATAGCTTTTTAAATAATCAACCTGCCTATGAAATATTCAAGCAAATCTTTATTTCAGAAGAATGTCTTGTCTGTGCCTGTATTTAAAAATGGGATATTAAATTAGTGATATTGTATTCTACTTTCTGTGGAACATAATCAAGAATGTTATTAGCATTATTAAAGTACATCAGCTTTCATATACTAATGTTCTCACAGACCAACTGATGCAAAAACATAATAGTAGGTTGGGTAGTTTAAGTCGTGAAAAGTGTGAAATTCATTACCTACCTAATGAGGCATATAGGCAATGAAATTGTGAATTCTTAGTACCACATAACTTTGTGTTGCTATCATACATTCATATTTACACTGCGTATTCTTAATGTCATCAGCCTACTACCTCCTACTGAGTTTGGGCTGAGAGTTGCTTTCCAAATATATCTGCATTTGTTATTCTGTACACTGATTTGCTTTGGCGTTGATTTAATAGATCCAGCTCTAACTGTAGGAGTAAGACTCTGGGAGATGTTAAGAGAACCAAAATAACTAGAAAA
This sequence comes from Edolisoma coerulescens, assembly GCA_013397115.1. Classification (NCBI taxonomy): domain Eukaryota; kingdom Metazoa; phylum Chordata; class Aves; order Passeriformes; family Campephagidae; genus Edolisoma; species Edolisoma coerulescens. The sequence continues at coordinate 109,549 of VWZW01006554.1, forward strand.
TTAAAATTGACTTAATAATTCAGCTATCAGGCTCCAAGTTACTGAAGCAAAGTTTTGCAGACTGTTTATATTTCCATTTTCTTCCACCAAAAAACCCAAAACCCAAACAAGCACAGACTATTGTGGATCTTTTCCTGTGCCTCTTCTGACACTACCAAATCTGCTCCACCTCCACAGCACACAACTCTCACTGAGGTCAGCTGGGAGACAGCTCCAGGGCTTCACTACTACACAACAGTGACAGAAATTTGGGTGTAATGGTAATGGTACTGAGCTTAGCTCAGTATCCAAAAAAAGCCATGCATGCATCAGGGGAAAAAAAACCCAGTGGGCCAAATCAAAACCACACCAGTTTTGACTTTTCTATTTCCTTTGAAAGCAAAGAAAACTTGCAAATGAGGAAGAACTAATTTCAAAGGAAAAAATAATAGTACTTCTTTAAAAATATTTCTATATTCAACTTTAAGCATAAATTTCAGGTATTTTGTACTGAGTTAACAGTACATCTGAACTGAGTTAGTAATTTTTTTTCTTATTTCACAAGAGAAATTGAAAACTGTATAAATTTATTTTATTTAAAAATTACCAGTTTCTTAATCACAGGCTCATGGAATGGTTTGAGTTGGAGGAGACCTTTAAAGATCACCCAGTTCTAACCCCCCTGCTATGGGCAGGGAACCTTCCAGGTTGCTCAAAGCCCCACCCAGTCTGGCCTTGAACACTACCAGGAAAGGGGCATCTGTAGTTTCTCTGGGCAGCCTGTTGCAGTGCCTCACCACCCTCACAGCAAAGAATTTCTTCCTAATGGCCAATCTTAACCTTCTCTCTTTCAGTTTAAAGCCATTCTCAATGTTCTATCAGTACTGCCCTTACAAAAAGTCCATCTCCAGAACTGAAAGGTGGCAGTGAGGAGTCCCTGGAGCCTTTTCTTCTCCAGGATGATCAATCCCAGCTCTCAGATTATTTTCCTAGGAGAGGTGCTCCAGCCCACATGGCCTCCTCTGCATCTGCCTTAACAGGTCCACGTCTGTCTTGTAGTGGGGACCCACAGCTGGATGCAGCACTTAATAGTGCAGTGAAATACCAGATATGCATCTTCACCAATGATATATTTTCAGGGACAGCTGACTATAAATTACAGCATCGACAAAAGCTTATAGACCCAAAAGAAAGTCACACTTACACAACAGATCATTAATTGTACTGGTAATTTGAGTAAAATAATTCTCTTACAATAATCTTCCTGAGAGAAGAAAAGTATCAGATATCAAAAGATTGTAAATTAAAAAATCTTTATTTTTTTCTAGATTGATAACCACAGTCTTTTAGACAAATTGCACCAATGTTGAACTATTTCCAAAGATGAGTTAATTCCCTGGGGCTCCTGCTTCTTCTTCAGATTGACATTTCCACAGTTCTTACACCCCATTCTGTCTTCCCTCTCACTCTTGCACCAATTTTTTAAGTACTCCACAAGATGCTGTCAGCCTGATACTGGTTAATCCATACTTTTTTATGCAGAGAAAGACAATCTTAGCTTCCTAACACTTGAAAGTCTTAATTTCAACTTTGTTGAAGTATAAAGCAGAGAAGTAGTTAAATTTCACACTTAAAATGGCCTTATACACTTCAAAGTAAATATCCAACAGAGCCAACTAAGGAAGTAACATACACAGCAGGAGAAAGAGATATTTCTTCTGAAAATTCCTTAACATTCAAACATTTTGAGCATTCTCCGTGCAATTATAATGCTCCTATTTTTTTTAATTAATTACTGATTAGAAAATGAGGGTCCTATCATAAAAATGCTAGTACTTGAACTTAAAAGGAGCACAGTTCTGCAAGCATAGGATTGTGCCAGAAAAACAGGTAACATGGTTTTTTTCCTATTCTGAATTTAAAGGACTAGTTCTCAAGGTCACAAGGACCTGGCATGACATCACATGTATTTGTTCCTTAGTAACTAAAAAGATACATTAATAATAATAATAATAATACCCCAAATCAACAATGTATCATATCTGTCATCTTAGTGCAATATTTTAGCTAATAAAGGAAAAAAATGTAACGTGTCAATTACACCAATCTTGAGAAAAGGTGAGACATGATAACTTGCTTTTTACTATTTGGTTTCTTTTGTTTGAGGTGTTGTGCCTGTTCTGGGGTGTTTTGTTTTCTTTTAATCAGATGTCAGTTCTTCTTTGTTCGTGTTCTCTATGGTACTCCGACACAGATCAAAACATGGGTGAGACTCTCTGTGGACTGAACTTAATCCACTTTAGGCCAACACTTCAAAGTCAGTATTCAGATATGGCTTAAACTCAGCAAATTTTGAACCTAACACACTGCACAGGTTTGGATTGGAAATTAGAAAGCGCTTCTTCAGTGAGAGGGAGGCCAGAAGGTGGGGGAGGCTTCCTGAAGAGGTGGTCAATGCCCCGTGTCTGTCAGCAGGTTAGAGGCATTTGGAAAATACCCTTAAAAAAGTGCTTTAACATTTGATCAGCCCTGAAGTGGTCAGGCAGAAGGACTGGGTGGTCACTGCAGGTCCTTTCCAACTGAAATAGCCTATTCTGTTTGATTCTGTATTTTATTATATTTTCAGGAAAACACATAAAATGGAGCAATGAAAATTATCCAACAAACAGATGAAACCATTACTTTTGCCATCCTAATATAACGCCGCAGTGAAGAAAGCCAAGTGTCAAAAGTATGGAAATTCAGAGAGAATGTAATGAATATTCTGCAGAATTATTACATCCCTTCCTCTGAAATATGGCACTCATTTCTAAACTTAAGAAGACGAAGCAGACATAAACACAGTCTGACACTTCCAGCAAAAATTTCCATAGCATAGGCGTTTGCTCGACTGTACACAAGTTCTCATCCAATTAAAATATAACAAAATAGATCTTTTTCCTAAATATTCTCCTTTAAGCTCTAAGTTTCACCAAGCCCAAATGCCACCAGTTTCTCACCACACATCAGAGTGCTCATCATCCACTCTCCTTTGCTTTTACTTGGTGAGGGATTGTCCTCTGACGAGTCATTCTCTCACCTGCCATGCAGTAGACTTGCTGATAAGAAAGATGAAACAGAAGCAGCTAGTCTCCAGAACTGCTTTGTTTTTCCTCATTCCCTCCCTTTTTGGTATGATAAAGGCTGAAACACTGTTATCCACCAAACAGAGACTGAAGAGCCTCAGAGTCACCATTTGGTTCTGGAACCAGTAAGAAAATTAAATTCTTTGAATTATCTACAGTATTTCATAAGTCACCATAGTGACCATATGTATACACAACAAAATCAAATCACCAGCTGGTACAACCACTCACCAAAGTCTTAGGACCTCTCTCACACAGACTAAGCCAGTATTTACTCATGTTGGACTTGCAAAGGAGCTCTGGGGACTGTGTAAAACACTGATTTTGTTATTGCTTTATGCCTGACTCAAGCAAAACTAAAATCATGATAAATTTATATTGAGGATAGCCAAAGTAAAATCCTTAGGCCAAACATGCTCCAGGATGCTTAACTAGATTTTCTGAGAACAACTGCATGTTCCAATATATGTTCTTTGTGTATTGCATCCATTTCAGGAAAAGAGATGGGACACAATGTACACCAAAACCTGCATTTTCCTGATATGGCTGATTATGTGGCATCTAAATTTAGCTTGTAATCTCTGCTGAGCAGGACCTCTGTTTCCTGTTTGCCCTCTAATTACTAGAGAAAATTACGGTCTTGTATAAATGAGTATATACTGTTCTGACACAGTTTTTAAAATAACTGTGGAGATTAAATATTGCCCATCAATCTGCCAGTGGACAAATAATTTGATCACATTCTCAAAACTTTATTTCTGAACAATTCCTTTTTATTTCCATTAATTTTCATTTTGACTAATGTGTTGTAACATGAGCATAGCTCATCTGTTTGTATCATCATGAATAAGATAAAAATAAAAAGGATATTTTTACTGTTTACATGTCTGCTTCTAGTTAAATTTAAAATGTTCTGTGCAAGCTACTATTTCTAACACAGTAACACTGCCTTGAAACAGGGACCAAAACAGCAATCACTTAAGGTTTGTTAGATTAAAAAAAAAAACAGGTAGAAAAATCTAATCTTCTGAAGAGATATGGCACAGAAAGGCTGGGGTAAGATATATTATCCCACCTTTGCCAGATAAAGACCTGAACATATGAAATTAAAATACTTTTCTGGAATTACAAAGAAAGTACGTAGCAGATCTGGAAATTAAACTGAGGTCATTCTAACTTCTACTGATGCAAGAAGTTTGCTCTTACTGTATTTTCATTGACATCTAAAGGCAAAAACAAACAAAAAAATCCATATGCTATCACACATCTGACCTGAGGCACAGGAGTAAATCAGTGCTTAGTGTTTGGCAGGGAGCTTCCTCTATGAAGAAAAATAAAGAATGTCACGTGTTTCTTGGATGTAATCATGCATTGCAAGAAAGGAATTAACAAGTCCTACTTTCTTTGTTGTGATAGCCCACCTTAACAATGAGCTCTCTACTTTTCACCATGTGCATGAGGGATTCTCAGTATATCCTGGAATATTTTGTTATTCTTACCTATTCCCTAGTCCAAGTGTTTATATTTTCATTTGGGTGGCAGGTCCTGTTCCAGCTACAGGAAAGCACAAATACTTGTTCCCTGACTTTGTTTTCAAGGATGAAGCACTTCCATCACTTTCCATCTGCGACTTCACTGATGAAAGTCACCATGTATGGGGAGCTTTCAGAGCACAGCACCTTTACTGCTGATGGCAATTATTTATATTGCTCTTTTTAACATTGAAAATGGACTGAGTCTTTCCAGTACCAAAGAGAAAAAATACTCCTTTCTGATTATTTGGCCACTACACAAGTAAGTCAATGGAAGATTCTTCAACCTCTTCTGACAAGATGCAATAAAACCTCTTTAGCATTCATTATTTTCAGTTTTTAAAGTATTTTATATAAACGTCAATTAACATTTGCAAAAAGGAGAATGAATTCAATTTTGAAATGCAATGTAATTAAAACCAGATTTTTTGCTGTAACACTGTAAATAGGAAGCCTCACATTAGATACTCTTAAATATGTTGAAATCTCTAAAATAACTCAGTGATTGCTTTCCTGAAGAACTACATATTCTTGGCTGTTTTGGTCAATAAAATGTTTCAAAAAAAATATTTTAACTTCTCTAATTAAGATATGAAAGACTTTGTATCCTGAGAAATAATCTCAATTTACTTCAGATTTGCATACTATTGAATCCTTCAACGCTCTTCAGAAGGACATGGTACTAACAATTTCAGAGACCTACATGATCTGCATCCCATCCTGGGTGACAGTTTCTTACCTTCCTTTTGCATTTTGCTTATAACACTTTGCAAGTAAATTTGCTTCTTTCTGAAGCTACTGAGGCACTGGTCTTGTTAAACTTAAAAAAAAAAAAAAAAGAAAGCTCCTTTAAATGGCTATTGAATGGAGATTTTTCACAAAGACTCTAGGAAGGCAGGTAGTCATACAAAACCAGTCTGTTAAAGTATGACTCCTCTCGAGCATACAAGAAGGAAAAGATGCCCCTGACAACAGAGAACAGCACTTACCATAGTAGGGGAGCACTGCAGTACCTGGGGAAAGGAACTGCCTGCTGACAAGACTTTCTGTAATTTCATGTCTGCTCATGGTTCTGGGCCAGAGTTTCACCTAATTGGTGACTGGGTAGGTTGAAGGTTGGGGGGTGGAAGGCTGAAGATTTATATGTTTTGGCTCTTTTACTAAAATCAATTCTATCACCTCAGTCTCCAAACATTTGAAGAACAGCAGAGTGAATTGCAGAATATTAAATAGGCCTAAATTATCTTGGCACTATAAATTGCAAGAACTTTTCTGTCTGTATTCTGACTAACTGCCTCTACTAACTCCATCCCTAAATGGTGACCAACGGGTTAAAACAAGATACAAAGCAGACTCAAACAGCAGCTTCCCCCCAATACTGTACCAAATCATTCCTGAGGCTAAAGAGGAAAGTATGTTCTTCTGTCAAATGAGGGTATAACCCAAGCCTTTCAACCAGTTAACTCTACGTACCCATGGCTACATCATACAACAAAATGTAATCTGTTAATGTGAAACATCTCCCTCCAAAATCATGCTGTCCTTATTCTGGGTGGTTTGTTCATGGCTTTTGTGTGCTTGTTTGTTTTCACTCTTCTGAGCCTAGCTGAAATCATTTAAAGGCTTTTAAGAAAATTATTTAATATCACTTTTTCTGAAAGGTCTCTTTCTGTAGCACAGCCTTACACTCCTCACTGGACTTTATCTTTACTGCTCACAAGTTCACAGTTAGGTTACTAAGACATAATTTGGACATAATTTTAAGTGCCTCTATACAACACAGGAACCCGGGGTGCCTGTCTTCCATCACAGACTGATTTCTAGCAACAACAAACTTATCTATTCTGTTCTTATCTGAGTTCTCACCTATCGAGAAATATCTGGCCTACAACTAGCCAGTTCCACATGAATTACCAACAACATGAAGTTTTGTAATTACCTTTAATTACAAATTTACCCAATTGAGGTGGTGAGATCCAAGCAAGCCACCAGCAATGATATCACCAAATCTATTTACGACCTCTGGGACTACCTAAAAATCTGTGTCATTCCCACTGAAGAATATAACCAGAAGCGAAGAACAGTCACCCTGTTGTCTCAAAGCCTTTTTGGGAGGACTGCACCTGAAGCAGGCAGCTGAGATCTTGTCCTTTGTCCATTGAACCATATGCTTCTAGTATATATAGACTGACAAGTTATATATAACTGGAATTCTCCAATCATTCAGACAATTCTGGGGCATGCTATTGCCTATTCTTAAAGGGCAAGAGTCCCCAGTATTCCAAAATAACTTCCTACTCCTTCTCAAAATGTCCCATAACTTTCTTACAGTCCTGTTGCAGCAAACATGCACCAAGGAACGGGTTTCAAACTCTATACTCTTCTCATTATCATGCTATCCCTTTCAGAGCTCTAGTTTTATCTTGTCACTGAAACTTCATTACAAAACAACTGCTTCCCCCTTGCTTTGTGTCTATGGCATAAAGTTCTCATAGGAAAAACAAGTTGTCAGCTGTAAAGCGGTACATCAGGATGATTAATAAACTGCGTGTATATGACATAGGAAATTCAAATTCTTGAAATGTTCTTCAAATATGTGAAATTCAGAGAATAGACCACTGGGGTTTATTCAATAATTCAGCTTAAAAATACCAACAAGATAACTGGAAAACTGTATCCAAATACAGTTTTCTCTTATACTTTCCTTTTTTGGTCTTGGCAGCTAGGGGGTTTACTACTGGATGGCAAATCCCAGATTGTATGAATTTATTTTTTTCAAGTGGTAAACTCATAATTTGTATTCAATAGCTAAGAGAAAACCATGTGGATGCAGTACAGTGGAAATGGCTATTTTATTAAGATGTTGAGAACAACAGTACAGCTGTAATTCACTGTGGAGTTTCCACATATTTTATTGTGAAAGTGATGACAAGTAGATGATTTTGCCATAAAACTGTCAAATACAGCAAACTATTAAATAAAGACATTTTTATGTAGTGGCACAGAGACATTCAGACTTTCCAGATTAGTTCAAATGCAGCTCTGCTAACAACTAAGTATAGCATATAGGTTTTCTTCAAAAACACCAAAAGAAACCAACAACAAAAAAACCAAACACAAACAAAAAACGAACCACAAAACCAAAATATCTCTTCTGAAGACATCATCTATAAATTATTCATACACTTGTGGAGTTGTTTTTGAAAACTGTTGAAGGAAATTTCAAAAGGAATCATTTCGTCCCAAAGCATAATTCTTTATCACAATTGTCTTCATTGAAATGCTTGTATTTATTGCTATTATTTATTAATTTAATGTAATAGGAATTAATTAACCTCTCAAGTGATATTTTGGGAGTACAATAAATTTCACAAAATTGATGAAGAAATATGTGTGTTACTTTGGTTTATAATCTTGAAAGGGAGATTACTTGGTTAGTAAGAGATTATTTCCTCATACAGTTTTCTAAATATGAATTTAAATACCTCCTCGATCACTTACACAGCCAGAAATCACAGTACAAAATTGGGATGTAAATTACTAGCAAAGTGAAACCACAGAATGTTTATGCACTGTTTCCTCGTGTGCGTGTGTGAACACAGCAGTAGGAAGGCCTGCTATTCAAAGTTTCTTATATTTCCAGGATCTAGCAAGATCTAACATAGTCTCTGTAATTGGTTTGGTATTTCTGATTGTAAGACTGAAAATTAGTTTTTATTACCTCTCAGTATATTTCTATATTGACTTCTTACCAGCTTTGTGTATTCATACATAAGGACTGGTGGAAAATAAGGAATTTTCAAGGTTTAATTACTTTTTTAAATTAAAAGTTGCTTATAAACTCATTCATTTTAAAGAAGCAACATTTCCAGCAGCAGTAAAGCAATGTGTTTTGGAGTTGTGATGCATTATGAAGAGAAAAATGTTATTGTACGGCATATGGTTCTGTCAGAACAGAATGCGTCTGCATTAAAAGAGCAGAAAGGTATGCTGCTTTTTCCCACAACTCTTCCTCAAGACTAAATGTAATTATTATTCTTACATATTCTCAAGTAAGTTGTAAACAAACTATGATTAACATAGAATACATAGAGATTTAAATATACCATTATGTAAACATAATGCAAGCTTTACTTTATAGAGCCAAGTTTTTTTCATGTAATATAGCTCCAGCAGTTTTAAGCAGATAATGAAGTAAGGGTGGAGGAAAAAAGTTCATATGAAATAATTCAATTGTATGAGCTCATCTTTAACTACTGTAAGAAAGACTAAATCCATGCAATACTATGACAACTCTGTTGAAAATAATCTCATGGTTATAGATTTCTTTTGCAATTTACCATAGACATTTTCCAACAAATGCCTTTTGATTTTTTAAATTTTGTATGCTTATCTTGTTTTGTTTTTCTTTATAAATACTTTAAAAAGGAAATAAGGTTTCTAAATATATTTCAAAGTAAGACTTTAACAAATATAACATACATATTTCTGCAGAGTGACTTTAGAGGTAGCAGTGTTAGCACAGAAGGCAGAACCTTCAGGGTTTAATTCCAGTTGATGACACGCTGACCCATCCTGTCACGAAAAATGCAGCTAACTCTACTCTTGTAGAGTACCCAAGCCTCATTCAGTGTTTATAATATATCTTTTCAGTGATATTGGGCAGGTGATTGTGTTGGGGTTTTTACTAGGACTTTAATAGCAAAAGGCAATGAACAATCTATTCATACAAATTAGCTCATCTTCTCATCTTTTCATTTCCCAAAGTGTGAGATGCTGTGCTTCAGCCCAGGGAGTGCACTAGGTAACGTCAAGTCCATCAGCTCCTAGATGAAGACCAGGGCATTGCAGCCCAGCACTGCCTTTCCTTCATGATGGGATCTGCTGCATTTGGCCCCTGGCAGGGTGACATTACAGAAGGCTGCTTGTGAGGGTGGTACTCAGCTGCTGCAGAGGAGCACCAATGTGCCAGTGCTCAGGTCATGAAACAGAATAGATTAAATGTGCACTCATAACTGCTAAAACATAACCATGGTAACCTATTTGTATTCATGAGGAGGGAGAAAAACTCAGGAAGTGGGAAACAGTCTGTGGATGAGGTAGTCAGGGAGGACTTGCAGCAGGACATTGGTGCAAGGTACAAGCACAAGGGAGTGGACACTCTCTAAGGCTTTGACTAATGCACAAACCTCAGCAACAGGAGTAGGTTCTCCAATAAAGGGATCAGCTCTGGCTGTGAACAAGATTTCCAGGAATGGACTTGGGGACAATACAGTGGGTGCAGTAGGCTGAACTCAGTATGTGCTGCAGTAGGTGAGAGCACTGTACAGGACAGAAGTACAGTAGGTGAGGGCACACAGCTAGAGACACCCAGCTGGGCTGGGAATAAGGAGGCACCTTATCTCAGGGCAGGAAAGCACTATGAAGGGGTGGGAGAGGGGAACTACAGAGGTACTTGCAGCCAGAACAAGTAGATCCTGTCTATGCAGATATTCAGCAGGCCTAATTCAAACCAAACAAAGCAATCTCCATCTTCTTCATATGACACACAGGACAAAAAAAATCAAGCAATTAAAAATATAAAAATCACTGTTGTTCTTTAAAAGAAGTACTTTAGATGAGAGTATGTCATGTGTGGCAAATATTCAGAAATACCTTATGTGTCACATTGTAAAGTCCTAGCATCTTTGTAATGTAATATCACGATCTCCTTAAAATCCAAAAGCAGTAAATACCTCCTGAGTAATGTTTAGTATCACCTAGAACTGCCCAGATATAAACTAATTAAACATTAGAAACTTTCATGGATCTAGTCTGCTGCCTCAGAAAACTGGACCAAAAATGGCCCTGATCATACTCCAAGGTGTGCTTGAATGTATATAAAGGGACATGACCTGTATCTACTTCATCATAAGTTGCACTTTAGTAGACAAGGATATTGACAGTTTCAGCATAGAAAATTAATTGCTAAATCACAGTAAAACTGATTTTTTTACTTTAAGTTCAAAACTAACTGATTATTTTGAGAATTTTTATAGATAAAAACCAAGAAATCATCATGTAAAATGTATTTACCACACTACTAGCCACAGACACAAGCTGTAATATAGTTGAGTTACCACATACTCATTCATGATTTACAGTCTGATAGCAGTTCTCCTTTGCTGTATGAGAAATAAGCATTTAATCTTAGAAGGCAAATTCACTTAAAGTGAAGTGCAGTTTTCTAACAGAACAAAATTTATTCATGCATACAATTCACATGAGGGCATATAGGAATTATGCTTTCATTTTTTGTAAGTCTGCAGTTCTTAACTTCAGAAGACTTGCATCACAATTAAAAATTAAAACATACTACAAAATACTGATGGGAATACTACATGTTGGTTTTGAACAAGGACTGTAAAGTTAAAAGTATTTGTACACAATTCATGTGAATTCAAATGAGTAGGTGATTCTAAAATTAATTTGCATGTTAACCAGGAGCAGGTTCTTATGTAATATATAAGCACTATCCTTTCCTTCTCAAACTTTAATTAAAATATAAAGCTTCTCCTTCTCTAAGAAACATGTTTCAATCGCAGTTTAACAATATTATTGCACATAGGATATACTCCGAATAGCATTTATATGTGTGATTATCAACAACGTGGTTCAAACATGCATTGTGATTTGTACATAGTGTGGAATGTACTTACCCGATGGAACAAAAAGAAAGAGATAATGTGTATATAGATATATTAAGTTTGTAATCATGGGGATAGAAAAATTTAGCCTACATTGACACCTTCACAGTCATCAGTTTCAGGAAGCAAGCCCTGGTCTGCAGGCCAGGATGTACAGAACAGTTTGCATCCCCCTAAAGTGAATTGTCTCTGTCCTCATGCAAAACTCTTGGCCTGGGTCTTCTCTAAGCTCCATAGTAGGCCTTGAGGACCATAAAAAATTCATTTTTCTGTTTCCAGTTCTGAAAACTTGAGATAATAACTGAAGATATATAGCAGTCCATCACAAGGGCTATTTCCATAGAATGACCTTGAGAGTGTGTTTCATCCTACAGCGAGGGGTATAATGACATGCAAGCCCCCAAGGGTGACAACACTATGTCTTCTATAGACTTCTTCTAAAACTTAACCTACTAATTTTTCCACCTTAGGCACAGTTGGTTAAATCTGGAAAGGGAAAACAGAACTGAAGAAATAATACAGAGCAATGCAGTGCATCATCAGACTTGTGCGTCAACTGAGGGGAGATGAAAGAAGAGCCTGCAGCTGTACTACGGGGGATGGAATTGAAAGCTTCTTACAAGCCTGTGGCTATGCTCTGTGAATTCTTTCTTTTTTCTCTTTGTGTAAGAATAAATGTATTTCTTTATCTTCAGTGCTCACATTCTATATTTTGTACAACATCCTTCCAGTATGAAGACAAGCAATATGAAGTTAAGGTAAAAAATCTGAAATGTGGGATCACTGACTTTCCCTGATACTTCTTCTATGTGCAGTTTGGAAACCTGTGTGAGGACTGTCACCTGATGGAACTCTCCTCCTCATGGCAAAGGCATAAAGTATCTGCAGAATTCTATGCTTATTAGATATGACAACACTTTCCATGTTTGCTGAAATGCCATATGATAGCAGAATCGCCACTTACTGCGGTCAGTAATTATTGTCCGGGCCTCTTGATTGCTCGTCTTGTTTTTTAGATTTTGTGCTGCAGTTATTAGTTCATCCAGCTGGGGACGTCTTTGCTCCAGATCCTGTAGTATTGCCTAGTTGAACACAAATACAAAAATAAAATAAAGAAAAAAGCATAAAGAGCTCTTGGGAAGACCACATATAGGGACTTTTTTTGTGTGAACTTGATTTAAAGCAAAAAGATTGTTTGCTGTTTCAAATAATACAAAGAATTAGGTCTAGACCATGCAAATATTGTTGTTATTAATTTAAAAATACCAAGTATAACTTGCACTAATAATTTTAAAAGAACCTGTAAAACTAGATACAAAATAGCAATCATTCTTCATTTGTAACACATCAAATTATGCAGGATAAACTGTTAAGCTATATAGAAGGGCACTGTTTTTCTGTATTATCTGATATTTTACTGCGTATTTTAAAAAAGAAGATATAAGGGTTTATATTCTTGCCAAATTAGGTACGCTTTTCCTATTAACTCATGAAGTCTAATAAATTATGTTTATTTTTTAATATTTCAAGACTGCTTAAATATTATCTATTGGTTAAAAGCCATTGTAAGACTGTTAATGTCATTTTTTTCTGTCCTCACTTCTTACCTAGCAGAAAAATAATTAACACTCACAATAATTTATATGCTACTCAAACCAATATATAAAGCCCAGACAATCTGACTAGAAAGTAAGAAGAGGATTTAGAGTTTCTCACGGGGAAAAAGATGAGCTTCATGGTATATAGAAGGCAATAAAAACTAAAATACAATAGCTTTAGATAAAATGAAAATGAAAACTCAACGAAAGTAAGGCATATAAGATTTATGCACATATTTAATTTATTTTGAAGGATTAGGGAAGAGCAAACAAGGAATCAGCACAATCATTTCTCACATGAGGAGCATCCAAGTATGTATTTAAAAGACTGATCAAATTCAGACACTTCAGCTCCCTATTGTGTAGTTTCCATAAAAGATGCTCATTAGATTTCCCAGTCTTAGGAGTTGAAAGCAGCAGTATTTACTACAAAACTATGAACAAATTACTTTTTTTCTGTCTACAACTTTTAGTCATCAGAACAGAACAGCGTGCTGTCAGATAGTCAGGAGGTACACTTTGACAGATATCAAGCTGGCAAAAAAGGCCAGAGAAGGATTTCTACTTTTCAGGCTGGTTACATAGACACCGGTTAGATAACCCGTTAGCCTTCTCACCTGGCCGTTGATAAAGTGTCTGGAGTATTTTATTATCTTAAGAGTCTCCTCTCCTTCAAATGCTTTTGTTCTAAATAATCATACTTGATTTTAAAAAGCTGTTATTCACTGACTGTTCTGGACAGAAAAGACTTGTGAGTCTGACGTTAAATTTGACCCTCCATCTTCAGACTACAGTTGCATAATTTTCACCAAGTTGAAGGTTATAATAAAGACCTAATACCATTTTCTGTTCAATAAGATTAACAAAAGAGCATAAGAATATAGCTTCCAGTAACTACAGCACGTACTATCAAAAGCAAACTAAAAGCTCCACAGAGTTTCATTTTGTTCAGTTACAAACTCTTCAAGAAAAAAAGGTAATTTTAAAGATACACATCTAGCAACACCCTGTGAAATTCTTACCTTTAACTTCTGTACCATAAGTTCTTTGAAAATGTATTATAACTGGCTTTCTAAAGTCATACCCAAAAGTTTGGATGGTATTTTTTCACTTGTGCACTGATTGAATTGCATACAGAGACAAGCAGTTAAAACAGCAGCTTGCATAATTAAGCAAGAAGTAATTTCTCATTAGAAGTCTCTCCTTAGAAAGAGAAATAAAATCTACTGATGCAGTTACTATCTCTAGATATCTATGTGCCTTCTAAACTCCATTTTCTAAGAAGACAAGTTAATGAGTGACATGAATTTTACAATAGGAAAAGCAGTCCCAGTGCAGCCGAACAACATCTGTATTACACACATTGCCAAAATGGACGGTGCAGAAGGAACACTAAAACACACACAACAGGCTCAGACGATTCTGTGGCTTCCAAAGTAATAGTTCCCTTTCCCTCTCCTCCCCTGCCCAGAAAATCTTTAGAAGAGGAAAAGCAAATTAAGTAGTTCTAAGGTCTTATGCCAACAGTGACTCTCTTCCCCAAAGTTTCCTAAATATAAATTTATACTGGAATATTCAAACAGAATGATTTATCTGATCCAGCCTGAGTCTCCAGCTAGACATTTAATGCTGTTTTTGTACCACAAAGGAAAGCTGCCGTTATATGAAACCCAGTAAGAAATGAAGCACTGGGTAAGGACAGCTCGGAAAGGATTTGCTCAGTACCAGAATGAGGGAATAGAGCTGATCTGTGCCCAAGGGCTCACAGAAGGGTTTACCCCCAAGACCCATTTGCAGTTCCTGAACTGGACATCCAGGAAAACTAGAAATGCCTCTTTAAAGTGAGTCTTGCTAGTTCTGCTGTTCCCTTGGGGACATAAAGTTCTCATCCCTGTATGGATTGTGTGGACAGCCTCCCCTCTGCCATTTAATGTGAATAAAATTATTTTCTGCTGGATGCACAAGAGTGTTTTTTTGAAAGGTCCCGAAGGACACTTTAAACTCTTAACACTATAAACAGATCTGAAGATTCTTAGACCTTTCATAAGACAATAATACATAATTATGAAACAGATTTCTTTTCTTACCCTTTGAAAAAGCAGCATTTCTCAAATAAATTTTTTTTTTTTCCTTGATTTAATATAAAGTGTCTGGGAACTTTACCCAAGCAATGTCCTATTTTATTCAGTAGAATTTTATCAATTAGAATTACAAAATTGTTACAACGCTTATTGGTCTAGTTTTAAAAATTTGTACAATCTTAAAGACTTAGCAAATACATGTTCCACATGGTACCTACAGTGTATGTACCAAACCCTGATGGAAACTTGGATAAAAGTAGCTACTAAAACACATAATTCCTAAGTCTTCCTGTGATCCCATAGCATGAAAATAAACAATAACACTTCACCTCCACTGAAAGTGTTATCATATTCAGAAAAATATTCTGTGACTGGATAAACGGATCATACAAGCTGATTTTGTGGGTTAATAAAAATACAGTTAATTATGCTAGGAAGAGCAGTGCTTTGAAGAATACAAACTAAAAGACCACTAAATATGATTTTTGGGAAAATTAAAAATTGAATAGCTTTAAAGTATTAGCTGAATGATCTAAAACAAATGAACAAAAACCCCAAAAACCAAAATCAGAAGCAATTAATATCTGGAGATAGTTTAAAAACTTTTATGAATTCAGCAAAGTATTTAAGGTTGTAAAACTGGATCCTCAACAGAAAACTAAGTGGAAACTATTAGAAGCTACTGTTACAACAGCCATAGGAATAAAAACTCATTAATAGTGGCACCCTGGTGGAGGCACAGCAGATGCAACAGACCAGATGCCTCTGATTTGGAATGTCAGCACACGGAAACAAATGTGCTATATAAAAATGGGTAATACAGAAATGAAAGTTATAATTAAACTGCTTTCAAAATAAATGAAACAGAAATCTATCCAATCCCCATTAGGTCACCAAAAGTACAAGCACATAGACTTAAGGAGTCAGTTAAACTAAAAGTTGTGGAGTTTTTATTATACAAATTCTTTTGTACACAATATGTCTCTACCAACACTTTTCTAGTGCTCTGTAAAGGTACAATAATGTATTCTCCAGAACATTATAGAACACATTTCTATCAAGAAATTTTGTTTAATTATAAATGTAACTCCACATGAGTAGGTCAACAGTGAAGGACCATTGACATGCATGGCTGTACAAACACATCTTTAAACCCCAAAAGAGTTTTTCGTTTTCTTCCATATATCTATGAATGCCAAAATAATGATGCTTGGTGATAGCACAGTAATGCAAGATAATGAGTAATGAGATACAGTCATCCAACCTACCTAGAATTTGTCAGAAAGTGATGCTATTCACTTTTAACAATCTTTCCACATTTGCGGACAGCAGCTGCTCAAAAGAAAAATCCAATTTTCAGGTTCCTAACTTTTATGATTTTCCTACACAAAATGGGTGTTGAGGTATGGAACAAATTGTTCAAGTCAGCAACTGAAATAACTTGCATAAAAATTGCTAAAAAATAAACTGACAAACTGAAACAGGTGAAGTGTGACAAATTCTTGGTGGGACTGCAAATTTTGAGACTGAGAATTAAAATATTTTCTAGCTTTATAAGGTACAGCATGCTACAGCCTGCATATTTGTGACTCTGGCCATGCTAGTTTCTATAAAACGATCTTTAAATCTATCCAGTCTTCTTTTTTTTTTTTTCCTTGACTTTATGGCAGGTGTTATCAAAGTGGAATAGCTGAATTCCAGGATGGCACCAAGACTTACACATTCGACTAATCCTTTACTAGTGCTGATTATGGGTGTTCACTCTTTAATATATGAAGAAACTTTTCTCTCACCAAAGCCAGGACTTTTCATCTCCCTTTGCTGAATTCAAACATATCAACAAGAGTTAAGGTTGCTGCTTACATGCTCCCAGTCAAATATAGTTTGTTATCTATTTTATACTAAGTGTAAGAATGCTAATAGTGAGTGACCCAAAAAAATTACATTTGGGCAAAACGGCGATTTAGAAAAGATATTCCATGCTAAGAGCAAACTGGAAGCACTTCCTGTCATTAACAACTCATGGCTGAAGGCTACAACTTCACAACTGCTTGGGATGATTTTTTTTGGCCCACTCCAACCTTGTTTAATGAAATGAACCAGTGAACCACAGGAGCACAGGAGAGTGATTACTATGAGAATGTAAGGGAGAAAGAAGATATATTTCTTATCCTATGAAGCTATTTGATCTTCTGAACTAACTCACCATGATATCCTCAGGAAAAGCACAATTCCATGAAATAATTGTTGAGGAAATTATTTGCTTATCTTTTGAAAAACTTTAGACCCTAAGCCTTAAATTTAAATAAAAAATGAACCTATAACTTCCAAAATGTATAGTCAAGACAACTTTGACTTAACTAAGTTTCTTGTGGCTGATTGGTTCTCTAAATATAATGTGTTATATACACACACCTAGAAAGAGAGAAAGCTTTGGAAAAAACTTGCTAACAATCTCAGAAAATGCAGATATGCAACACCTACAATTCATTTGCATAATAAAATTGGCTTTGTTAAGATATTCCTCCCAAACACAATTTGAATTTGTTTTCTTGTCACTAAGCAGGAAGAGAATATGAGAGAAAATGGTCATTTACATACTCTCTATATTTAAACATAAAATTACGAAACAATGAAAGCAATATAATGCAGTGGAGTTTTCTCTTTTGAAACAACTTTTCTTTTGACTATTAACTGTTTCATGTTTTCCCTACAAAGCATGCAAAGTTTTAGGAAAATATGAAGATCAAGAGTAACTCTTTAGCAATATTGATAGCTGATTGGTGCCTGTCGGTGAAATCAGAACTTTAACAGACCAGACACTACGAATTTGATTTTTCCTGAGTGCTTTATGCAGTGCAAGTTTTCCTAAGCACGTACTTTTATGTCCACATAGGGCGACCTCGGGAACTGCCTCAGCAGCTCTCGTTGTCTAAGTGAATATATCATCTCCATCAGTGATGCTGTGGGAAAGCCACCAGTGAAAGCTTATCAGCTGTTGCAAGAGATGCATGAAAAAGCATCACAGAACTTTTTGTGTGTTTTTTTGTGACTATCACTCATCCAATTATGTTGGTGGCATTATAAATGTTCCTTTACGACTCAGGAAGTCCTGTTCATGCCAGGAAGTTATGACAGCAAAGCGTGCAGAGCTGTCTTGATGCACACTAATCAAACCAAACAGAATGGGGAGTACTTAATTTCAGTCTCCATGGTTTGACCACAAAGGATAGTGATGGTAAGGTAAGGTGATGGTAAAAAGTAAGGTGATGGTGATGGTGGGAGCTGGGATAACTCTCATCCTCCCTCTCACCCTGCTCCCCATTTGTCTGTAGGAAAGGACTTTGGAAGCAGATCAAGAGGATCAAACCATCAGCAGCTTTCTCATTATAACTGAGATGCCTTGATGGACTGCACTGGAGTCCATCCAGCAGACAGGATGGAGAAGATGGAGGGGAGACTAGAAAAAGATTACAGTTTAACATGGCTTGTGAATGAATCATTCTGCGATAGAAGGAATTTGCTCTATTATAGCCATTGCCAGGAAAAAAAAGGAATAAAGCTAAAGATGTATCTGTAACAAGTAGAACAACATTTAAAGATTTGAGTGTTTGGCTGTAATGAGATCCATTCAACTAGAACACAGTGATAAATCACATGTAAGAACTCAGGACTGAAACAGGATTAAAGCTCTAACAGTAAATCTGAGTATACGTGAACTGTGTATGGAATTACAGCCTCTTGCCCCTGTGGCTGTCCAATACTACTTTCTCTTGCAGCAAAGTATGAGCATTTAAAAAATCAGGCAAAACTATTCCAGGGTATCTGATGTTCTTTCATCCCACTAAATAACTTAATGGATGGGAACCGGTGTTAGGAGCTACAGAGCTTCCCCAGTTTCTGTATCAGTCAGCAGAACTGAAATCTCTCAGTGTATAGCTATTTGTAGAATGTGAATTTGCAAAATTTACTACTTTATTTCTTCTTTATAACTAACGGTTTTTCAAATTAAGGGTTTTTCCAATGCATTTAACAAATATGTATTACAAAGAGCACCGAGGGCAGATGCTCTGTTTTTCAAGGGTTCAGCTTCAGTCTTTTCTTTACTGTTTTTTTCAGATGATATACTTGTCAATGAACTTCAAAAGCAAAGTTATCAGTTCTTTGTAACATTTTTTGACAGAAGGAAAATAGTATTGAGAAAACGTAATTTTATATTATGAATATAAGCAAAAGAAACAGATATTTTTTTATTTTTTCTAATTTAAGAAAATAACTAACATTTGTGGAGAAGGAAAGCTAATAGCTTGACTAAAGATGCTCTACAAATTATCCAATTTTATAGGGACATGATTAGATTGAATCAATTTTATTCTGGTAAAAAAACCCCATAGAATGACTTCCTCAGTATCTACTAGATCCTCTGCAAATCTTTGATTACTTTTATTGAAGGTTTCTCCAGTAACAGCAAGTGAATAACAATCAAGGAGAAAAATATGGATTGGCACAACATAAGTTGCCAGGTAAGTTTTCCTTTAGTACCTTAGGAAACTAGATATTTTTCTCAAGAAAAATGTAAAGTGAAGAAAAAGGATTTAATCTGGTTTGTTTGGCTTTGCTTTTTAAAAAGAAAACAAAACTGTTACACAGCTCTTTCTTACAGTGAACTTAATATTATTTAGCTCTGTGTGTGGAGGTAGGGGGCAGGGGAAAGGGAAGGTGTTTCTTATTTACCCTGATAAGAAATGTTGGAATAATTCTGAAATAGCTTTATCCTAACTCTAGTAACTTGGATCTTTATTCATATCTCATTGTCATGCCAAAAGATGAGAAGCATATGAAGTTACAAGCCTAGTTGTGTTACTTAAACCTTTCTGGTATATTTAGAAAGGTTTTACTCTCAGAACCACACTTCTGTCTTTATTTTTGTTTCCATTTTATTGCTTTTTTTTGTTGTGCTTGTTTCTTCGTTTGATTTACTTCTAGGTTTTATTCCTCCACAATATTGTTATTATGTACTTAATTACAGTCAACAATAACACAGAAGACAAAGGTAGAAACCTGAAAAATTCTGATGTTCATATTTCATTAACAGCAAAGGAAGGAAGGAAACATATACATAGCCCCCTCAGCCTTTCCCCATCAGAGGGATGCTCCAGTCCCTTAATCATCTTTCTTGACTCCCATTTTACCAGCTCCAGGAGCTCCGTGTCCCTCTTGTACATGACCCTCTGGAGTCCAGAACTGGATCCAGCACTCCAGATACACCTCACAAGGGCTGAGTGGAGGGGCAGGATCACCCCCCTTGACCTGCTGGTAACGCTCTTCCCAAGGCACCCCAGACACCCTTGGCCTTCTTGGCCACAAGGGCACACACTGAAAGCAGATGTGCCACTGACTGGATGGATGCCTTCTCCTCTGGAAAATATAAGGGAAGAGGAATAGGCAACACCTCTCTGTCCTGCATTCCCAGGGAACACTTTTCGAAATGCTGGTGGAGAACACCCATCAGATGAAAGGGCATATTCACAAGAGGCAGGTGAAGGAGGGCTTGCTGTGAAGATGGGAACTGGATTTTAAATTTCTGCAGAATAGTTTGGAAGAGCTTCTGCTCACAGGCAAAAGCCAAACTAAAGGAGCACAGCAAAGAGCACCGTTGTAGAGCTGAGCACCAGCACAGCTGGGCAGGAGCGTCAAGGCTGCGCTGCATCTACATTATGCAATTATGCCTCATTTTAGACTTTTCTGTCATTTTATGGTGCTGCCCCTTAGTTAATATATCTTGCTGCAAAGGGTAAATTTGCCCCTGCTGCAAGCTACTGAGACAGTTTTCTGATAATACAATAATTATTAACTATGGAAACAATAGCATTGAAAAAGTATATTGGCTGGAAATTGAAGACAGTAAAGTTTAAACAGAAAAGATGCAAATTCTTAGTAGTCAGTACATTTAAATACAGAGCAAATGACTAAGGAATATAAGAGACTATTAACAGAACTGTGTAATTCAAAAAATAATATTTTTTTTAATAGAAGCAATTTGGAAGAATAGGAAGGGGAATCTCTGTAAAATCCCACGGAGTGGTTTCCTATACAGTATATGAACATACTTGTCCTTTCTGACCTTGAAATCTATAATTCTGTGAGAAATTGAAAAATAAAAAAATTGAACTCCCTTATAATGCCAGTTTCTCTGAGATGAATTTTCAACACCTGTTTCCTCAAATCAGTATCAGTCCTATTTGTTACCCCTCCCTCACACATATATAATTCAAATATATTTAATCAATTTCTGACTGAGAGCAGTGTTTAAACATAAAGTTAAGCAAAAAAACTGGAGCTATTTCTTGTTCAGACAAGAAGAACTCTTACTATGAACAGTTAATGTATTTCATCTGTAAACATTGCTTGGGGCAAAAAGTACAGACATTGATTAGTAGCTTGCAGAGGAGCCACACAATGCTACTCCAGTGGAAGAAAAATTAGCATTTTTCTTTTCCAGAAAATACAGTTTTGTTATCTGACTGACAGTTTCAGAAATGTATCTGGTATAAATAGAAAAGAAGGAATCACTGATAAAGTAGATTGACACTACAATAATAAAAGCAAGGAAAAACAATTTGCTTTGTATGTTTATTCATGTATACACACATGGTGAAACATGTGTAGGTATAGATAGTGATTGTACAGTGGGCCTTTGCAATAACAAAGGTGGAACCAAATGAACAAAATTCCAAAATTAATGACCTTCCTCTGATTTCTATTCTGTAGCTGAGGAGTAACTGAGGCCAGAGGGGCAATGAGCTTGAGCATCACAATCTGGAGATTGTGGATTTCTTGAGAAAGAGGATTTCTAATTTACATATTACAACACACTTACAAATATAATAAATGTTCCTGAAAATATTAAAAGTAAAAATGAAAATATTCTTCTCTATTATCTTTTTTTGGAAACACTGATATTTTTTCCACAAACAAGATTTTCTGTGCATTGGAAGCTATTGTTTTATGGCTGCAATTCCTTTGCTTTGGAGGAACAGAACTTGTTTTTTAGCCACTCAACTTTTTTCTGGAACACTGGAATGAAAATAGGTATGAAGCTGTATCTTGTAGTGTATTTTTATTTACACTTAGTTCCTATTATGTTTGTAAAATATAAACATTTTATAGACAAAATATTTCCACAGTTCCAGAAAGAAATAAACTGGCCACCAGGTTTTTGCTGGACTGTGCTCATGTGCTTGCTCTCCCAAGTACTACAAAAGACGAGGCTCAGCTTAACAGCAAACTATACTGCACACTGCTTTGTGTAAAAAATTCTGACTACATTCATAAATTCACTATATGCAGTTCCATAATGGTGTCAGTCAGGCTGGAAAATAACTGAAGATGGAATGACTGTACATCATCCATTTTTCTAGTGCTGCCTTTCAACAGGAGAGGCTTTTTTTTTTTAATTTACAGACTGAATTCTTAAACCTGAGGGCTTACGGCACTGGCTGCTAACAACTCACTAGTAAAAAGTGGTCATCTTTATCAGTTAATCCAACTTGATTTTCAGGTTTTCACTCAATAATAGCTTTTCCAATGCCAATAAGGTGTTTTTCACATTAGTAGCACTGACACATAATTTGACACAAAGCACAATACAGAGAGATATATAAAATTCTGGAATAATAATTTTCAAGTTTAACATATATGACAATTTGGCCTTACCTGATACGTGATATTTTCACTTTTTACGCACTAAATTAGGAAGGTGCAAGAAAATGTCATACCATATAGAGGCTTATCTGAGGATTGATGCAGTCAGTTCTCCAAGGTGGAGAACCCAAATTAACTGGGAGGCTGTTACGATGCATCTGGACCCTGTCTCCTGCTCTCCCCCTCCCTGTTACTATAACAAAGTCAGCTACTGAAAGGCCATATTGGGAGGTGGAAACAAGAGCTCTCAAATGTGTTATATTTTTAAAAATTAATGATTTGTATCTCCCTATGGAAATGCTAGATTGTGACAAGCAGTTCTTCAAGAGCTGAATCCTGGAAGGACTCCAGACTGAGGTCAGTGTTTTTTTGCAAATAGCAGCCTGCAAAACTGGGAGGTACTTTACAGTCTATGGAACTGAAAAATGTATCTATCTTGGCAATTTTTTCTTATTCAACTTTTTGACCTTATTCCTTCTTTTCTCTTGAAAATTATCACATATACATATGCAGACACACTTCTTTCCAGGGGCTTTTTCCACCAGACAGAAAAAGTGCGAGTTATTTTTCTTGAGAGCTACATTTGAAATTTTTTTTTTTTGTCAGCCATAAATTATTAACAAAAGAAATCTGAGTTTAGGAATCTACCATTTCTTTTGCTTCTACTTTATCCCTCCAGAGTATCCTTCTAAATACCTTCATTCTGAGCACTAGAAAATGCAAAGATATAAATTTTAGCCATGTTCAAGGGATTTGAAGAACTCTCTAGAAACATGGGCTGAAATAAGAATAAGCAACTGTACTAAGAAATAAAAGAGAAATATTACACATAAGACTGAACAGATGCCGTTATCCTGTAGTGCTGATGAACCAGATAAAAGCAACATCAGTTTATTTATCCAAGACAGCATAATATATTCCGGTTAGAAATGAAACAAAACCAACAAGTTTAGGAAATGTGCCTTAGCATGTCCTTAAACTCTGTGTCAGCTGTTTCCTCAGGAAGGGTCTCCAGGGTGATGGAGATGGCACTGGCTGACCGTTTATAGTTGGTGCAGTAGTGGCATTGATGCCACCATGCCAGCTTACCCCCACAACCTTCCTTTTGCTCTCAGCCTCTGCCTTGTGCAAGAAAGGTCAGAGGACAGATGTAACAGGGACTCAGCTCTAAGGAAAAGGAACAGAGGCAAGCTGCCAATGGAAATGCAAAATGGCTGGGCTGCCTTACTGAAGATGGATATGTGAGGAATGGAGGATGGCAGGTGCTGGTGTACAGATACCTGAAGTTACACATTGTCCTTTTGATTAAGGTGAAATTGAGAGAGAATGCCAAAGAAGTGCAACACTAATAGCAGTGGTGTAGGACATTAAGAATGTAGTAATAGAGAAGATGTGTGGTCAGAAATTTTTCTTTTTTTTTTTTTTTTTCTAAACAGATTCCTGACAGTGGAATAGCTGCTGTGATATCATATCTTTTTAGTCTGCATACCAGGTGTAGATTAATGTGTATAAAAGGATGTTTTAACTTCTTTGAATATGACCCCTATGTTTCTTCAAAACAAAACAAAAATAACCCAAACTCAAATGTAGCTCTGAAAAACTGCAAAGACTGTAATCAGTTTTAAAATTTTAGCTTCCTTTCAAACTTTAATTACTCACTGCTGCAGATGTGCAGGCATTAAGAGATAACAAATAATTATAACAGATTCACCATGTATGCCAAGGTTGTTCTCTGGAGGGTTGGTGGTTTATTGTTTTCTAATGTCACCGTAGATCAAAGGAAAATGTTTCAAACTGTCTTCCACAGCCTAAGACATTGCATATGGAAATCAGATCGTACAAGTTACTATCTTGGAGGAACACTCCCTACCATAAACAACTAAAGTCACATAAGAGACACATTAGGAGAGTTTTCTATACTTGCACACAATTGCAGAGAATTTCTGGCTGAGGGCATGCTTATTGAATTAACTCCAAATTGAATCTCTTTCCACAGATTAACAATCCCTCAAACCCTAAAAAGCCACAGAGCATGAGCAACTCATTACTCACACTGAAGAAAAAAAACAAAACAAACCCCCAAAAAAGCTGAAACTGCCACAGTAGCATTAACCCAAGAGCATAGGTACCCAGACTCTGATGAACCACTGAATACAGATGTACATTCCCTGGGAAAGTGAGCTGTAGTTTCTGGAGAGCTGTACCCACCCTGCTTCCTGAACCATTCACCTCTCACCTGCGCAGGAAGGCAAATGCTTCAGACTGAGCACAGGCAGGTGTATGAAGGGTGGGGAACAGGAATGAGTGGGAACAGCAGGGTAGAGGCTTGAGACAGAAGGGTTGGAGGTATAGGAAAAGCAGTGACATGAAAGAGAGGAGCTGGCCAATATTTGAGATGAACATTCCAGAAAGACAGCCCATCCTCAATTACCTATGGCTGAGTTAGCCCCAGTTCTGGACTAAATACAACACGGGGAAGAGGCTCAACAGCTGATCCAGTAAAGAACTACCTTAGGTCAGACAGACTTAACTAATGCACCCAGAGCGTGGTGTGAACACGACTGTGTGATTTCTGGGGCCAGCTCAGCAGTACACAGCCTTTTAGGAACAGCCTGAGTTAATGAGACCTGACGAGTCTCACCTGACTGAATACAGAACCACTTACCTGTTGCTGCATCTGCTCCCCAGCTTTATCTCATTTAAAACAGCTGCAGTGAGCCTGTCTGTAATCGAGACACATCCACAGTACTGCAGTACTACAACATCTGTGTACGTATGTGTGTGCACGGGAGAGAAAGAGGTCAGAGTCAAGTCTCCACTGTTGCATATTCCAAGTAATTTTCTTTAAAAAGGCACAGCTGGTTTGGAACAAGTTCATGGAGCAGCCTGAGGACACCTGTACTAACTGTCCATAATTTACTCTTGCAAGTATTTCCTAGTACTCTTTTTGGAAGAATATTTTCAGATATTTTTTCACTATGTCGACCTCAAAGTCATTGCTTACTCAGGCTATTGTTCAGAATTTGCCGTTACCAATCCTTCTAGCTACCTGATGATAGATTTTGATTTATTTTGATGGTGGTCTTCGTTACATCTTCTACCAGGAAAAAATATATGTGTCTAAAATACAGATACGTATGCACACATGCTCGCACACACATATACAGATTCGAGTAATATAAAACAGTAGCCAATATTTGGATAAGGACTACAACTCATCACAGAGAGTCTAAACAGCTTTTTGTACTATTATCCACAGTGTTTGTTATCCCCTTATGGAAACAAGAGTTTCAAACCTATAGCTCATTTCTCTTCTGTAATGTGATACAAGATGGAGATTTTTCTTGCAGATGCCATAAAGTCTGTAAACTTATTTTGCCTCAACATTTTTACCTAAGCAGAATAAAGTAGTCACTGAAACTTTTGAAGTGATAGTCTGAAAAAAGGTTTGTTCTAGCACCAATACTTATGTTAACAGCTTCAAGGCAGAAGGTCTCTGTGTGAAAAACAATAAACAAACAATGTCAACTTTGTTATTGATGTGACATCGCTCTTATCTAACTCAATACGAATTCTGATGTGACAGCTCATGAATTTCAGCTGTAATACTCAGGAACTGGCTCAAGAAATGTCATGGGCATTAGTAATTATATTTAAGAACCTGCAATGGATGAATATACCTCAGTTTTGAAAGAGGCATAGAAAACTACCCAGGTATTTTTAGGTGAATTGTTCCTAGCTCATTTTTAGAACACATGATTAAACAACCTTTAAGAAGGGAAAATAGTAACAAGTAATACAGCCAACCATTTATCAAGTGTAAATAATAAGTGGGCAACTGCATTTCCCTTCATCCAGAGCTGTAAGATTTACCAATAGTGAACCACAGGTAGAAGTTGTGCCTGATGCCCATAGCAAGGCTTCTAATACTGCCCATGTGATGTTACCACAAGCAGGAAATTTGGATGTAAATGGAAATGAAACTGATGGAAAAAGAAACCCATAACTTGAATACACTATATGGGAAGGCAATATCAAGTGAAGCTACACAGAGATTTGTCCTGTCTCTAATATTAATCACTATTATTGGTTGATGGAATAGAGCATAGGTTTTTTATATTCACAATGATGCAAAATCCAACCAGCAGCAAGAACTTGAGAAGAGGAACACAGTTCAAAGCAGTCTCAAAAAACCCTGAGAAATCGGTAAGTCCAAGGCATTAAAATAACTAGCTGAAAAACTGGATTAGCATCAGAATGGGTAGCAAATGACTGGACAGATGGACACTAATCTAGAAACAAGGATAGAGATTTAAGGAGCAGGATTTGTTTAGTCTAGAGAAAATTGAAGTGCCACCCTTCAAGTACGTGAGGGTATTGCTGAGACAGAGTAAACAGTTCCCAATTTTCATTGTGGTGACATAATTAGCTTAAATTGCAAAGGTTGGAGACAAGCATCTTTTGAGTGGCAGGGATTGCAAAGTGGTGGGAAAAAAATTCTCCAAAGATACAGAAAACAAAAAAAGTTATGGAGCAGGTTAGACAGAAACTGGTCAGAAATTATCCAAGTCTAGTTGATCCTGCCTGATGCAAAAATCTGGACTGCACAGACTTTTAAATCTCCTTCAAGATCTTTCTATTATATTTACCCTTCCTTTGTGAAAAAAAACAACTATAAAAACCAGCACAGAGAATAAATAGAACCCTGTGCTAATTTATAGCATCATTTTCCATAGAACTTTTAATGTGCATTTCTTAGAGCTAATACTCTTTCAACTTTTATTTTGATTATTTGATAACAACGAAGAAAGAACAGGAACAATGGGAAACAGTACCTGCAGACTGTCTATAAAAAGACTGCCAATAATAAGAACGATTACTAAATTATTTCTCCCTCAAAGTTAGCTTAGATATTAAAATTTGCCTCTCTTTGTCATTGTAGTTTCTTTGTAGTATGATATGTTTTATGGAATGACAGTGCAAAATGGCAGGATAGCACTTAATTTTCTCTATTTTTAATTCTATTGAAAATGCTGGCCTCAATTTCTTAGCTAAGACATGAAGAGCTTGTTTTACTTTAGCTGACATATCGTTTCTCAGAAGTTTGGTTACAGAGTAATAGTAAGGTGTGCACTGTAACACACAGATGCAAATAATACAGGAAAGAAAGGCTGTGTTGGTGTTGGGATCCTATGATATACTAAAAAGTACTTCAAAATAAGACAAGATTAATTACCTAATCTAAAAATTAACCCAGAAATTATATTTCAGGTCTGAAGAATAAGATGAGTCTGTAACCAGGAGTGACACACACTGCCCGTGAGGAGGGAGAGCCGAGAGGCTGTGACAGCAGGAGATGTGACCATAGTGCACAGCTTCAATGCTAGAGCTCCAGCACTAGGATTTGAAACTGGCGTCCCATAGCTGCCATAGCTTTTTGTTAAAGAAACTCCTGGGCTTCTTTAAAGAAGCCCACAAGCACGCAGAGAAGGATGATTTAGTTCATCACCAGTTCAGGCAGGATACATACGTATCTAAAGTCTTCTTTGTACAAAATCCTTTAGAAAAGAGTTTTAGGAAACCTGACAACGTTACATAAAATGAAAGTTTCACTCCTGAATGTGTATTTCATTTAAAGACAGAAGAGAGTGGGCAGAAGTATGCTGCATTATTGTAGTAACTGTTTTAGAACAGAAAAAAAAAAATATTTATTTTCATAGCAGGTACTGAGAATATAGAGCTTGCTCGCAGGAGGTTGTGAGGGCCCAGAGAATCAGCAGTTTCAGAGAGGGATTAGACAACTTCATGAACAATTGGCTGAAAAATAGATGCTGCAAGGACTCTTGATGTCCCAAATCTGAGAGCTGTGGATGCTAGGGATGGGGCAGTATAAGGGTAACATTCAGCAGAAGGCAGTCAGGCTGGTACATTCTCCCTGTTCAACCTGCCCTAGTGCCACCACCAGAGACATTTTCCAGCATTAGACAGAAGAAGGATGATTTGATTCAGTAAAGCAAGTGTGATAAAACCCTCTTTTAGTCCCATTTAAAACCTATTTATTCTTGTATGTGTTACAGTTCTATAAAATACAAATTCTGTGACCTAAACCCCTGAAAGATCCATTGCAAATAGAGTTATGTGAGACTCAAAATATTTGCTAAAGCTCAATGTTGTCCTCATTCAAATTTATGCCAAATCCTATGCAAGATGTTTCTTTTTTTTCTAAATTATAGGGAAATATGTAGTGTTATAAAATCAGTAGTAAACAGGAAGAGTTTGATTTGTTACTATGTTGGCATAATACATTATTTATATTACTAATACATATTTTCTAGCTGCTGCTAAGAAGAATCTCCAAACACTTGACTTTTAGATAAATCAAGGAATTAAAAACACTAGTAAACACAATACATATTAAAATGCTTTCCATGACTGTATCACATTCCAATTATTTAGTCATCACAAATTTCCACTGATATGATAAAGTCTGAAAATGTTGACAAGACTGAGACGACACGAACGGTTCATCTGAGAATTCAACTGGATCTCCCTTTAGGGAGTAAAAAGGCATAAATTCCCTGTGTCTCAACAGATTGCTCCCAACTAGAGCAAGGGGGAAAGGAGACCACATCCTGACTCCTTGAATCATGTTGCAGTTGCAGCCCTTCCCAGGCAGAGCAATACAAATCTGCTCCTCACTCAGGCAGTGTGGCTTGCAAGTTTACAACATAGGCCAAACCCACTGAATCAAACCCACCGATAATGCACAAGACAAACTTCAAGAACTACAGACTTCATAAAGCATGTTTCACAGATGTAATAAGCATGTAACAAGTAAGGAAAGGCTGAAAATAGGTGAGTCTTTTCACCTGGCTCTTACACAGACTAGTTTCCAATCTGCCTTTTCATATTTATTCTCCCTAAATATTCAATACTGAATACTTACTGATGTTTCTTGCAAGCAAAATATGACTTTCTTCCACTCAAAGAAAGATCTCTGCATTGGGAAGGACATGCACACCCTCTTATTAACAGACCTTGTTATCCTGTTCATCACTCCTGAGCTGTGCAAAGAAGCCATTATCACCAAATTACAGTCTACAAAATGCATGGAATAAAAACTAAGGTGATTTGGATGGAGACGAAAAAACACATTATATCAAAAATGTATGTTGAAAGCTTTATTAAACAAAGTTGTAGAGAAAGTCACATATCTTCTTCCTCTCTTGGCTGTCACTTTATCTATTTCATATGCTCCATTACCTCTGCACAAGCCCAGGAGGTGTTTGCACGTAATAGCATTTCATTCTTGATTGAGTTTAGACTGAATGTTGCCTGCCTATTATGCATACATATGATTCTGCATTTTATCGCCCCTAAAAACATATTGTGAACGCCATGCGATACTCTGGGAAACATCCCTTACAGGCACGTCTTTAAAAAGGCTATTTTTAGTTCCCACAGATGCAAAGACACTTTCTTAAGTTCAAGAAATCCTTCTGCAGTTCTTACTCCTGAAAGGCACATAATTATGATGCATTGTGCATGTTTGTTGTCATTTTGAAACTGTGCACCAAAGTAGCCGTTGCAAGTAGATTAATGTCAGAACAGATAACGGTCTGCTCTCTGATGGCCAAATGGTTTGGAAGTCTGAGATAACACGTCTAACATTTCAGTAGCAGGAAACAAACAATCATTTTTGCTATGATCTGCCCCAATTTTGTGTCTACGAATAGGAATTACAAATGATTTTTTCATTACTCAGTGAGATACGCCAGGAATTTGCATGGCAGCTAAAATATGATCAAAACAATTAATGCATGTTAGGTTTGTTGGGTTTTCTTTAATAGAATCCACAGTGTCTAAATAATATTTAAAGGGATATGAAGATGGGATCCCTGTTCTGCACTGTTTGCAAACTTCTTCTTTAAGAACCCACGTAAAAAGTGTCCATGGTATATGGGTTACCTAAATTGACAGGTATCAATGGCAAATGAGAATACTGCAGAAAGGATGGCAAGGAAAATAAAAATCTCTGCATCTGGGTGATGAAATTAGATGTATGATTTGTTAGACATCATAATCCTAATTTTTCAGAGGCAGTGGGTATATAAACCAGCAAAAATTCAAGTATGCTCTGAGGAATACACTTTGTTTCCTTTTTGTACATATTGTGGTCAGCAACACACAGTCTGTAAGAGTGGACCAAAAACATCTGGGAACATCTTTTTTACCACACCCCCCGTCCTCTGCCTTTTCTTGTAAAATCCTGTACACACAGTCTTGTCTCTTCCATTTACTTATTAAAATAACAAAACAAAGCAAAAAAATCCTTCTATATTTTCATGGACAATTCCAAAGTACTGAGTTTACTCTGAATTGTAAATTGAAATTCATTTAATATGCTTTAAAATACTACTCTCTTCTCTCCCATAGAAGTGTAAATTTAACCAGATTTCTATTATGGAGATCTTAATTTTAAATAATGTTTTGGGATTTTTTTTTTTTGTGTGTGTGTCATTATTTTTAAGTGATGGAGTTGTTTGCATTAAACCCTACCAAATTAAGAAAGAAAAGTTTAAACATTAAGAATTACTATATTGAAAAAGATCACTCTCCTAGATGCCCTCATCAAACACAAATGGACTGACATACACAGATATCTGCATTTTTAAGAGATATTTAAGACAGTTGGAATAATTTGAGAGAGACAACTGGATATTAAATATTAAAACAATGTTAAAAAGTAAACCAGAGTATTTCAGAAATGCAACAGAGTATTTTCCTGCATCACTGGTAATGGGCCAGACAGAATTGTGGCCGCATCTGTTAAAAAATCTTAAATTTCTCAGTGAATTTCTCATAAAAGCAGCTTTCCACCTTGATGTGGACACTTTATCTAAAAGCCTCTAAAAAAGAAAGCTCTAATCAAACACAATAGAAAGAAACTGTTCTGAGAAAATGCTGTCTAGTTATTTCCATCTTTCACAACCTGATCTTACTTTACTTCAGCGCAGACCATAAAATTTGAACTAAACCCTAGTTTTAACATTTAATCTCTATGCTGCTTAGCAGTTATTTCTGAATTATTTCAATGAACCTCTTCCTAATTAGATTTCTTTTTCTTTTTCTTTCCCTATCCAGAATACTGGAACACTAGGAGACAGAAAGAACACTAGCAGACAGAACATTGGCAGCAGGTTGCTGCCCAGGAACAGTTTGCCATGGTCAACCCTTACAGGGACTGGCATCCTCTGTGCTGTGTCACCTTCCTCACAGTGCATTCCTCACAGGCAAAATCCAAATAAATTTGGAAAAAAAAGGAAAAAACTAAAGAGGCAGATTGAAATGAAGTCAGAATGTCTCTAAGGAGAAGAATCAGTAGCAAAGCACTGAAAGGAAAAGATCATCATTTCTGTTGAGTATTGTGAAAAAGTGCTTGTTTTCACATTATTTTTAATAATCCACTACACTTCTTTTGAAGTACGGGGAACTGAAAATGAGTCCTGCTGTTCATTCCTTTCTTTCTGCGACAGTACTAAAAAAATAATCCGGTATTTATATGGTTTTTGTGCTGAAAACGATAATTACAGTGAAAAAGTCTCATTATGCAATGGCAGAAGAAGGAAAGAAGGTTGAAAATGATAATTTAAATGGTGATTTACCCATCATTCAAAACAGGCTGAAGAATCATTTATTCTGTATATTGTTAAATAGCATTCCTGAAGATCAACCCTACAGCAAACCTAACAATGATCATACAGCCCATGGAATTTAGAAATGGGCATACAATGAAATATGAAGTCAAGAGAACACATTTCCTGTGAACCCTACAGTGAAAAAATCCCAGTTTTCTCATAAGAAAAAAATATATGCTTTGTATTCTACGCTAAGAGGTCTCCAAAGGCTGTCCTGTTATTTTAATTAAGATTTGTGATTTTAAGATTGGCTAATGAAAGAATTTCAAAGGAATTGGGTAATGAGCACCCAAGGAAATGAAAAGTCACGTGCACAGTTCCCTTAGATTCCACTTACAGTTTTGGCTTATGTATAAACCATTCTAATTATTAGAGACATATAAAATTATTAAATTCATACAGAAACCATCATAATTAAGCAAAATAGATTAATCACACCTTGATAAGAAATACTGGAAAAAATTTAATAAAAACATAGAAACCAACAAACAAAATGAACTAACATGACTGAATAGAAGTTTCAATATGAAAGATCTTCCTTAATCTCAGCATATTTTGCTAGAAAGAGTGAAAGAAAGATGCTTGTAAGACACCCTTCTCAGAAGTCAAGGGATGTTTGACCTAAATATTTTTGCAGTCTAGCAGGAAGAGGAGGAGATGGGGGAGGGAAATATGGTGACATTAAATTTGCATACACTAATCTAGATAAAAACCAAGAGCATTTCTATGTTACAAATCTTTCTCCACTGAATTTTTGCACTTCATCAATACAGACCTTTATACAACTATGTTTTAGAGAAGACAAACTAACAGTCTTGCAAACTTTTCCAATTCGACAATTACATTGGTTTTCCTACCCTTTCCTCTCCACCTACATTTAATCCATCTTTCCTGTCTTCTCTTAACCATAATCACAAGACCAGCGAGGCAATTTCACCTTTTTTTCACTCAGCTCAGAACAATGATCTAAGTCCTGGTTGAAATTACTTTTAAATATAAAGTTTTTTCATCCACATGCACCTTATCAGTATTATAATTTAAATGCACCGAATACCACTAATTCTTCTCTGTAAACCCTTCTGTCTCTAAATCAATCATATAAATAATATCTGTTGTGGATTATATTGAAGGTTTGTGTAGCTCTTGAACATTCAGTACAGGTACACAGAGGTGCTATTTTTGAGTTCCTAACATCAGGCCCAATATGCATATTACAGTCACTGACCAGAAGGGCCACTTGGCTGTGCTCATCCCCAATTCAGATTCTGCTGCCTCCAAAGAACTTCCCCCTGATTTGTACAAAACTGCAGGGGAGATACTCTTAGTAAATTAATACTGAATTTACTAATATTTTTTGCCAACGGTCTCACAGCACTTTGATGCCAAGCTTTCACAGTTGCCATCTAGTAACCAGAGATATAATGAGGTTCCCTAGCATCAGTGTTCTTGTTCTTTATCACATGCCTTAACGACAGGTCCAGGTTGGGGGGGAGCCCCACCCAAAATCACACTACCAGCAAACAAATTAATAATTTTTATGTGTTCTGATGCACCATCATTTCTTTGCAAAACACAACCACTTTGTCAGAGCTGAATCCCACATCTGAATACATTAATGACATTACAGGAATGTGCCACATATACCAGTTTTCATCAGAAATATTATGCCACATGGACCACATATGAAGGAGTAGAAGGATTTATAATAACATTTTAAAATCTTATCTGTGCTGATCCCAATGCACAGTAGGAATTTAAGACACACTGATTAGATACCAGAAAGGAAAATGGTCAAATATATGTCAAAAGATTGGACATTTACCCTGAGATATCATCCCACACCATGCCACCATCGAAACTGTCTGTTTGAATAAAAGATTCCATGACATATGCAGTGAGACATCACTGGTAA
This sequence comes from Edolisoma coerulescens, assembly GCA_013397115.1. Lineage (NCBI taxonomy): Eukaryota > Metazoa > Chordata > Aves > Passeriformes > Campephagidae > Edolisoma > Edolisoma coerulescens. Next base: position 143,864 of record VWZW01006554.1, read on the forward strand.
ATGGATATGTGCATCACTGGACATCAGGATAGCCCAGGAAACATCATTCTTCCCACAAAGAGGAAAATGCTTAAATTCACCTTCTGTTTATTTTTTCTCCATTTTAACTTCCTTGCTTTTGGCCAAAAAACATAGCAGATATTTCTCTGAACAGGAAGGTGAAATAAAACAGGGTCTTTGTGTTACCTCAGAACCATTTTCTTCCAAAATATTAAACCAGCTTCTGCTCTAATTAGAAACAACTGCTGATCCTATTTTTTTTTTTCCCAGAGAAGAAAAGTGTCAAGCTGTTCTGTTAAAACATCAAAAATGAGCCACTTTGAGCATCAAAATACAGCTTTTCACTTTCTCATTGCTAATATTAGAACATTATTTTTCTGTAGTTTTGTTTAGGGGTTGTTTTGGGTTTTTTTAATAATAAAACCAAGTTAAACTAAGACTTGGAACTGTGGCATTCAGGTGTGACAAAATAAATGGATAGAGGAAAAAGAGAGAAATCAGGGAGTTTTTCAGTGTCCCAATGGAGTAAAATCTCTGCCTTTGGTCTGGATATCCAGAGGCTTATTTGTGCTAATGAGTGGTAGGGACTGGCTGTTTCACATAACAGGAAAACTGCTTGTTTTGCAGGGTTGTGCCGAGAATCCAATTGGGGACAATCAGAGAGTTGCTTCATTCCCAGTGGAACATTCTAGCTCTGTCACATTCTCCAGCAGAAAACTGCTCCTCCACAGGGGTGGAGATGAGTAAGAACAAATGGAGGTAGGCATCTATACCTGAACTCGTGTATTGAGAGAATGAGGCCATTCCAGGAAACAATTCCCCTCACCTCACTGCATGAACCCCAGCACGAATTCCATATTTAACAATTCATCTGGAGAATATCACAAATCCAGAAGCATGAAAAAGGAAGCTGGGAACTGGCTGAAGTGACTAACTCTCATGTATGAATCTCATATTTGGCTGGAGAAAAATCTTTCCTACAGGCAGAAAGCACCTGACCATTAGGAGTGCCATGGTGATGTTAAATTGATCTTTTAGCTCAGTAAGAGTAATGGTCCACAAAAGCAGCAGAATACAGTTCTGAGATTGATTTGTTACCTTGCTTATTGTATCAGCTAGCAACAGAGACAGATGAGAGGCTGAAGCAATGTGAAATGGCCCACATTTACTACAAAACCAGGTTTTTTTAAAATTAAGTACTCCTTCAGCAGTTGATTACATGAAGAGCTGAATTCTCTGCTTCAATTCGGAACAATACTTTAATGTCTGTTTCTTGAGGAAAACATAGTCTTATTGCTTTTAGTACAAGTAGTCTTGTATTTTAAGCTCCATGTGCATTTTCTAGGATTTTGTTGCTGTAATAACCTGAAAAAATAATATTCTATTTACATTGTAAATTTGCTGTCTGCTAATATGATTTTTTTGGATTTTATTTTTGCAGTAATGGAAGATATCGAACAAGACAAATTCTGCCTCTATTTGTTCTATATCAAACAAAAGAAAAAATAAACACACAACCCTATCTCCCACCACCATCCCCAACTAGTAAAAGGAAAAGAGAGTCTTGAAGTGCTAGAATCTAAAGTTTCCTTCAACATATTGTTAATCATTAAGAAATGACATCACCTGTTAGAGGGGCTAGGCAAAATCAGACATTTTGTCCTAATCTTCTGCATACAAAATTCAATTTAGTAGACACAAAAGGAGAATATGTTGAAGAAGAGATGAGCCAAAGAGGACTCCAGGCAGCAGAAAACAGACCATGTTCCACAAAGGTGAAGAAGGTGGGGCAAGAGAAACAAATTCAGAGCACAATGTTCCTCCCTCCTGAATCCCCCACATAGTGCCAACTTCACAAACAGTTCTATCTCCCACTACTTCTCTGCCTTCCAAGAACCAAAGGAACTTACTGTTTTTTTAATTAAATCTAGTGATAGCAAATGCCTAGTGAAAAAAAAAACATGTATAATGGTTAGGGAGTAGAGAAAACTTTTCAAGAACCTGATACTCCTGAATAAAAATATGCCCTTAAGCCTCTCTTTTAATGTTTTTATAAATTTTCCCTTTCACTTGTAAGCAGCTCTACGTTGCACAAAATTTAAATGTTGCACTGGAGTGAGTTGTTTGTCTCTTTACATTTGAGTAAAGTACTTATTTGAGTGGTTTTCACTTCTTAACGTGAGTGTTATAAGACAATATATGCATGTAAATCAACAGAGAACTCTCCATGAGAGCTTCTCCAAGTGCAAAAAAATTATTATAGCATTCTACTGGGAAAAGAGAAAACACAATTCCAAGAATTCTGCTTACTGCAGTAGAGCTAAGTTACTAGAAACTGCTTATTATAAAGCTATACTACAGTTTAAAAAAGCTCGTGACATTTTCTTAAACAATCCCTTCATGAAAAAGGATGATAGTGACACTGCTGGCTGCTCTGCCTCAAGAGGGAATTGTCCATCTGCTAGCAAACCCCTGAATCTATATCATTATTAAGATGTGTTTATAGAAGCATCAGAGTACCCTTGGCACACTGAGAAACCAAAAGGGCACATTTCAAGATCATAGCTTTTTTAGTTTAAATTCTGGGGTCATTTTCTTTTCCACATAAAAGAACTGTGTTCCAAGATCAGCTTCATTAGGAAGGTCTGCTGGGATTTGATGTTTTTATTTTCTTACACAAGAAAACTTATTTCTTGAAGAAGAGCTCCATCTCCTCACACATTAAATGAGCAAATATACAATTGTTCCCCCTAGTTTTAATTTGCATTTTATGATTACAACTAGATTAGAATTTTATACATTGCATCATTATTTAGAAACAAGCTGATTTTATATTTCCCACAATTTCTGAATAAAACCAAAGCCAGTCTTATATTTCTTGTTACTACCTCTAATAACATATATCAATATTGGTACAAAAATGAAGCCCCCTAAAATTTGTGTAACTGTCTTAACAGATCCTCACAACTATTTAGAACTAAAAAAAGGTCAAAATTTTAACAGGATTTTTCCAGTCTTTAAAGCAAATCAGAGGTGAGGTGGGAAGGTACAAAGCAGGGAATAAAGCTAAGATTTCTTTCATTTAAAGCATGTTTCATTGACAAGGGTCAACACAGAATCTATATTTGTGAATAGCATTTATATATAAGGACAAAATTATTTGTCTTGGAAGGGACCTTTGCAGATTATCTTGCTCAGCTACTGCTCAAATGTGGCCAAATTCAGAGTCATGTCAGGTTACACAAGGCCCTGTGCAGTTTTGTGATGAATATTTCCAAGGATGGAGAATCCTGACATCTCTGGACAGCCTGTTCCAATGTTTCATTATGTTCATCATGCATATTTTTTTCTCCTAATATTTCATCAGAATTCCTTTTGCTGCAGCATGTGTCTGCTGTCTCTCATCCTTCTGCTGTGGACCTTTGAGAAGAGTCTGGCTCTGTCTTCTCTACAGTCTCCCATCTCGTGGCTGTAGAGAGCAATCAGGTGCCTTCTGAGCTCTCTGCAGGCTGAGCAAGCCCAATTCAGCCCCTCCTCATTCATCAAGTGCTCTCCTGCCCCTGACCACATTGCTGGCTCTTCACTGGTTTCCCTGCACGTCTTTCCTACACACTGGGCAGCGGAAACTAGGCACATAACTCCAGATGCTGTCCCAGAGGCTGATAAAGAGGAATGATCATTTCCATGTGATGCTGGTGAGGGCCATATTGAATTCAGCCCAGAATCTCGTTAGGCATTTTTATGCTAGCTGGGCACACAGAGAACTCATGGGGGCTAAGGGAGTTTTTACACTTTCCAGCACAGCAGGATTTTCCTGTGTCTCTGTGGACAGCACACAACTGTAAAAGTCTTTCCATACCCATGGTGCATTTGTAGAGGACCCAGTGCAGCAGGGTCTCTGAGCTGCATGTACTGGTGCAATGAAAACACAAAATGAAAGATTGATTTGGATTTTAAAAAGTAGGTCAGGTAGGGTTCAGTGTTGATGGAATAGGTAATTTGTACTTATAAGATAGGCCAGACTCAGAAATAATAAAAATTTTAAAAAAAATTGCTACTGAAAAAATGCAGCCCTAGTGAAAAGTTTGTACTTCTAATACTCAACGTATCAATGCAAACAAAAATGAGTTGCTGCACTCTTATCCTTTCCCTGTTGAACAGGATGCCAGTTGTATTAATCATGATAATTTATCTTTGTCGAGAATTGGAAAAAAACCCCTCAAATTATTTCACAGTAGGCCAATAAGAGCAAAGAGAGGAACGTTATCTTTAGGCACAACTGTTGCATTGTTTTTTGTTTGGATGGTGATGTATAGCCTGACTGAAGACTAACTGAAAAATAATGAAAGTATCTCTTTTCCTTCAATGAGTTTAGAATCAGATCCTTAGAGGCACAACTTTTAAGCGTGTCCTAGTAATTAACATTATAGAGAAATAAAGAAATAGCTGTTAATCATGCTCCAAAAGACGGTGTTTAGACATTTTTTTTTATTGTTGCAGAAAACAAATATACTCTCTCACACACTGAGAGCTGGCCAAGCTAGTTTAAAATATCAGATGTCTTTTTGTTCAACAAAGTATTAAAAAAAGAGTCTCCTGACATATTCTATATCCCTTGAGGTCCAATTTTCAGACTAATAGACCTTTTTTTCTTCCCTTTCCCTTTAAAGACTCAGATTTCTTGGCCCTCTAGAGCATCCTACTGCATTTTCTAACCTTTAGAAATAAGCTTGAAGGCTGACAGACATTTTTTAATTTTCCTCTATTCTGCAAAAAAGCAAAAGCCTTTCATGACTACAAATCTTGTAGGTTTAAATTTATAATAATAAATTATTATAGTTAGAAATCTGTTCATTTATTAGGTTTTTTATTCACTTCAAAAACTGAAACCAGATTTTCAGTACATGACAGTATAAAATAAGAATTCCACTAGATATCCCATATTAAATACAACAACAATAACACTCTGAAATACAGGTAAAATGATGATAGTGTCTCCTGAGCAATTACATCCTATGGTGAATTTCGCAGAGGTAAGTGAGGTTTTCCACACCATTTAAGCCATTAGATCAGGTGTAGAGTTATGGTATCAGAGAGGATGCACAAAAATGCCAGTGAATCATCCAACATGCTGCAGAATCAGTTTCAGCTCCTGCCCTGCTTTATCAGGATAGTTTATCCTGGTCCAACAGTGACCCAGGAAACATCTGCAGTTGTGTATTGAAATGGAAAAAGAAGATCCTAGAAGCTTTGAAAAACAACCCTCAAAGCATCATGACAGCACAGAGTGAGGGATGGGGAAAATGTGCTCTTGAAGTTTGATTCAGAAAGTGTGAATGTAAATTCCCAACTTACTGGCACCACACTTGGATGCTGGACAAGCAAACTCTTCCCTTTAAGCGCATCACACGAACTGGAAGTGTTCAGCTCCAAATGTAAAATCTTCTGTTATGTTCTTCAACAGTACATTACCTGGAGATGTGCTACACGGGTCTTTTCATGCATTTGTCACTAAAATGAAAGTTCTACAAAACTCTGTAGACCCTAAAGCACACTATCCAAAAGGGTGAAGACGCCACCCTGCCTATAGCTTACACTTCTCACATAAGCTACACAGACAAAGTCTCTGCAAAAGTCTCTGCCTGTAACCACAACTTTTCATTCAACACAGGCATATTTAGAGTACACTGATTCACACTCAGTAATGCAGAACTGCAAATTTTGATTTGGAACTTGCAGTTGCTTCTGTAATAACAGGATATAAATTTGGAAAACTATATTTTTATTTCCACAAAAATGTATGTTGGAAAACAGTTCGGACAGAAAACTTCCCATTCTTCTGATCTATCTCAATATTAATTGTAAGGTTGCATATGAAAATGCACATTTAAGTTGTATACTAAAATGCATGGTATGTAACCATGGGAAAGGATAGATAAAAAATACTCAGACGAGGAATGTAAGTTAAGCCCACTCTTTTTGCTGCAGTTTATAAACAAATATTTTTCCTTAACTGTTATTTTACCATCCATCATCTGGAAAAGATTCTCAACAATTGAAAATTACAATTAAAAGTGAAAACATTTCCTCATTCTAGTTTTGTTTACTTCTCTAACTGACAGATGATCAAACCTGCCTTTGTTTTTTTTTGAATAGTGACAAATTAATTAGACAGAAATAAGTTCTCTATATTTTTTTGGATGACTACTTTTGGATGACACAAATCATTACATGAGGGTATCTTTTCCACTTCTTTGCTTAGAAGACTCAGTAACTAGGTTAGTCTCATTCTACATAAATACTTTTTTATAAGATTAGTCCCCTCCACTGCACTTAAAAGTGAAGATTCAACCTATTCAACTCTTAGAATCAATGAGTGAAAGTAGGCATTTAAAATTGTTGTCCCATTTATTAGTAATATTACTTATTATAATACTTTTTACTAAATAAAATCTATATTCAGTGCAATAAAAAGCCATGCTTTCGACTACATATGTTACAAAAAATTTGGATGGACAGCATACCTTGGCAAAATCCACGGGCAGAATTCAAAATTTAAGGAGATTATAGTCCCTGATCTCTTTCAACAGCATTGTTAACTAACTTCCAGCTTTGCACAGCCTCCACGATTCACTGCTTCCAGTGAAATCTATTCCTGCTGCAAACCTTTCTCAAAATACAATGATGCCAAAGCAGAGTTTCTAAGTAAAGGCTTGGCATCTAAGTTGGCATCTTTAGTAAGGTTTCCATTTTTCTAAAATGTAACAAAATGGAGTTTATCATCCTGTTCCTCAAAATTTTCTGTTTTATGGAGAATTCCCACCTGACCTTCAAATATAAAGTGTGTTGATTGTTTCAAAGTAAGGACAATGAAATGAAGCAACTGGGTAAACCATATTCTGTCATGTTCCTCAGCTCCTTACATCATGGCATATTAGGTATCCACAGTATGTCCCATGAACTTTATTTGCTTTATTTCTTGTCTAAAGAAACAACATGAGTCTCTTGTCAGCCTGCTTTACATTTATTTGTTTAAGGATCAAATCCTAAAAACCATCAGTCTTCAAGCAGATGAGAAAAATAAAATAATTTTCCTTTAATGAAAACATGGATGACACTAATGCTAGTATTAAATATCTTTACTACACACTTTTTAGTGTCTTTTAGTTTAATTATACAGTTTAACAAGATGCACACAATCATAGATGACTAAAATATGTAATGCGTTTTCTTGAAGTATACCACTCATTTGACTGAAAGATTAACTATAGATATTTGAAATGACTAGTCATTATGCTACTCTTTTAGTATACTACTTTTACTATATATTATGTGCACAACTTAGGAGAATTTAATTTGTACTGTTGCTTTCATTAAGGGGAAGCTGCCAATAAAACAAGCCTTTTTTTTTCTAAATAGTTGTCTTTGAGTTTTATTGTCCCATAATTAACCAGTGTATGTGCTGTTCACACAAGAGTGCCAATTCACTGCGATCAGCTCCAAGCAAAGTTCAAGTGAGGGCTAACGATGTCTTAAACTTTTATGGAGGAAAAATATGGCAAAGTTAGTGGCTGTGATCCTGTGATACAATCACATTGAAGTGAACTTAACCAAAATGCCCTCAGAGATGGAGCTTCAACAATGTTACATGCTGCTGTGAGAGAAAGGACAACCTAAGGTCACACATTTTTACCTGGGTGATTTGGAAAACGGCCTCTAACGTACATTGCTAGGATGTGGGATTTCTTTGCTTTTAAAATGTTTGCTTTGACATTGCAATTCCTTATTGGAAAGTGTCTCTCTGCTTTGAATGAAATATGAAATGGAAACAAAACCCCAGAACAGTAAGAGTTTGGTAACACAACAACAGGATGAGCTGTTTGAAGCGTTCTGAATTCTGGGTGAGCAGCTAGAGATGTATTATAATAAAATAGCTTTCTTGAAGCATGTATCTCTGTAATGATGAATTTTTATAAGGTAAGTAGTTGGCTGTGTTTAGATGGTATTTTACAACTAAAGTTGAAAAACTGATTTAAAAAAACAGGTCAATCTATGAAGATGAGACTTGCATTAAATCTTACTGAGATTCCTGTAAAGATGCAATAAACTCTCCAAATAAACCGCAGTGCAGAATGGTGACTTTCAATGACTTTTAAATCACAACCACAGGAAAAAATATCCCTATAATCTTCTTCAGAATATACAGATCAGGGGAGGTAAGCACTACTTTTGGATTTCCAACTTAGATCATATCTGGCGTGACTTTTCGGATTAGTCAAGTACCCACACGTCCAACTTCATCAGCTCACAGACTGCTGCAGACACTCCACACATTAGAAAGCAAAGTAGGGTTGTTTTTAATGAGAAACCTAAAAAATTCTTTGTCAATTTTGAAAATTCTCTGTGCTAATCTCACCTAATAATCCAGAGACAGATTTACAAGAAGAATAAAATATTTCATGACATTAATTTCCATGTATTAAGTGATATTAAGATGATCATTAGAGAAGAGGGAGACAGTTAACAGAACTGCAGTCTATATATAGACATTGGTTCTTCCATTTCATCAGAGAATATATTAAATGTCACATTCTGTTGCACAGCCAATTAGAGAGGTAAGCATGACAAAAAAGAGTTTTCCTGCTGGTTTTGTTACCAGCACAGCATGGTATTATAAAAAGAGACAGGGCTACCCAGCCAGGAACAGACTGCAGCAGTGCTAAAATATTTTAGCCTTGAACTAAGATGAAATGCAAATACAAAGCAGTTAATTTTAAAACATGTATAACATTAACTGAAATTCTGAAGAGTTAATAATTTAATCTCATATTTAAGTAAAAGACATCTGCAAGAAGTCTAAAGGAAACAAACTATGGATTTTGCCTGCCAGAGGAATATGTTAAAGTGAAGTATAAATAAGAAAACTGAATAATGCCGAACCAAGTATTTGACAATATAAAATTTTAAAACCAAAATTGTTCTGAAAAACATTAAAAGATAATGTGTAAACAAGTCTTCTTTGGCCCTCAGCCTTTTCAAACGACATAACAGCTATTTTAACCTAATGCCCTGTGTAGATGGCACTGGAATTATCACTTATTTTACCCATTCTGTTTTAAGGACATTTTAATTAATGAAGCAGTATATAATTCAACTTAGTAAATATTATCATCATTAATCAAGATGAAACTAACATGTTCTTCATCTAGAAGGTAAAGCAAGCTGAATTTCTTAAAAATAGAAAGTTAAAAAAAAAGAAATGTAAGAAAACAAGCAGAATGAATCCCATGAGACATCAGCATATTTTCTTATAAAATGTCTCAGTACAGAGTCTCAATAAAATGTATATATTTTTTCTCCCTCTATTTCTAGTTTAAGCAAAGACAAAGAATGTCAATATCTTCCTTAAAATAAATCCAATTTTTTTTATGAGGAGGAAGATGATGAGAAAAAACAAGAGAATCTTATAATAGGCAGTCCTAAACTGAGTTTGGAACTGAACTGAATGGAAATTTAGCACTGAAAAGTTTTGCACAGGCAGGGCAAATCTTTTATATTGAACAGTGCTAAATCTGGAAGGCTGGTAATTACTTTAGAGCTGTATAAAACAAAATCACTTTTATTGCTACTGAGTAGCTAAAATTTAGCCTTTTTTCCCCTAAAACATGTATTTCCATATTTTTCTGTGTTTTCAAAGGTAAGTGATGCAGTGATGCAGTTTTGCTGACAAAACAATTGCATTAATGAGCTGTTCTTTTCTTTAAGACAACTGAGGAGCCTTTGATAAACCGAGAGCAGCAGCATGTAAGGCTCTCAAAAAGTTATCAGAGAAGTAACATAAGAAAAGGTTTGAATCAGGGTCGTCTTCTTCCTGGCAACCTGGAGCTTACTATGCAATTCCTTCATCCTCATGAGGTTTATATTTCAACCATTGGCTTGCATACTCTTACAGCACAAGCAATAGAAAGATAGAGAGGTCTGCTTCAAACACCGGAGAAAATAGTAAATACTTTTTCTTTTCTCCTCAATTAGTTATCTAAACATTCCATCCAATAATTGTGTTTATGGGATAAAGTAGCTGAAGTGACAACTACATGTATTGTAATGCACCCTATTATCTCTCCTGTGTTCCTTTTCGAAAGGATTTAATACAGAATAAAGATCATGAGGCTTTCAACTTGAAAAATCAGTGTTTCTCATACCTTTTGTTTGATGATCATGTCGTTGATGTCATCAAGATCACCTACTTTCACTCTCTGAGATTTTATCTCTCGATCCAGTTGAGAAAGCCAGTCAGTGAGTTCTGCCCATGCCTTACTGAAGTCAGCCAAGGCTGGAACCTCCAAAAGCACAGAAGATGGCATTTCTGGTTTGAAGGTGGGGGTTTCCTTGGTTACCCTGGTTTGTGTATCCACAGCAACAGTTTCACCAGGAGTTACTGAAAGAAAAAAAAAGCTAAAATTACTGAATAAATGAACTATGATAAATGTTCATTTCAGTATTTCAGAATTTATGCAGTAAGAGGGTAACACAGAAATAAGCCTATTTCTTGATATCTCTACTGAAAATATGAAAATCAAAACTAAAAGAAAATAAGAATTCATTTTTTTCCACAGTATTTCTGTTACAATATCTGCTTAACATCCAGCATTCTCAGCATATTCAAATTCCATCCTTAGAAGGCCAGTTGGACCTAGTAACACTAGCAAAGTTCACAGCGTAATAAGAACCCCTCGCTAAAGGTCGCTGAAGCATGAGTAATTTTCCAAAAATCTAGTAGTGTGGTCAGATCTCTCTAGACCAGAAGACAGATTGAAAAAAGTTTGTTGGACTATCCAATATATCACAGCATGACCATGCATTTAGAAACAGCTTTCCTCCACTGTGTCCAGGTCACTCTGTAGCTGTGAAATTGTTTGACCAATAATCTTCTCACTTACTGCTATCACCAAATGCTTCCCATAGGCTCTGTGCCCAATATGGAAACTTATACAAGAAATTCAGCCTTGACTAACTGGTTACTTTTGCCACTCACAACTTGAAAATATTATGTGCTATTATTTGGATATTTTTGGATTTTTTTCCTTTTTTTTTTGGAGAAAACAGACACATCTTCTTAGTGTCTTTTCCTGATCTATTAGCTACGGGTTTTAAATAATCTTTAAATTATTCATTGCTTGGAATGGGGAAGTTCCCAACACTGAAGCACAGTTTCTGTCTCTGCAGTAAAAATGATGAGTGGTGCCACAGGCAGGTGACACTGGACAGTGAAGTATGGAAAAGGAAATCATTCAGAAGTTCAAGACTGATCTTTTCATCTTGAGTTTGCTATTTACAAAGAGATGGCTATGAACTGTTGGGCTATTTTTGCCCTTCAGTTAATCATGCAAAAGCAATTCCTCATGCACAATATTATTGCAGATGAGGCTACACTAAATTGTATTTTGTTGGTTTTGTTTTTTAATTTTTTAAAAAGACCAACCAAAGAAGAAAAATACTAAAACAGAGGAAACAGAAGAAAACATGGCATTGCTTCACTGAGGTTTTACACTATATGAAAAGAGACTACACTTCAGAATCTCTGTCTGAATCAACTGTTGAAACAGCAAAAAGTAAACCAGGAAGGCTGAAAGAAAAGCTCTGTGGAGTGGGTTCTACAATTTCTAGCATTGAACCACCAAATATTAATTTCTAAAGGACCTAGATGGGTTTTTTTGCATTTTTCCCAGTCTTCTTACAGAGTAGAGAAAATCAGTTTCCTGCACTCTTGCTGTGAGGTAGCTTGTCTTCAACAAAAACAAACCAAAACACCAAAACAGTGTAACCTCATGCACAGTAACTTTTGTGGTTTGTTTTGTTTTTTCCTTGCTATTACTTCTGAGAGTCTAATGGTTTTCCATTGGCATTCATGCCATTACAGCAAAGACTGTTTGAAATCTGAAAACCCAGGTAGCAGGTCAGGGTTCAACAATTTGTCCATAAAGCCAAGGCCTCATATTTCCTCTGTGACTTCAGAGATTCCCAGACAACAGGAAAACAGCTGCTTAACTTGGCATTCATGTAGGTTAAACAGCAGTTGTCTTATCTCAGAGGAAATTTCCTCATGAGTCTTCAGGTAAATTGAAGAACAATTTTCTAAACTGGGACATCCATCAGTAGACTTAGGGTGTCTAAGAAGACTGCCTGGCATCTCTTTGCCTCTCACGTATTTTGGCCTGAGTACACAATCATTAGTTCATTAATTAATAACTATTTATTCAATTTTCCTCTAGCGGCAGCTATTTCAGGACAGGGTGTTTCTAATTTTCTAACGTTTATGGATTTCTGATCCAGATTTTGGCTTCTGGGGTTGTTTTTTTTGTCCATTGGGCTGGTTTTTGTGGGGTTTTGTTTGATTATTTTTGGGTTTTTTTCCTTGATGTAGTTCTTTTGCATCAAGAAATTTAAAATATTAGAAAAAGGTTGTAAGGTACTAGCAGAAGTGCAACAGTCTAGTATAATATCTTCTCTGAAAACTTCAAGATCTACCACTATCTACCATCATCTTCTAAGGATGGTAATAATCTATTCCACTTTGAATAACCATTAGAATCTTTGAGTTATCAAATTATTTATAAAAATTACCTTTAGAAAGAGCTTGCACAGTGTTTCACTTCTGACACTTAGAACTTACCTATCCCTTACTTCTCTTTATGCTTGCATAGATATGACACAGTTCATTTAACAGAAGTGTATAAATGAGTGACTAAAATTAACAGACACATATAAATCAACATTAAGTACACTATATATAGCTACAGATCTCATTCTGAAAAAATTTATCCAGAACTGCACTGACAGATTCTGTGACTCCAAGTGGACAGTTTGTTCCTTTTGGTTTTGGTGGGGTCTTTTTATTATTAGTTTGTTTTTGTTTTTTCTCAGGACAATTCATTTACAAATGCAGAACTGGAATAAAATTCTTTTTTTTTCAAATATTTCAGCGATGAATTCTACCCTACTGAAACACGTCATAAAAATCATTAAGGACTTCATCTTTCAACTTATTTAAAGGTTATAATGGTTCACATCTGTGATATGATAAACCACAAAACCAAAAGGACAATTAGAATTTAAGACATTAAACCACTCAAATATTAAATTTTTAAGGTGATTTCTCATTAGCACTTTCTGCTCTTTATTAAAGAAGGAAATAACACAGAACAATAATAGGAGAAAACTAAATCACAGGTGTGATTTTCAATTTGATCTTGAACTTTGAAATATACTGGGTGAAATCAAGTGTATATTGGTAATTTTGCATCTTGAAAATAATCTGTAATGTTAAACTTGAAGAGTGAAAATAATTGGAATGTATAATGAAATTGAAATTCACATACTGAATGTAAACCTAAGTAAAACAGAATGAAGCCAATTGCAAGGAAAAAATTTCCCTTCCTTCTTTTACTCTGCTTATTTCAGTGTTTTGTTTCAAGAGAGGGTCAAACTGACAATTCAAAACAAATAAAACTCCTTATTTAGGTACTGAACAGGAACAGAACAGACAGGAAGAATGACAACACTTTCAACAGCTTCAAAGCCCTTCATACACCCTCTTTCAAGCCACAGTCTTCAAGCAGAACTGCCTCAGTCCACAGGAATGTTCCTAAACCATCCTTCTGAATGCTTCCAGTGGTGCTTAAGTTTTAATTAGGTAAGATAACTGCATCGACTAGGTCAAAGCTTTTTGACAAAGAAGAAATAACGTAGTTAGGGATGTGGATTTCAATTCAATTTGCATGTCTAGCCTGGGTTTTTAGTTCCATTGTTAACAGCACAAAGTAAGGGAGATGTCAGCCTTAAATCCTCCGTGCAATGAATAACACTAATATACACCCACTAAACTTCCTGTTTTAGTCAAAGAAACTCAGCTGCATTTTACCCTGAGCAAGCAGAGGAAGAATACCTGTGCCTTGTGGCATGCACTCAGATGACATCACTCAGTGAATTTGTTATTTTAACACGGGCAACACTGACTTCTTTAGTGGCAGAACAAATGAGTATTCCCTCTGTGGGCAAACCAGCAGTTCGCTGGCTGGGACGATGCATACCAGGAACGTTTGGCTTCTTTCATGGGAAATCTCAGTGTCATTTTAACAGCACTTTTTCCTCCTGAATTTGACTTGGAACAACTAAACTCCACCATAGCACACAGGTGAACTTCTGTCAGCTACTAAAATGCATTTTTCCTTTTTTTCTTTTTTTTTTATGCTGTGGCATGTCAACCAGTTTTCTACAGGGTTAGAGCATCCCCAATCATATTCTTAAACTCCAAGCAGACTTATTGGAGAGAGATCTGGAAAGACAGTTCTGAGACTGATTTATTTAGACTTGTTCCAGTGATAAATGAATAGTCTCATCTCTGCCTGTCCTTCAACGTTAAGGAAATAAAGTTAAGAGTACATTAAGTTCTCCCATTCAGTACAGCCCCTCCCTGCAAGGTGCTCACTGCCAGTAACACTTTTTGCAGAGGGGCTACAGCTACCTGCCAGGTGTTCCAGGTCATAAAGGAGTTCTGAAAGGAAAATAATAGTGGCCAACAGAGCTCTGATTAAATACTATGAATAATATAAATTTATTACCTCAAACAACTTTGAAGTTTGAAAGCAAGGAATGTTTTTTTCCAGTGATCTGAACTCAGAATAAAGTCTTTATGTTGATCAAAAATTATTGCCAACAAAATTCCACCCACAGTTCTAAATGTGAAAAATATGCATCCTTAGAGCATTGTATCTCAAAGCTAACATTTTCTTAACATTTTAGTCAGCTTTTAAAGACAAAAATCATGTTTCAAAGTGAGTGTTTTCTATTTTAATAGAACACCGGTGTTTGATTTTCATAGCCTTGAATATTTAGTAAAAAAACAATTACTAGAAAAAGAAGACTTGGTAACTGTATCAGGTATATTTCATACATAGCAATTTTTATAGACCATAAATGGGTAAAAGTTTTATACTTAATTTCATGAACACTTAGGGAACATTCACATTATGTGTTACTGTCATCAGTTTCAAATACAAGTGCCTAGACTACCTTTTAATTCTAAAAGTTCTTTATGACTCCTAACAAGTCATTATGGATTATATATAATTTTAATTATTACAGGTAAAAGAAAAGAACCTGACAGTTTATGGGATTATTAATTAAAGTTTAGATGTAAAATAGTCTGTGCAGTTGGATGGAGGGACTGAAACTGAAGACCCCGAAGAGGTTCAAAAGAAAGTAGAAAGTCAAGGTTAAAATGCTTAGGAGAAAAAAAAAAAAAGATTTACAAGTGAATGTGTACTGCTATATTTGAAAAATAACTACAAAAGTTATGGTTTCTAAAATGTTACTATTACTAGATTAATAAACAGCATCAGAACTTTAAATTTAGTAGGAAGATAAGTGTCAGCTTTCTCAGACTTTTCTTTCTTTGTCATAGGATTGATCTGGTAGAATTTTCTTACCATCCTTTTTATGTCTAGGAGTGTGACTAAGACTTTTATGGTACAATGCATTTTTCCAAGTTCCTACAAATACAACAGCAAGATGTTTCGATATATTTTTCACTTAATGTAAAGAAAAATTCTTCTATCACAAACAATGAATTGCAACAGGAAGAAGGACATAGAAAATAGGTAGAGTCTACTAAACACTAAGAATTTCAGTGATATAAACCACATAGAGTAGGCTTGTGTGCATCATAATGTAAATAAACATTAAGGTGAAGTTAAATTAGTGCCACATAGCAAAAAGTTCAGATTATGACCTGTTGCTGCAAAGAGCTTCTGCAAATATTTTCTATGTGTGCAAGATACCTAGAATTGGAATGTTAACAGTTCCTTTGATCATAAGAAGTACTTCAAGGTAATTTCCATGCACAGAAGTTAGAGTTTTTTAAAAATTGCACTTTTTAGAAGAGAATCAGGTTGGAGAATACTTCAGCAAACAGGACATATATAAAAAAGTGAGTGCTGGGGGAGCTGGCAGCAATTGTTGTGAGGATACTTTTTACAAACTTTGATGGATCACTGCAAATGGAAGAAGTGTCGGAAGACTGGAGGAAAACAAATGTCGTTTGTCTCTTCAAGAAGGATGATATGGAGGACCCAGGGAATGACAGCATCACCTCAAACCCTGGGAAAGTGATGGAGCTATCAGCATCACAGGCTACAATAAGAGGATCATTGCCAACAGTTGGACAGAGCTGAGCCTTCCCCTCTGGTCAGCACCTGGAATACTGTACACAGTTCTCGGATCCCTAGCACAAGACAGCTACAGAGCTACTAGAGACAGACCAGTAAATGGCCACAATGATGATTAAGGGACTGAAACCTCTCTTACATGAGGAAAGCTAGAGAGAGCAGGAACTGTTCAGCCTAGAAAAGACTCGAGGGGGACCTCATGAACATGTATAAATATCTGCGGAGAGGGTGAAAAGAAGGTGGATCCAGGCTCGCTCCAGCGGTGCCCTGTGACCAGAAAATGGGCACAACTGAAACACAGGAGGTTCCCCGTGAATATCAGGAAATGCTCTTTGAGGAAGTCCTGCAATGGGTTGAACCAGAGAGTCTGCGGAATCTCCACTCTTGGAAATACTCAAAAGCCACAGGAACAGGATCCAGGGCAGCCTCCTCTAGGTTATCCTGCCTGAGTAGGGGGCTGGACCAGATTACCTCCAGAGGTCCCTGCCAACCTCAGTCTTTCTGTGGTCCTGTACAGCTATGTTCACAGTTTCAAATACTCTCTAAAACCAAATTGGAAATAGTGTAATGAGAGGAATGCTTTGGGAAGGAAGCAGCTAAGACTGAAGATAATACATGGGAATAATCCTGGAACAGTGTACGTAAACAACTCAAGTGACTGCTCTGCATGTAGTGGAAAAAAATTAAATCTGCAGCGTTTGATCCTAGTTAGGCTATGACTCGACCAGGGACAAGTAGTGCAAAACCAACTGAAGATTATAATATATATCTGTAAACAGAGGTAGCACTAATCTGCTTGGACCTACTGTTCCATTCAAACCTCTCTGAAAGTAAACTGCTCTAAAGTTCAGTCTCCTTTTAGTAATATAGCACTGTCATGGCATCCTCCAAGAACCTTTCCTTAGGCAAAGTTCAGCATGATTGATGAGGCCACTAAAAATTGAAAAGCAAAAGGCTTCTCACACTTTTAGTGAGTGTGAGAATTAAGCAGACAGAAACTAAAGAAAGGTAGCCCAAGAACCTTTCATATACTGTTTAAAAAAGCAGTATAATTTATACCACTACACAAGGCATTTATTTTTTTCCAAAGGATAAGCGTCTTTTTCAGTGAGCAGTTGTTACAAAAGGGTTTCATGAAAATGAATGTTTTGTACAGCAATTGTGGTGCTGTAAAATCAAATTCTGTCACATACTTGCCTTATAAAAAGCGTTGTGACTACATCTGTCACAAATGATGCAAGCACCTCTCACTATTCCTTTTGTCAGTAAAAGTAACAAGTTCCTTGATTTAGTATGCAGCTTTCAATTGGATGACAATCTATATGACAACAATTTACATTTCCAGTGTACTGCTATTGGCATGTAACTGAATTTTGGCAGCTGATTCTTTGATATAAGAAAAAACCACACTGCCAGCAGATCCAACTTTTACAATCTCATAAAAATCAGTTCTTCTAATTTTTGTAAGATCTATATATTGATTTAAGAGGCATAAGTTGCTATCTTAGCCAAGGGGAACTCTGAAAAAAGGGTGTCAAAATTGTACACAGATACAAAAAAACAACGAACCAGTTGAATTCTAGGTGCCTTGTAGTTAAAAAAAAATAAATATCATAACAGGTTTGAAGAAGCTGAGGAATAATCACAGCTCAGTTATTAGCTAATTTAACAGCATTACAGAATTCATGCAAAAATATCCAAGTCTACCCTTATTCTTCAAGTGAAAAATTTTGCAGGATTAAAACCAGCTGTTCAAAGGCAAGGTCATCACTGTTACTTTGTTCTGACAAAGAAATTCCTGAAATCACTACAAGCACCTTCTGTTCTTTCATCATAAATGTTAAAATATCTTGCTTGGTACTACTTTGCGAAACACTTGTCAAGTTTTCTCCTATAATGCTTACTTTTCAGGTCAAACTAACTCCTATTTTAGTTTCACCCTATGAAGAATTGCCTTTGGGAACTTAAGCGTGGTCTGACCACCAATCTACTGCTAAAAAAACCATCAGTAATGCAAATCTCTTCCTGCCTATCTCCATCACTCCATGTCCCCTGCTACTCTCCACTGATACAAAGACAGCAGTCTGATATTTCAGTGACAAACTTCATATAAACCATTTTTCCCCCTCATTTTAGCCTTCTACAGTTCAAGGAGCAAGTCTTTCTGTCATCGTCTCATGCCCTCTGACTAGAGCAGAAACCTTAGGAGCAATTACGAGCTCCGTTGCTCATTCCCTGTAGCCTCCACTCTGCCCACTCTCTGCGGCTGGCTGTTTCTCTGTAGGGCAGACCTGACTCTGAGGCAGCCCCATGCACAGCAGAAACATCAGGAAGGATGTCAAAGCCTCAGGTAGGGCATGACCAGGGTGTCCCTGAGCACTGCCCTCTTCACAAGGAAAAGCTGGCTCTCTTTGCTCTTTCGAAGAGCCGAATCAACAAAGAACAGACAGGTCAAGAGGACTGTGTGCAGAATGACCTATCACTTTCCATTATTCTAGCAAATTAAAGAGGTTTTCACGCAATGTAGTCATCAATAGGCCTAATCACTACACAAAAAGAAACAGAATAGAGAGATTACTGCTATTTTCAGGCTGATGCTATCTGGATAGTCGAATATCACAGTAATTTGGGTTATTGTAACAAAAAGAAGGGGCGAGGAGAGAGAGAGAGAGTAGGTTTAAAACACTAAAAATAAAAAAAAAGTGATTTAATAATGGAAAGTTAGAAACTTAGGCAGAAAAACTGAAAAAAGGCATAAACTACCATTTTATTATGGATGCTCTTTTGCTAGGAACTCTACTCCCTTTTTCCATATCTTCCAGAATAAACTACTCTAAATTCTTGATTCTATCTGTGTTTTAAAAATGATAGTTGCCATATTTTTTGAAAATTGCCAATACTGGATTCTGTTCTCAAGATTGTGGGAACCATATAAAAAAGTCCAACCATAACTGCAACTTAGTTCTGTGCTCTCATCTGATATAGGTTTTTCAATAACAGTCTGAGGAATTCCACAGTATGCTATCATTTACATTTCATGGGATTTAACCAAAATAAATCTGGCATGTCCTGCTGCTACTAACTATTGATCAAGACATTAAATGAAAGAAAACAAGCTGCAAAGCTTGCTCCTCAGAAGAAAATATCAGATCATATTTTGAAAATGGAATAGGTGAATGTGGTCCTTTGAAAGACTAATGACAGCATTAATCTTATTTACATCATAAATCTTGACAGCTGTGCTTCAACAACTTGCTACAGAATAGAAAAAGTAGATCTTGGTTCCATATTGTCTCTAATAACAGTAAAGCAGCCAACTCCTGTTTTGACTTTCTGATTTATGTTTCATCATCGATATGAGTACAATAAAAATTCTTTGTAACCCAGAGTGAGTTATATTTAATCAGCCGAGCCCTGAAAAAAACAAATTCACATTCCTTTTGTAAACTGCACTGTCACACCTGTTTATTACAGATCTTTCAAAGAGGAACCTACTGCAACATCCCTGAAATAGGGTGTTAAATATAAAGGTGTAACCTTTGGTTTTATTCAAATTTGGCTTTTGTGGCTTAAGTATATTTTGCATGCATTTTTCACCTGTCAGAAAATCCAGAAGAAAATACTCAAATCAAGATATGTTATAAAGACCAAAATAGAAATTCTGAGAATAACAGAGATTTGTGTTTCTAAACTTGCTTATTATGTTTTTATTCATGCAGCTCGGAAGGCATAGTGTCAGCTTTTTATATAGATGCTTTTCATTACTTCTCCCTGCTGGTGTTACAGCACATGCTGTGAATGACCTCCAGAGATTCCTGAAGCTATATGCAGAGAGAAAATTGAATCTGAAAGCTTTATTAGACAAGTTTGTCTTCAGCTTGTGTCTGATGTCAGCTGTATTGAAAAATAGAACTGCTTGTGAAACTGGGTCCTGACCTTGAAAAATCTCCAATTAAGTGGTAACAGATTCAGTTTTGTGACATATTGTTTTTTGCTGGATGTGTCACATATGTGAGAAGTAAAAAAGCTTCCTAATGGAAATCAGATGGAATGATTAGACACTTCTTTCCTGAATACAAAGGGGAAAACAGATATATGGCAATTTACACATAATAGGGTCATCTCAGGCTGGCATCTCTGAACCTCTTTACTACATAAGTCTGTAAAGTAAAATTACTCAAACCCAAGTCTACTAAAATTATTTATATAAACCATTATTTATTCCTTCATCCAAAAGAAAAGGTAAAGACAGCAATCTGTTCCTTTACTAATCCACTTTATACAAGCGTGAGCAACCTTTGTTAGGCCAGATGACTAATGGAGGAGTCTACTGTTACTGGCCTCTAATGATTTAAGAGCTCAAGGCATTCTCTGTGATACTTCCCCACTGCATTTTTACCTATTCAATTTCTCTCTTGCATTTTATTTTTGTAAAACTTTTCACGGTGTTAAACCAAATTATAGCTAATATTAAAAATAGACATTTCCTTTAGAGTCAACCTGCACAAGTATCAGAAACTATATGGTTCTAGACACACGATCATTATTGGAAATAGTATTTCTCTCTACTACAACTCATGATAGTGGTCTTCTTTACTGTTGTCCTAAAACCAAAGTGAACCAAAACGGACTACTGGCAGTAGCATTGCCTTCTAATTCAGCATAAAACTACTTGTCCCAACAGTTGCATGCTGTGGATTTTTAGCTGTTAAACTCTCTGGAGAATGGTTCTAGAAAATTAAGTATCTACCATGTCCCTCATGAAACCATTTTAATTGCTGACAGCAAAATTCCTTTAAATAGTGAAGACTATGTGCAACATAAGTTTAAGTATCAACACAGGTGTCCATTGGTGTTGAAAACATTGTAGATGCACACATCCATGGATTGTTCACTCCCTCCCAAGGAATTATTTTGAGTATTCTTGATCTCAATTATACTATGCCAACTGCTAAAAACAACACAGACACTCAAATATCTGATTTGTAAATTTGTTTATAATTTGCCCTTTGAATACTCATACTGTAATATTCTCAGGTGCACAAGGATTTTTAAGACTAGCTTTTGGAAATCCTGAGAAAAAGTGCTGGACTACAGAATATGTGTTCACTCAAACAGTGAGCATAATATATAAAGAATGACTGCTTCAGAGGACATTAGCTATCAAATACAACAAAAAAGAAAATGTATCTATTGTGCATTTTTTGCCCAAAGCTAGTTGTTGTCATTTTGTTTCTTACATTTTTGTCATTGTCTCCTGATTATCTCTTAAATACAATTGGTTTGTTTGTTTGTAAAGAGGCAGTGGAACAAGACACAATCCAGCTCTGAAGTCCATGGAAATGAATATATTTCAATGGTTAAGGTTTCCTAAACAAAGAATCCTTCATCCCCACTAAAAATATTAAACCAAATATCAGATCAGAGATTTAAGAGGGCAGTCTTCATAATGCAGGACGCTGCTATGTCCATCTGTATGTCTCTCTATCTTAGAAGTAACCAGTATGGAATAATAAATAACTCAACTATGCATTTATTATGAAAATGAAAGAAAATTCCAGATGCACTCTAGCACTACAGAAGCACTTTCAGCCTCTGAGGCAAGTGGATTTTACTTTCAAACCTTAAGTTATTTCATCAAGGTATTTATTTTCACATACACACTTTTGTTTAAGGCTAAGTTTCTTCAAAAACCCACAGACTAATGAACAGTATATTTTTAACAGCACCGTTACTTGTTTCTTATGTTATTTATTGCAAGCAGTGAATATGAATTCCAGCTGCATTAAGCCACAGCAGTGCATACAGAGAGTAACTGATATTTTTCAAGAACTGTTGTATATGATCTTAAAAACCTGGAACAAAGCAGCATGCCTAGTCCAGGTGGGGACTTGCTTCACAAATAAAAAACAAACTAAACTTCCCAAAAAGAAGGAGACATACTATACTCCTGCAACTAAAATGCCAAAGGATAAGCAAATGAAATTCTGTTGTCAATACTTTCCCCAGATTCACAAATATCACTGTTTAAATTAAAACCACAAGACTCAAGGTATTATAGACTCTGGAGGTGACTGACTGATGTGAATCTTTTTCCCACACTCCAGCTGAATATATGGGCTAATAAGTGATGAGTTCTCTTCACCTCCATTGCTGCTGGTGAACTTTCTGCAGCTCACAGTCCTCACGTCACAGCTAATGGACTCAGCATAATACCTCACTCCTCTCCCATTCTTCCTCATCTGTTCTAAATCCTGAAAAGCCTTCTTCCCCTGTGCAGGGAAGCCCAGCCTTTGGCTCTCTGTCTGCAGTGTCTGACTCCTACTCCTAAAGCAAGTCATACTGAAAGCACAGGAGAGCAGTGATTGTAGACATGTGAAGAAAGACACCTAAAGCTGATGGCGAGTGCTGTGAGCTCTGGTGATGCAGTATTAGCTTTCCTCAAATTATCTGTAGTAAGTGTAGAACACCTAACAATGCATATAAGGCCTTTCTGTCGAATGCAACCCTGCTACAAACTGTTAAACACAACCAATCCTTTTTTATCTTTATAATTTTTTCAGTCCTGCTACAAATGACTCTCCAAAATAAGATTGATAACTTTTAAAGTTTAAAGGGACAAATTCTACTTAATTTCAGAATAAATTTCACCATTGTAATTGATAATAATTCTCACTCAACTTTTTTCTTCATTTCACAGTCACACGTTTTTCTGTTTCACTTGATTAGGCATTTCATACCAAAAAAAAAAAAAAAAAGAAAAAAAAGGGAAAAAACTTGTGTAAGCAGTCAGGGGAAAAAATGAAATTGCTTGTACACAAAGTACTGTTCACTGAATAAGTTAAACTGCAAGAGTATTAAGATAATATATCACTCACAGTTTTATTAGGTGAAAATGTAAAATTAGTTGACCGAGTACTTTCAGTTAGATTCATTTGTAGTTCTAAAATTTCACTAACTTCAAGTACAGCATAACTGAAAATAAAAACACGTCCTTTTTAACAAATTGTACTTTCAAGGTAGCTCTAAATAAAAGTGACCAAAAATTTCCCCCAGCATCTTACTGGAATGAAGACAAATTATGGAAAATATCTTCCTCCAGAACAAGTCAGGAGTGCCTCCCACTCCACAATACATTCAGAGGGGTTTACAAAGCAATGTGTACCTTTACCTGCTTATTAAGTAAATACAGTGATAGCACTTCAGTACAAAAGAAGAAAAAGAAGTCATATAAATGCTAATGATGCTATTAAAACCTCTCTCTCCTGGAAAAGCACATTCCAGAACTGCATTTCTCTCTGTTTAAAATGTTTTCAAACTGCTGGCTAAGCAATGCATCAAGGTATTTGGATAGAGACATTCACACCATTTCACGTTATCCTGTCAAGTACAGATAGCAAGTGTGATTTTCTTCCTGATTCATCTTATCTTGGAAGTCAATCTTTGCTAAGGTTTTAGGCATACCCTTCAGCTAAATACACTTTTTGAGCTGGAGAAGTAATTCTTGTTCCTTATGCCTGAGGGCACACTGGACTGGTGGAATATTAAGGACTATTTTTTAATGCTTCTTTTGCCGAAGAAACTGTAATATGCAGACCTAGAAATAATTATAACCAGGGTGCTTTACCTCTGTAACAGCCACCAGATGGAATTTATTAAGACTCTCTGTCTGAGTTCTTCTAGCCAGACCAGTCCAAATTATACCTGACAGGGCTGTAGAGATGAGCCAGTTATGTCTTCATTCCCTGGTCTCAAATACACATGTCAACGTTATTCAACCCTGATGTCCCTACAAATCTCTATAGGATCAGGAAGTGAATAATTACCAACAGGAGATACTGCCACTGCTTCACAAAATCCTTCCAAAATAATTTTGAGCATCTTTCTTTACAAATGACATTTAATGAGATTGTTGAGCTTTCAGAAGGATTTTGGTTAAAGCTAGCTCTCCCATAGCCAGTTTGAGTCCCTATGGTTCATGAGAGTCAGCAGCACAGAGTAAATAAGGCCATAAACGTATCTATAACATAAGTGGTTAAAATAACTGCAGAACTTATAGCAGAGAATGACTAGACCCATGACATTCAATTTCGTCCCTCTTCTCCTCCCATTCTTTTAAGTGAAATACAAAAATACCTTAGTAGCAGATATCTTTTCCTATCTTTGTGGAAAACTGCTGTCTTAGCCTGGAGAAGAAAAGGCTCAGGGGGACCATATCCATGTGTTTAAATATCTAATTGGAGGAGTAAAGAAGACAGATGCAGACTGTCCTCAGTGAAGCCCAGTGACAGGATGAGAAGTACCATGCAAAAACTGAAATACTAGAAATTCTGTTAGAATAGAGTAAGAAACTTTTTTTTACTGTCAGAGCTGCTCAACACTGGAAAAAGTTGCCCAGAGAGGTTGTAGAGCCTCCATCCTTGGAGATATTAAAAACCTGACTGGACATGACCCTGAGCAACCTGCACTAATTGGCTGTGCATTGAGCAAAAGGAATAGATGTCTCCCTGAATCCCTTTTGAACTCTACAGTTCTATGTCAATACACTTATAATGCTGTGATCACAGTAAACTGACTCAAATAAAGAAAAATTATGAATTAATGTTATAAGCACAGGTTCAAATTTTAGTGCTCCTGACAATAGAAGGGAAATAAATCTTACTTCCTGCTTAATCCCTTACAGAACACCAGTGCTTTCATTTTCTGCCTGTATAGTTCCATCCTCTGAGTCTCAGAAATGTTAGCAGTCAGAGACTACATCTTGCATTAATGTGAGTAATTTTGCAATTCTTCATCTAGAAATGAGGTAATATAAGAATATATTGCACTACTACTCTGTTCTTCCTCTTGTTCCAGTATTATAATTTCTTTTGTAACAGCAAATACACAACTTGCCGACACTCTTTCCCTCTGGAACCTGACATAACCTGTTCACACAGAAAACTGACACAGCAAGTTTAGCACAGCAAAAAATGATTACGCATCTCCTTCATTCCCCCCATGTAATTACATGAATTCCTATAGAATGCCTTGGAACAAAATCATGCAAAGCAAGAATACTGTTGTACCACTAGTTTAAAAATATAGTAGTGTCATTTGGCCATTTTTAGAAAATTGAAATAATTGCCACTGGAACCACAGCAGTTCTAAGGGACTAAAACCAAACAATAGTTCTTTTTTAGTAAGATTCAACTGTCACAAGCAAGACATCTCCTTTTCTTGAACTCACACATACTATTTGGGCAGGAGCTGGACTGTCTCCTGGTACTGAAATTTCTGGATTCTCTCTCTATGGAGCAATTATGCACTTCTCTGAAAAAAAGGGGTTTCTGCTTTGCTGTCCTAGAGCGTCACTAGTAGAAGGTAGAGAATTCTCCAATTTAAGCTTTTCTTGTATGTTACCCACTAAAACATGTTAAAAACAAGAGGGATCAACAACCCACATGTAGTCCAACTCCAAGTGATTACTGCAGCTGTATCACAGCCTGAGTTACAGGCAATCTGACAGGGGTTGGGGGGACAGATTTCCTTCTGCTCCCACATATGATGAGCAGCTCTCCAAACTGTATAGGTAACATTCTTCACTCAGGCAACTGAAATGCCTCAATATCAAGTAAAGAATCATAGAGACTTTAGAAACTCAGATTGAGCACAGTGCTTCCATTAAGCGTTTCTTTTTCACCCATGCCTAATCACTACACTTCAAAAGAAAGCACTGGGAAATAAAATCCATCTATCAAGGAAAAAAAGATGAGTTTGTAATCCTTGTAGGGAACAAGAGGTGCAAGGAGATATGAGAATAATCTAATATAAATATTGTTGAAATAATTTAAATGAAATGGAGATCAGGTGTCTTGTTGCATATTCATGAATGCGAGACACGAAGAGATATATATCACAGACTTAGTGTTTAACTGCAGAACTACACCTACCATGTTGTCATATGACTTTCTCTGTGAATAGACAAGCTTTGTTTTGAAACAGTCTCACTTTATTGCCCTATCAGTAATAATAATTTCAGAATTTCATTCTGTGACTAATTTACAGATACTTGACCTATAACATTATTATCTTTAATTTAAATAATTTGTCTCCTTTTGTAGTATTTCCTCCATTAGTATATGCAGAAAGTAAAAATCTCACCTCTTCATGACATAAAAGAAAAATGACTTTGAAACAGTAATAATTTGAAAAGCATTCTGCAACCTTTTCATCAAATTGCAATCTAATTTGTCTTCTGGAATACATTGCATAAAATAGAAAGGCAATGATAAAAAAACAATTTGAATGCCATAGTAGCACTTTTAAGGATGCAGAATTAATTTAGATAGTCTCCAGCCATTTTCATTTTAATGTGTGATTTGTAATTAATTTTAAAAAATACATATACTAAAGCACTTACAGACACCTGAAGATAGATGGCCAAATGCTGCTAATGCTGGCTTTTCCTTTAGTTGTTGAATTAAGTGGTGTATTGCCTTCCAGTCAGCATTCAAGTCTTCTAATTTTTTCTGGAATAGAAAATAACAATATGTTAAATGTATAATACATAAATTAATGTATCACAGAGTCATAGAATGGTTTGGATAGGAAGGGTCCTTAAAGATTGTCTAGTTTCATGTCCCCTCCCACCCTGGGCAGCGATGCCACCCAATAGAACAATTTGCTCAGGGCCCCATCCAACGAGGCATTGTAATGTAAACAAATTTAAATGAAATGTAAATGAATGCAAAATAAAATAAGTGGGTTTTTTTCATCTGGTGGATCACCTGAATTAAAAAAAAAACAAACCCCAAACCAGAAAGATACGGTAATGAATTTTCACAAATGGGGGAGAAGGTCAAGCGAAATCCTTCCCAGCTGTGCTACAAAAGAGTTTCCTGGTGTCAGGGCCCTAAAAGCACCTTTTCTCCTGAGTTTGGCTGCTGAAGCTCAGAGCCAACTTAGAACCAGCGCAGGTGCCTGTCCCTGACCACAGAGTGAGTTCTTGGACCAACCTCTGCCCCTTCCCTTGGCCCTGCCCAGTCACCCGGGGCTATGTTTGATTCCCCTCACAGGACCTGATCCTGACCCTGCCAGGGACAGCCCCCCAGCCTGAGAGGTCTGGCTTTCAATCTCTGTGAACCTGAGATGCTGATTTCTTTAATTCAAATAGAAAAGTGAGCTATGTATTTCAAAAAGCTTTTCAATAGAACCTCTGCAACTTGTAACATCAAATGCTGAATTTATTCTTCCAGCTATTAAATAAAAGAAAAAAAAAGTCTAAAGAGTCTTCAGGGTGTCATAAACTTCAGTGTGTGAGCACATCATCTGGACCAGTAATGGCTAAACTGCTACTTTTAAACAAAACCTACATGAAAGTCTGGAGTGTGAATGACATCAGTCCTCAGATAACCCTGAGAGGTATTTAGGTTTGAAAATATTGCTTCTACCTCTCTTTCTTCCTTGCTTTAAGGACTGTAAAGAAGGATGAAGCATTGCTAATTCTATGCTGACAAGTCTAAACTCATAAAATGAAGACAGCATTTCTTTTTAAGCTGCTCTCTGATTCTCTGCTACAAAAAGCAGCACAGAGTGCCAATGCCACTCAGGAATGCTTTTAGTGTTCTATGGTTTCAATCCACAGTTAGATATATAGTCAAAATCACAATCCAGCTGTGATAGAAACAGGATGTCTATTAAGAAAGGTACTTTAATTACCTAGAGTCTAAGGTGACAGAGGTCAATAGGAGAGGGACAGAGAACAATGCTCAACATTAAATTGAAGTGTGTATGTACCCACACACATGGACACTCTGAGGTAGAGGGGAAGGTTTAGATATCAGGAAAAGATTTTTCACCTGGAGGGTAGTTGGGCACTGGACCAGGCTTCCCAGGGAAGTGGTCACAGCACCAAGCCTGTCTGAGTTCAAGAAGTGTTTGGATAACTCTCAGGCACATGGGGTGATTCTGGGGCTGTCCCATGCATGGCCAGGAGTTTGACTCTATTCCATGATTCTAATATTGGTCCTTGTAATGAGTAGCTGCTGGATCATTCTTACATACATGAGCCAGAGATTTCTTTCCAGCAATGACAAAATATAAAACATGCCCACCACACATGTTAGAGTGGGTTGTCTGGGGCAACAGCTACACCACTAATAAGAGAGTAACCAGTTCTAAACCCTTCTATCAAAATTACAGTTTGATCTTGCATCTGGCATAAATTAACATGCATGCATTAAAATGTTAGCTTCTTTGAGCACAACAATTTTGCTGTAATTGCAACTCTAGAGCTTTGGTGACAAGCATGAACATCCAAATATGTTGCACTTAGCACAAATTTTATAGATTTTCTTTAAATGTCAGCACTGGTGCAATTTAAGTGATGTTAACATCCTTACATGAACTAATCTCACTGACAGCACTAAAATTCGTTATGAATATTTAGAGAGAGAAATGTAGTCTTTTAAATGCAAGACTGAGGACAATTAAAATAAATTCCTCACTACTTACTTCTCACCCACCAGAGGAAAAGATAAATTGAGTGCTGTAGCAAGGGAACCACAGCTCTTTCACTGGCACAGAAATCCTTTCCTGAATAAACTATTCTGATTAAGTGCTGTTAATCATGAGATTGGGGCTTACATTCTTTCTATTGCCACTGACACCAGCAGTAACCTCGCCCTCCCTCACCTTCAAAAGATTTATAGAAATGCATTTCAAAAGCATGAAATCCATTTTATAAAAGTGAATAGGTCTGATTATTAAAGTGCTAGTGCTTAAAGGATCACACCTCTCATCCCATTCTTGACTCTTGAATCCGCATATACAAGGATTTCATTTGCCAACAAAAATGTTTTTACAGACTTGCATTGCAAAATTCTATTTTAGTATGCTTCATGAAGGTGTGAAAATATACTTATTTCAGTGACATAACTATGAGATAAGATTAAGTATGTGTCAATATAAATCCATGGGATTTAATTTACATTCAAAATACTATAATGAGAATATATTATAAAGGTTGCAAAGATAAGCAGCTAAACATTAGGAATAGCCAGAATAATTTTAACTATGAACATTATTTCAGATAAAATGCACATAAATTGCAGAGATATCTCTAATTTTCTGGCACATACTGCTTTTGAGCACAGGAAAGGTTTGTAGTGAGAATAAGTCAATAGGACCTCTACTTCATTTATTGAAAAGAATGGGAAGATTTGTGGTGAATTAAGGAAATAATGGAGGAAAAAAAGCAAAGCTGCCTTAGAGAACTCAATAATCTAGAAATTTGTCAAGCAATGCTATGAAAGTAATTAATGCTTTTAAAGAGGTCATGTAATTTTATCTTTTTTTTTCTGTGCCACACACTAAACAAGAACTATGAGTCTAAGCATTGAATTGCTGCTTGCACTGTGAGTGATGTCCATATCCTGAACTGAATTAAGCAGCGTTCAGCCTAAACCAAGGGCACCAGAGCAGCTCTAATTCAAGAATTTTCTAAAATTTTGAGTTCTTGGCTTTGCAAACTTGCTAATATCTTTCCAAAACCATCTTAATCTGAGTAAAAATTATTTTTGCTTCCACCAAATACCTTTTATGTAGAAAATTATTTTGATGTTAATCAAAAAGTCTATGTTGAAACATATAAATAGCAGACTGTGCTGAAAGTAACTCAGGAAGAATGATGACTTGAGGAAACCTACCTACGGCATCAAGAAAGCAATTCAGCAGTCCTGACAGCATATAACCACTGCTTTATGACTTATTGTATGAGAAAGACATTGAACCAGAAATTAACTTCACAGGTTGCACAATTAAATGAACTACAGAATGTAATGAAACAAGTAAAATGCAATCAAAGAGGGACTAAAAATTAAATATGCACCACTCCACAAGTTACTAATTTCCTCACAGATACATTTTATAATATCATTGTCAAAAATACAACTCAAGGAGCATTATATGCTTTAAAAGAGTCATCTTTTTCCTATAATCTGGTAAAAATTGGCAAGTTTCAGTCTTTGATGTGAACACTTAAAATATATAGACACGGAGTATACTTCTGTGTCAGAATTTTGGGCTAAACAGAATCATTTCAACATCATTTATGCTTCTCTCATTCTTACGTAAAACAAGTACTAATTCTTCCTCTTGAAAATGGCAGCAGTCATTCTGCAATTCTTTATATGCAATTAAAAAATCTAGAAAGCCAAAACCTATAGTTTTCTGTTGTTTTGAGTGCTCTGCTTGTTAAAATGTGGAATAAGATCCCCAAAGGTGCAGCTGAAGTCACACAAAATGAGTAAATGCAGCTATTGCAGAGTGATTCCTGTTCCATCATCCATTCACTGTGTGGATGACATTTCAGTTCCCAACACAGATGCAGCTTTATTATCCAGGGAAAACACCCAACAGAGTCTTGCTTCTGCCCACTCAAGTCACCTTGAGTTTACCTTTTCTAGCATTTTATCATGTTGACGAGAACTGATCATTAAAAATGCACATATACCAAAGGGGATAATAACTCTTAAGCATTTCTGTTCAGGAAAGAAGACGAGAAACCGAATCCTTCCTAATTTCTAAATTAATTTCTAAAGTGTCTATCAGTTCATCCATGTGTTCCCGTGAATGGAGATCTACTGCTGGGATTTACAAGTAATTCAGAGGAAATTTTGTAAAAGTAGGAAAATAATACTTCCTGTTATTATAGCAAAATAATAGTATATTAATAAATATACTAAATAAGTAATACTATTTAGTAAAATATAGTGAACTATATTGAAAAAGAAGAAATTCACAGTGGAGATCACCTACAGACACCTTAACTGTGTGAAGAAACTCTTTTTCTCCCAGTTGTGGTTTTGGAGTGCTGTACCTTTTGAAAAGCTCTAAATACAAAGTTTACAATCTCTGCCCAGTCAGAAGCAATTCTAATAGATACTTAGTGCAATCAATAAGCCACTATTACTGTTTCTGGGAACTCTTAATCATCATGTTTACAGACACTTAATTAGCAGTTATAAAACTAGAAACTAGAACAAGCTCTGGTTGTATGGTATTGGCCTCAATAGTTTGGTCTGTTCGAAAAGCAGCTGAACCAGACACGAGAGGATGCTTGTTGATGACTTCAAGATTCCACAGGATAGAAAATGACACTCTAGTCTCAGTGAAAGTCCACATAGTCTTTAGGAACAGTGTGTAAAATATCCCCTTATAACTGATTTATAAGCTGAGGAAGAGGATTCTACAGTACATTTTTCTAAAAGAGAAGTGCTGGGAGGCATAGCTTTCCTAACAATGTGTCCTCTGCTCCTAAACAGAATCAAGTCAGTCATTCTAGATAAAATTTGGCAGAGAAATTGAGTGGGAAAATTCAATGTTGCCATGTGTTCTTTCCTTCAAAATGAAAAAAAAAATAAAGCAAAGTACTCTCTTTATGACTTGACTCTTACCTTTTCTAGAAAATTTGCTCGCTTTTTTAAATTGATAAAATTTCTGAAAGTGAAATTTTAAAAAAAGGAGTTTAAAAACATGTTACGTGTTGCCATTAATTACACAACAAAAACTACATTTGCTTTCAGTGTGAATTACTCTTGAATGAGTAGAACAACCTTAATGTCAAAACCAATATTGTCATCACAATATGCAAAAATTTT
The DNA here is from genome assembly GCA_013397115.1 of Edolisoma coerulescens. Classification (NCBI taxonomy): domain Eukaryota; kingdom Metazoa; phylum Chordata; class Aves; order Passeriformes; family Campephagidae; genus Edolisoma; species Edolisoma coerulescens. The sequence continues at coordinate 175,731 of VWZW01006554.1, forward strand.
TTAACCGGGAACATTACATTTTCCCTGGCTATGCCATCACAGAACAGAACAAATGCCATTTGCCAGGTTCTTTTATTGATTTTAAACAGAGCACATCAAGGACAAGTGTACAACAGGGGAAGCATAACCTATTACACAGTAATGGATATTGCTAAAGGTTGCTTCATTACCTTTACTGGATGAGTAGCTGGTTTTTCCTTATATAAATGACACCCTTTAGACAAAACCTCTTCCACATTCGGCTGTTTAGCTTGCACTGCTGCTTCAGTTTCCTAAAAAATAAAAACACAGGCAGTCTAGATTAACCATAGCATAAGCAATAAGACTGAATAGTCCTAAAGCTCCATGGGAAACTGCAAAACACCAGTAGACAAGTTTCTGCTCAGAATTGGTGTAGGGGTAAACACAAGGACAGTAGAAGCTAAGGACAAAGAGGATCACCAGAAAAAACAAAAGCAAAGAGGGATGGAAAAGAGTAATGCTACCAAAATAAACAGTTGTAGGTCATTTCATCTTGAAGTTTTCAATAAAATGAATGAAATGCTAACACAAATTCATAGTAAGAAAGATAGGCATGATAAATCTCATTTAAGAGGCTCTGTTGTTTTGCCTGTTTTACACTACCAGCGGATGAAAAGTGTGCTGGTTAACATTTTGTTCATACAGTACGGGCATCAAAACCATCTAATGAGATGCCTAATGATACTGAGTTTAGAAAGACTAAAAATTTTGAAAGAAGACTGCAATTGTGAGTACAAAGCTAGCACTTATGTAGTAAAACACTTACAGAAATGAATTAAAAAGAAAAGTACAGTAGTAGTGACAATTCCTAAACCTAGAGGGAGGCACCTACCATTAGCAACAACACCCTACTGAATTAACAACAGCATATTCTCCAGCAATTTCTTTCTTAATCTGGAAAGGTGTTATCCATGTGCTAACGTAAGGAAATTCCCAGCAACCTTTCCCAACATACAGCAGCTTCATTTTGTCAGGCACTGACCAAATAAATAATGGGCGAAGCTCTACAATTAAACAAAAAACCAAACAAAAATCCAAACCTAGTGAAAATTGTAAAAGAAAAGATAAACTACATCTGGAGTTCCAAGACTCACAGTTTATTTCAATTTTTTTTTCCAGTAATATAAGCAAAATAATATCTGAGTTATCAAAATGAATTGGTTGTGGGTTTTTGTTTTCCTCTCTCTTCACCCACCTGCTTTATAGGTTGATTATCTTGTCCTAATCAGTATTGCTGACTATCCACGGAGCCTCCAACTTAATTTTCTGTCCGCATTCTCAGTTATCATAAATGTGACAGCAGACAAGATTGTGTGCCAGGTATGTCACTATCTGAGCTAACACATCATTTTGTTGGTGGAAATCTGCTGTTCTTTTTACTGCAATGAACCTGCTAAAATGTCTGCAATTTTAAGTCCCAAAAAGGGGCCATTTTGCTCCTATGTTTCAACTCAACATATAAAGTATGTCTACACTGCTCCCTGAAACTTTACTTGCAAAACTTCACGGACAATCAGTAAAAATAAAGGCTTAGTAAATCCAACGTCATCTTTCCTTTTTCTTTTCAAATGCTATTGAACAAATGAATTGAATTAAACCTTGTCTGATTTCTTGCAATGCTATTTGAAATATGTTTCAATTTCAATATGTTTTATAATGAATTTCAATGTTAATGAAATATAACTGTAAGGTTTCATAGAGAATGAACACTGAAAAACAATGCACAGCAAAATTAGGATATTGAGGGGGGTGAGAGTTTATTAACCTTTTGATGAAACCCTCATCAAAGTCTTATTTTATTTCTGTTTCAATACTAGGTTAGCTTTCTACTTCCCTCTTCAGCACTTAAAGAAAAAATAATAACCAAGGAATGTTAATGAAGAGGTAATTTTCTCCCTATCTAAATGAAAGCTAGACATTTTAATAATTGTTATTTAGTTCTCATTTCATTGTTTGCGGTTTTTTGGGTTTTTTCTTAAACTAAGCCATAGGCAGTATTCGGCCAATATTTTCTGTCATGTTATTCTACATGTCTCAAATACTCATCTTCTTTAATGACAGCATCAGGTATCATAACAAATTCTGTAGCAGGAAAATCACATCACAACTCCCCGTGGAGTCTGAGAATACCAAGAACACTGTGGATATGCCTGTGCTGAGTGTTTTACCTGTGGCATGAATGTGCCTTTGAAGTGGATTTCTCGATCTTCCCCCCTCACTGGACTTTGTTTTCCACCAGGGACTGGTCTAGGAGTACAGACACCATTTTCTTTCAGGCTGTAACCAGTGTGGCAGGTGTAATGCATTGAGTTGTTAAGTCACTGATTCCTTCTGCTCTACAATTTACTGGAGTTACATGAACTAACCTTGTGTAGTCTGATCTTTCAAATTCAGTGGCCTTGACCCAAACCAAAATGCATAGTGCAAGTCTATCCAACACAGCTTGGTGCTTACTTTGAGATATATGTGGGGATAAGAATAGAGGTAAGAGCACCGGGGAAAAAAGAGGCTCTCAGTATCTTGGCATTCATTTGGACTCTGCTGAAATTAACAGGTATCTTATTTGTCAGAGCAGCAAATACTTTCTTTGATTGTTGCCCAGTAATCCCAACATAAATTGAAAACATAACAAAATTATTTTAAATAAGTGCACATTTGACATGAAATTGCTGTAGTAATTTTGAGAGAGCTCTTTGCCCAGTTCTTTGCTTGATGGGATAGTCCCTTGGTGAATTCTGCTCAGTGAGGAAGTTTCCAGCAATTTCAAATCCATTTGCTAGGTGACACCCTATTAAGAGGGTTGACAAGCAAGAGAATAGTTACAGGATTCTGCTCCATCATTTAATTCTCTAAGAGAAGAAAATGGTAACGACCACAATACAGCCTCCACTGGTTTGCACACAAAAAAGACCACAGTTATTATCTAGGCTATGCAGGATCCAGGAGAAGATCATATTCCCAGAGCAGAGCACGACCTCTGATCTTCATCATGCAGGACAGGCTATTGCTGAAGCTAACAGGAATTGTAGATGCTCATGCCCATCAGTTTTAAGAGAATATCAAAGTCATCTTTTTTTAAAGTCCTGATCAAGTCCTCATCCACACTCACTTTGCTTGCTGTGGGAGGATGCAGAGCTGTCTCTGAGAGACAGAGCTGACTGCTGGAATTGCACAATTTATGAACTGCCTGGGAAAGCAATCATAATGCTACTTCTGGGCTGGGTGATGAATATGCTAATTAAACTTTTCACACATATGGCAAATTAAAATACATCATCACTGGAAACTGCTGTTTCTCAAACATGTATAAACAACAAGAATCAGAGGCTACCTTTTTTCCATGACGCACTATCTATGAATTTTCGCTGGTGTTAAAGTGGTGCATCCAAACTGATGAAAGCCTGCTGCTGAATAAGCCACATTGGCTTCTGCATTTCCAACAACTGTCAATTCAACCTGCTGAACAAAGTTACAGGCTGAAAAAGTGGCAAGGACTTGTCTACAGCCCCATCTGGACTATGAAAGTCTGTTGGTATAGTTCAGAACTTAGAAAATTCATATTCCCTAGCTGAAACCAATATATTGACTAAAGCTCTGGTGTGTATGCCAATGAAAGATAAAGTTTGGTGGCATGGCATATGCTATTTCAAGAGATGGTAACTATCCTAGCAGACACAGACAGGCTGCTTGACATATGCTGCACGTATATTAGAAGGCCCAGTCACCTACCGATAAATGTATCAGCAGCATTTTTGACTGAGTATTGGTCTGTATTAAGAATCACAATCACCGATTCACCCTCTCTGGTAACACTGGTAACACTTTTGGGATCAATTTCCCCATGAGCTTACGTCCTTTGGACATATTCTGCAGGGACGGTAGGAGAAGCTCAGGGTAACTAAAGCTGTGTCTTCATGGTGAAATACAATGCAAAACTGGAATCTTAACTACAGCCTCAAAAAAAAAAAATATAAGTTTGAAATGAATACAGTGAGTTGTTTCAAAACCTCTTCTTGTTTCAAGTTTCAAGTTTTTTCATGACCTCTTTTGAGCAAGACAGTATGTCAAATGAAAATTAAAAAAGAGAATTTATTCACAGGAAAAGAGAAGCACTAAGCAATTCCCCTTTACTGATCAAGACAAGGCAGTGATGTGTAACAAGAAAATACAATAAATCTAAAATCTAAAACTGTTTGAATGCTTTTAATTTCAAACAAACTTTTCTGAAACAACCAGATATAAATCCCCACATATATTTAACTTGATAATGGAAAACTACATTTAAATATGTTTTTCTTGTAGATGTAGAAGAGCGTAATTTGCAATGAGAATTCTCAGAGGTAGATCTTCTTATTCGTGCACATAAAATCATTAAGGTTGGAAAATACTTCCACGATGAAGTCCAACCTTTGGCCAAACACCACCATGTCAGCTAAACCATAGCACTAAGTACTTGGAACTTGAACATCTTGAACATTTCCAGCAATGGTGACTCTACCACTTCCCTTGGCAGCCACTTCCCTGGGCAGCATATTCATCCCTGATTCATTCAGTGAAAAAATTCTTCCTAATGTCCAACTTGAACCTCCCCTGGCTCAGCTTGAGACCATTTCCTCTTGTCCTGTTGCTAGTTCCCTGGGAGAAGAGACAGACCCTCACCTGGCTACAACCTCCTTTCAGGTAGTTTGAGAGAGTGATAAGGACTTCCCTGAGCCTCTTCCCCTCCAGGCTAAACCACCGCAGCTCCCTCAGCTGCTCCTCATCTAACTTGTGCTTCTCTGTGGGATGGATCCAGTTTTATACAGGGCCCTCAGTTCCCCTTGGAAAGAGTCACCTACAACATTACACATTTTTATTAACAGCTGTAAATGTGAAATTCCAGCAAGGTTCATTGAAACATTCACACCTATCTTTCAAGTTACTATTCCCATACATTAAGGAAAAAGCTATAAATAAGTGGTGAGTGCCTCATTTTTTCCTCACATGCAAAAAAAAAAAAAAAAAAATAAAAGGGCAGTAGATAGAAAACATGAATATATTCCCATTTTCAAGAATTCTGATTTTAAAAAAGTGACCTCATTTTTTCCTTTGACTCAGCTCTGCACATTCCCATTCATGAAGATTAACAAGCTAAACCGCCACAAAGAAGAATGGTCAGAGGAGACTTAATTAAAATACATCAAAGTTCAGCTACACCACAGTAAGCATCAGATATTGATGGCAGGTCAGATAGTACAGTCAACAGCATTCTTGGGAGTCACTTTAGATATTTATACAATATTATTAGAATACATCCAAGATATGCTATTAACAGTTCTGTGGCCATCTTGAGTTGGAACATAATCCACTGGGGGAAAAATGCAGTTGCCAGTATTTAAACTTCCTGAATAAAGACTTTAATCAGTTTGGATAAAATTCAAGGAAAAGCAAGCTCTTACGGCTGTTCTTTTTTACATAACAGATGAAAAGGTTTGATAACTCTCTGAATATTTTACTTATCTCTATATAGAAATAAAACGCTTTGTGAACATCTGAATTACAGAATTTAAATACACCTTCCTGTCTTAGGGATTTATGAAAAATAGTTCAAAATAACCCCCTGAAGTAATTCAATTTAAAGACCATTCCATTAGTGGCCCAAGTCAAAGCTTAGTGCAAAATTGGTTTATCACTAAAATTACTCTCTAACTAGTGGAAAAACATTTTTATGCACCTGCTTCTAAAAATGCCATTTTAACGATTAAATAAAATAATCATTCTTTTCCCTATTAAATTAACTGACTGATCTTTTAAATGTGTGAGAATAAAATTTGATCCCAAGCCCATGCTAGAAACTACCTTAATGTGGAAAAGAATATTGTGAGACACATTCAGCTTTTTAAAGTAAAGTATGCAAACAAAAGACATCTGATTTTAATGAGAGTCTGGAAAGTTGATTCAATGATAACTCTTGACCAATGTGGAAAATTTTTGAAATATTATGGAGAGGGAACAATCCTTACACAGAAAAGACCAGTCCACGAATGATCTCTTTCTTCTGAAAGTGTAATTTTAGAGTTCATTATTACTTTTTAAACCTATGAGTGCAGCCTTTGTGCAGTTTGTAAAATATGCTGACGCAATGCCTTTTAAACTTGGTGTGTTTTTCATCATTCTGTTCCCTGCAATACGTCTTATTCCTGGTACTGGAAAAAGGAAGAAAAGAAAAGAACAAGGAAATCCTCCACAAAGAAATGGAACCAAGAAGATCCCAAAATTTAACCCATGCAAAGCGCCTGAAATTGCAAACCCTACGACTCTGCAGAGTGAAATGATGTTTTATCCAAAGCATGTTTTCCTGCTGGCTATCAGAAATTTGTGAGCTTCTTCTGTACTTCTAGAGGAGATGAAATATAGTAATTTTTCCCCACACAGAGAAATCACTATCTATCCATTGCAGCTGTCTGTCCTGAAAAGGAAATTTCCTGGAGGTACTGAAGATAGATGAAATTATTAGCTGTAAAGACATGACCTGCAGATACGGTATATGAAAAGAATTTGGCTATGGTGGTCATATACCGATAAAGCACAGTTAATCATCCAGTTGGACTGTGAAAAGGTGCAGTAAGAAGAATTCTTTGAGATTGGATGTGATTCAGAATATTTTATTTTGAGACTGGACAGGACACAGGATGAAATAGCTGCTCCTGTTCCACCAAGACTACAGATCCTCTTTGATTTCCAGTGCACAATGTAAAAGAGATAATAACAAACCCAAGAGAACTGACAAAGAAGGAAATTTGGCAGAAAAACAAAATGAGAAATTTTTGCAAGAAAATAAGAGATGTCCCAATAATTTTACTAGCTCTCTCTTAGTATTCTGTGCTCTTAGATGCTAAAGAATAGCAGCTTTGGAGGAAGAAAAGTTATTTAGATTAACACAGTAGCAGAAATGGAGTACACTACAAGCACCATGACTGGCAAGTGAAATTTGGTGGTAAGTATAAAAATATTGAGCCATGAAAATTGTTTATTTCTTCTTGTAAACAGGAAAGAGAAATCAGAATTTATTCTCTCTTATGGCACAAATAATGAAGTTTTATTCAACAAACTGATTTAAAAATAATTTAAATTGTGAAGGAAGCATTGACATATTTATTTTACCATCAAATTCTTGGTTGCTTATTATTCTCTTTCTTAGCCAGGGCTTATATGCAAATCTTCATTCTCTTTTCAAGTTTAGTAAAAGAATCATTTTCAGAGGGGTTTCTGGCTAAAAAAGGGAATAAGAAAAGGAATCAAAATCAAAATCTTTTACTGCTCTAGCATTGGTTTGTTGACTGTAACATGTTTTTAGATATGCCCATCTTATGGTGTTAGTCTTTCATGAATCATTTTAAAAGAATGTACATGAGGATGTATTTCTACCACTTGTCTTCCAGCAGTTACAGCGCCATATTTCACTGGAAGGCATGGCAAAGACTGCTCCAGTACATTGCTTCAACAGCAGATGTGGAGGTAGATTCCAGTAAATACAATTTATGTTCTTATAGTGTGGAAAGAATGTTATTTGCTCATTTTCAGCTGCCTGGTTTGCAAATGCAAATGGAGAAGTTATATCCACACTCTGAGTGGTGGCACCTTTTATTTTAATTTCTGTAAATAAGTACATTATTGGAAGTTGATTTTTTTAAAATCTCAACCATTGATTTCATCCTGAAAAAGAAATTTCTTATTACAAAAAACAAAAAGAAGTAGTAAGCAAATGCTATTTAGCAGGACCCATGTTACATGGATATATTGGGCATAGCTGGGATGAGCCTAACTTTCCTCACAGCAGCCTGGATGGCACTGTGTTTTGCATTTGCAATGAAAACAGTGTTGATAACACAGGCATCTTTTAGCTGTTGCTGAGTAGCACTTACACACCATCAAGGCCTTCTGGCCTTCTCTGTTTCTCACGCTGCCCCACCAGCAACAGGCTGGAGGTGCACAATGAATTGGGAGGGGACACAGTGGGAACAGCTGACCCCAACTGACCAAAGGGATATCCCAGACCTTATGACCTAATGCTCAGCAACAACAGCTGTGGGGAAGGATGAAGGGACATCTGTAGTAAGAGAGTCTGTCTTTCCCAGTAACTGTTACTTGTGAACGAGCCCAGCTTTCCTGGAAATGGTCGAACACCTGCCTACCCTTGGGAACTGGTGAATGAATTCCTTCTTTGCTTTGCTTGCATGGGCAGGTTTGTTTTACCTGTTAAACTGTCTTTATCTCAACCCACCAGTTTTCTCATCTTTGCTCTTCTGCTCCTTTCCCCCATCCCACTGATAAGGTGGGGGCAGGGGGATGAGCAAGCAGCTGTGTAGGGCTGAGCTGCCTGCCATCATTAAACCACAACAACAGGTTAGAAAGTATTCCTACCTGCCCTCCCAAGCATCTTGAAGTGCAAAATTTTTCCAGTGAAACGCATCGACTCTCTTTAGAAGAGCATCTCACAAGAGTTAAGCTTTACAGCACTATACCCAGTGTCAAAGCTGCCTTTTCTTAGAAGTTTAGCACAAAATCTGCAATAGGATTGAGTGATTTCCACGTTATCACTAACTGTAGTGTGAGAATGAACTAAGGTCACTTTAGGCATACATTTTTATTTTTACTTCAATCAGCAAGTAAGAAATAAACCAATTCATACTCAAATATCAGCCAAATCAAACATTCAAATATCTATCAGGTACCAAAAATTCATATAGTTTCCAATGTACAAAAAACTATGAAGATATAAATTGCTTATTTCTAATATTTATTACATAGCAATCAATTCAAATTGATTGCTATGTAATAAATACTAGAATCAATTGATTGTAATAAATATTTTGGCAAACGAAGCCAAAGCTAGTAGGACTTTGTGCAGCTGTAAGTGTTAATTTGAATGGGCTCCTCTTCAGATTCCAGTATTTCAAACTGCTTGTGATCAGTAAAGAAAAATACATAATCTTACAAAAGAAGAGTTACTGTGTCATAAATAATATGCTATTAGCAAGAGGAATAATGCCCAAGACCTTTAAAGAAGTGTGTTTTGAAGAGATAGAATGTTTTCTGTTAAGAAAAGAGCATATGAAAAAGATGGTGAGAATGTCAGAAAACTGTTTTGGGGAATAGGAGAGGAAATTTCCCATCTCAGGAAACCTAACTACACTGAAGCAAGCTCGGGTTTTGGTAGTGACTTCACTAGAGCCTTGGTAAACAGCCCTGTCACTTCTCTAAGTTTGCTCTTGTCTTTATTTGTTTGCTTGTATTGAGCACACTTTGAAGAGTACCTGAGCTGTTGTCAATAGTACAAGGAGGAAGCCAAAAAACAAAGCTGAGGTACAAGCTCACTATCTTCTAACCAACACATCTTCTAAAAAGCTTACACTTTCAACAGTGAAATCACATCTTGATTTATTACCCATTATTTCCTAGAAAAATACTATTACACATGAAATATGTGATCACCTTTCAAAAATCTTTATTCTCCTGAGATGCTGGGACACAGTATTTGCAATCCATTCTTAAGGCTGCAAAGTCCATTACAGATAAAATTTACAAGCATTATCATTGGGAAAGTTTTGCCACATTTTCACGATCCACCTGCAGCTAATATTGTTTAATATCCTTGCAATTGGAATAGATCTCTTTAGAAGAGATTTGGACACAGACTGTTTAAAATTTAAATGCTCGGAGCTTACAAACAAAACATTGAGCAGGTTGCTCCTCAAAGTCCCATAAGAAAATTTCTGTAAAGAGCAATAACTGATTAAGGCACAGAATATCAAGCTATAGGTTCTGTGAATTGACTGACATGTACTGCAGGTCTGAATAGTGAATTAAAACTAGGAGTAGTTTAAATAAAGTTTAAATTTCATCATCAGAAGTTTTCCCAGTTCAGCTTTTTGCCAAATCAGGCATTGATGCCAGAACACAACAAGAGAGGTCTCTGAGGTACATATTCCTAATGTGCTCTTATAGACAAACTACACTACCTCTTATTGTATACAAGAACTATTCCTTTAAAAGTATGTGAGCAAAATGAAAAGGTAAAAGAATCAGTAAAGTGTTAAAATCTGACTTATCTGGGCCTAGATTGTCAAGATAAACTGACAAATGATGGCTGATGGAAGGAAAAATACAGGAAAGTCCAGTTGGCATTTTCATTCTCTCCTGTGGGTGAATTTTCTTGCATTTTTCTAGAATTAGGTTTGCTACTCTTCAGCCGTGCTCTCTCTTCTGTTCTAACTCAAGGTTGTCAAGTATATAATGAAGTGATTGGCAAGAGTTGACAGCCTTCTTATTGTCATTCAAAGTTATCAAGGACGAAATCCAAATACATATTATTTTTTAAAAATAAAGAGCTATTAATTTTTTATTAAGGATGGCCAGTTTTTATCTGCCAAAAATAAACATAAAATGCTATTTTAAATATGACAAGTGACCACCACATACGGTAAACAGATATAAATTCTACCGAGAGAGAGAGTTTGAAGCAGCATAAGCAAAAATCAGAGCTGTATAAGCCTTGGAAAAGGACTCAAGTGTAGAGGAGTACAGGAGGAGTGAGTGATGACCCAGAGGTGAAGAGGGAGTAAAGGGAAAAGATTGGGAAACTGAGTAAGCAGGGAGAAAGGACCACTGAGATTGCAAGAGGATTTGGAGTCAAAGGTGGCTGGAAAATATAAAGTGGTTTGTTATATTGTCTGGAGAAAATGATTTGAAAGGGTCAGCAGGGTTTTCCGTGAGCTAGCAGCAGAAACATGAATTTCTGCATTCTGTCAACTCACTTCCTATCCAGAAGTCTTATTTCTCCATCCATTCCTAAATGAGACTTGAGTTTCTGTCCATCTTTTCCATGTCCTCATCATCTATAATAAGCTAAATCTGTCACAATCACCCTGGAAAACTGTTTTCCAGGGGAAACGGCAGTGCTCATACAAAGACCTGAAAGAACTCCCAGAAAGTGCAGTTTTAACCTCCTCCTATGGTTAGAAGGAGGTATGATGACTTCTAAGGCTTTCAACAGGTAGGAGGTGGAGGAGCAGGCACTACTACCTCCCTCTTTTCCTCCGTGCCCTCTCCCCATATCCTTCGTTCCATCCCACACATCCTGAGCTCTCCTGAAGAGGCAAGGAGAACCAGCTGCAGACATTTACAGAACGTGAAGGATAGGGTTGTCTCTTCAGGTTGGAACAGAGCACTTTCATTTCTTCTTTTAACAGCAGGGGAATTGGAATCAAGCCAAGCATCCCAGGCCATTTCATCCTAAAAGGTGTAAATCATTGCAATGGCAAAGAATTTGCCAAAGTATTAAATGTAAATGAACCCCACATAAATTAATGCAGTGGTAAAACATATATTATTAAAATAAAGTCCAGAAATGCAAAAGAAGAAAACCTAAACACTGTTCAGTTGATGTATGCTTTTCTACACTGTGCAGCTTGTTCAACCAGACAGAGAGGAATATAGAATAAAGCTGGGTAAATATCTGTATTTTCATTTCCTTATAAGAAGTTTTCTGTGTACTTTTTACATTTGTTGCCACTGACAAAAAAAAAAAAAAAAAAAAGTCAGAGTCAGAGGAAAGAAGCTGCTGTTTTACAGTACACTTTGACCCAAACTAGTTAATGGACTTTTTCACTAATTTACGATTAATTCTACAATCAAAAAGTGTTGACTTTGAGAATATAATAGATAACTAAGAAGGTGAAACAGCATTTAAAATATAGAATATATAGATTTCATCCTTTGTTTTCTGGACTACCACTAGTCAAACCTCAAAATTAAAGTACACCAATCCTTGTCAAGATAAGAATATGTTCCAGGGCTCTTTTAAACACTAAAAAATTACTGTTCAATTCCTTCTGTAGCATTTCTCTTCTTTCAAAATTTCGTATTTGAAGTAAGAATTCACTAAATAAAATTTCACTGCCTCAGAAACTCAGAATTTTTTACATGGAAAAAAAATTGAAAGTGTTATTAAATGAAGATTGCTATCAGTAATAAAAGGTACTAGATATTTCTTTTCTAGGTTAACTAAGGTGTTTCTGGACTGCACTACTGGAGAGCAAAAGAAAACAATCAACAAGTTTTATTATGCTAATTGAGCAGGGCTGAAGAAATCTGCAAATTGCAATTTTTCAGAAGACTTAGACTGTTTGGCTTTATAAAAATACTGACCAATAGATTTCAAACACTAAATACCAAAGCAAATAATCCACAGTAACAACTAAAATTTATGAGCAACTAAAAACATATTAGCATTAGCCTATTTGTAAGCTTTTCTTAGCTTACTAGACAACATACTTTCCATTCTTTACATATTTGGGCTTCTAAAATTGTTTTTGGCTAAGAGTATCTTGTTGACTACATCACAACACAATAAGACAGTTTTACTATGTACATATTAGAAACAAGTTGGAATTTTTTAGCTGTAAAAAAAGCTTTTAACTCCCACTTAAAGTATTTTTCTAAAGCCTTAGCACACCACAAATGTTACATGGACTACATTTAAAAAGTGCAATCTGACTGCAACAGATTGCAAAATGTTAATTTTATCTTAGTCACAGTTGCAGTAGGTTGTAACACGAAAGCTTTTACTTCTGGTCTGTCTTATCCAGTCATTTTGTTTTTTATATACTTAAGAAAGCCATATTATTTTCACTCTGTTCTTCCAAAACCAGCATGAATTTAACCATACTTTGGAGCTTTTTAGGGTTCTTCTGTAAGCACGACGTCTGGGAATCTCTAATCAAAACTCTCAATGACTTAGGGTCCTGTCATACACAGAACTGGAACTGAACAGGACTATGGGGAAATAAATATTTAGCAGAAAAGAAAACTGAGATAAATCAAGAAAAAAAGTTGGTTAGATTTTCTGAAGGAATTTTCTTAAGCTGTCAACTAGAGCAGCATCACTTCTAACATTCCCCTTTTTTTTCTTACAATTGAAGTAAACAAATCTCAGCAGAACAGTCAGTAGGATGATATAAAGGTCAGCATTTGCACAGCTTCCTTGAGCCATAACTTTGGAGCTCCACAGATTGTTGATGCCGTAGGCAAAGCTGTTTCAAAGTGTAAAGTATAGGTCTACATCCACATGTTCAGAATAACGTATCCCTAAAAGGTTTAAGTATATTAAATCTGGATGACTGGATCAGAATAAACACATTCCAAAGTGTTCATGGATGTCCTTAAATGTTCCATTAAGGAGACAATGCAGAAGCGACTATAACTTCCATTATAGCAACATTTGCCATCTACTTAGACTCTGATTTTCTTAGCCAAAATAAGCTTGTGATTAAAGATAACCACATTATTATCAGGACCAAAAAAATAATTGCTTTGACCACTACAATAATTGCTTTTTGAACTAATACTAATTAGATACTCCATATTTGCTTTCTTGTCTGAATTAGAACAACGGTACTGATGGTGAACAAACAGTTTAGGAAAGAACTTAATTACTGTCTATTAATGCAGTGTTGGACCTCTCTCTAGTTTGGCAAACAAAGGACTGACGAAAGATGGAGTTAAATAAACTCAGCTGAGGAAAAATGTGCAGGTTTTTAACTCAACCACCGAAGTAATTTACCAGGAGATATGGATGCCTGTTCATATGTGGAAATTAGAAACCAGTCTTGGTCGGTTTGGTTTCATCTGAGGTTTTTTAATTATTATTTTTGAGAGAGGTGTGTTGCAGTTCAAGCAGAAAATAAGCCAGGAAACTGAAAGGATGACTTTATAAAGCAGGTCTGACTGGATGACCAGAGTAGCATCTTCTGACCTTACACTGAACCAACTGTGATAATTCTATGCATATCTCAGAGACAACACATTGTTGTCTGTTCAAAGTCAGCTGCAGGGTTGCCATACGACATTCAAGAGTTGTAACTGTTTCTGGATAGACATTTCATATAAAATTTTAATAGTCCAGCAATATTTTTGGGCTTGTTTTAGGGGCTCTTTTTAATATTAATATTTTTGGCAAAAAAAAGAATACCCGGCAAAATGTTTGTCAATGATACCTAGGTTAAAAGGGAAGGTGGAGACCATCCTGTTAGGAGTTTGTGCATGTCCACACCTCAGTAACTGCTACAAAGCTTTCTCTGCTGTTAAATCTACTGACTTCTGCTGTTAGATGGATATCCCACACATTTATAGCCCAAAACACTGCCAAAGTGCCCTGGGAAATATATATCAAAATACTATGAAACTTGAAAGAAGCAAGGCTACCCTCAGAGAGCCCAAGAAGCAAGGCAAAATTGGAGATAGTGCTGTTTGAGTCAGGAACCAGACAGATCTGGAAATGCTAAATGAAACTTCCTTATGTCAAAATTCCCTCACTGACAGACAGTATTTCATATCACCCATGTTATCCTGCAGGGCCCTACACTGAGAGGATATGGTTGCATTAAGAGTTGAAAAGCAGCTATGACTTCCTAGGATCCAGGTTTATTTATATGAATAAAGATTGTGGCAATACAACTAGCAAAACCATTACATTTGAATGCTCAGGAGTTAGAAAACACCCATCTTCAGCTGTGGATTTTTATTGACAGAGAAAGAAAAGTGGCTAAGAAAAATAAAGTTGAACAACATAAATTGAAAGCAGGACCAGGAAAATCAAGGCATTACATAGTCAACAGTACTGAGAGGAGTTACTGATGAAAAATAAGTACCAGCATGTAAAAAACAATCATACAGTAAGAGCTGAACTTCAGCATGTCATTGGTGAAAGGGACTCCTGCCATGGCTGCATCCATTGGCTATGGCTGTAACACCCACGGCTGAGACACCCGTGCTGGCGGAAGCTGCATTGTAAACAGAGCTGTAGTGTTAAGTTCTTCAATCTTTTTCTATGCTGGAATGTAAACAACTGCTGTACTATTTCCTTGGCACCATCTTGTGAAATTGGAAATTCATGATGATACGAGCTAAGTTTGTAAAGTATGAATACTAAATCATGCAAAATAGCTATCAGAATGAGGGTAAACCCAGGTCAAAGAACGAACCCAGACAGAGTCATACTGTCAAACTGGGGAAACTAGAGTTGTAAAAGACACAATATGAAATAAATTCTACATGCATGAGAAGCTGGTACACTGCAAACCTGGAAGTGTTCCAGTGTTCACAAGTAGCAGAGGAGTCAAGACATTCTTATAAATGCGGATTTCATGCCTTCCCCGTGCATATACTTGAGTATTTCACAGGTGCAGTCTACATATTATGCTATTATTGGAAATGATCAGGTCAATGTGGTGAAAAAAAAAAAAAATAAAATCAACACTTACAAGGAACTAAGATCTATCCTAATACTTTAAATTTTTAGCCTGCAAATGTGCATTTTAATGCTGATTTATTTGGATAATTTCTTAAATTTTAAAAAATATATCTTTGACAGTTTATAGAAGCAAACTGTAATTAAGGATGAATATAATGAGTGAAGCAAACACTGGTACATATGCTTTCTAGATCCTGCGAATGAAGAATCCTTTCTCTAGTCTTATGTATTGAGAAATGAGTTATTAAATCCCAAGTGTGATTTTTGACACCACTGCTAAAAATTATTGTGCTTAACTGAAGGCCTGGGTCCTAATTGTGGCACTACAGCCTCTAAATTGTGGTCAAGAAAATTATGAAGACAAATCATACTGGCATAAAATATATTAGAGTTTACTGAGCCATACGGTAATTCTTTGAAGTAAGTGTAGAGTTA
This sequence comes from Edolisoma coerulescens, assembly GCA_013397115.1. NCBI lineage: Eukaryota > Metazoa > Chordata > Aves > Passeriformes > Campephagidae > Edolisoma > Edolisoma coerulescens. The sequence continues at coordinate 191,479 of VWZW01006554.1, forward strand.
TGATAGCAGAATGAGCTGAAAGGAAAAAAAAAATCAGTAGGGAATGTATTTTATAGTAAATGCTGTTGCAAAGTACAATATGCTTTCTGGGACTGAATCTCTCTAAAAAGTTTGTTTCTACAATTTAATAGTGTTCACATTTTTCTTAAAATTTTTTGCTGCTTTTTAAACTGCCAAGTGTATATTCTTTACAAGCTGAGATGTTGTCCAAAGCCTCAAACGACACAGAATGTTCCAGGGATTGTAGGATTACGAAGTCTCCCAGTATGTTTCTTGGTCACCACAAGGTCTTACTCCACATGGGTGACCAAGGAACATGCTGGACTTGTCCAATCTCTTTATGTCTGCATCTTCTATTCTTCTGTTTCCTAATTGCATTGCTGTGAAGTAGTAAAGAGCCTGTCCCTCTATGCACCTTTGTACTAAACTTAGGGTTCAAGTCTAGGAGACGACAGGTATTAAGCATCTGGACCCATGAACTATTTAGCCAAAGAACATTAATTCCTTTGGTTGCAAGAATCTTTAAATAGTGAAAAGTTTTAAGTGAACTTGGGACCCCGACCATCAAGAAGCCGAGGGTGAACGAAGACCAACAGCACACTATTGGATCCATGGGTAGTGACTATTTTCTTTTTAAACTGTCTCTGTCTCTCCCTTTCTCCCCTCTCTTTTCTACTTCATTCTATCTCTCTACCTCACATTTTACTGTTACATAAAATCTGCATAATTGACTTCAGCATATGGTCTTGTTTGCACCTTCATTCAGGTAGAGACATCTCCCAATAATTGGATCTTAACAACACTGAACCTCTTATTTTTGTACGACTAGTTTGCATCCCTCCCTGATTTTTTATGTGGTGACAGGAGTAATGAACTAAAAAGGGAGAGGGCATGTGCTCAAGTTATTCAGCATGACTACCCACACTATTGAATTGTGAGTTTTGCTTCCAACATGGGACAAACTGCAAGGTCTGAGGCAGTGCCCAGGCATGGTCAGGGATTAGCATCAGCCACAGATGCAGCAGCAGGCACTTTGGATGCAACTGTGTTCTTTGGGGAGTTGAGATTGTTGCTGAAAGGATGCAAGCTGTGCTGCGCCAGTTAACCTCCAGGCCAAACAATGGTCCTGGGCACTTTGTAATTACTAATGGAGATGTAGTTTTAAGAACTATAGGAGGGATTTTAATTGCTCTCCCTGTCACCAAACCCAATTATGTATTGAGTCTTCAAAGTCTTACTTTGTGAAGTTCTGTGTACCAACATGTAATAATTTTGCCTTTGTTTGCACCTTTGTTACTCTCATAGAATTACTTTTGTGCCACCATTAAAGGTTAACACTGCTGGAGATTCTATTTATTTTTTCTCCTAAGTAAATGTAAGGGACTTCTCATCTCTTTTTAATAGCTGATTTTTGCAGAGGTGGAAAAAAAGTATGAGCTTTTAAACCGGTATTAATTCACAGAAATTGAAAGTTATCAGTGTGAATTGTGAAGGTGAAATTCCCATATATTCTCCATTATATACTTATTATGCGTGTATTATATAGATCAATATTATTTAAAAGGTTAAATCAGATTATCTGATAAGGACCTGTATTTGTTATACCCCTTGATTTATGGAAGAATCTGCAATGATAGTTATCAGATTATAGCTGCATGCCAGAAGCAAATGTTGCTATGGTTTTGAGAGAAAGAAATCACTGTATTTTGGAAAATTCTTTCAGAATATTGATAACTGGTATTTTAGATGCACTTCAGTTTGTTTATCAAGTTTAAATTTCAGATAACACAAATTTCTGTAATTGAAATTTGCTAAACATAAGTAAAAATGCAAGAAACTTGCTTTAAAACAGGCATATTCCTTTAACATAATATTGCCAATAAGATAAAGATACCCTAGGCATCCATTTAAAACAATCCCATATCCATGTCCTCTTTCTCTTCCATCCATCCAAACCCATATGTTCTTATAATTTATTTCAACCTGCTTCTGAGGTCAGAAAATTTCCAATACTCAATATTTTGTGGCTTTTAGAAAATAATATCCTTACAATACTTAAAGTTTATACCCAGTCATGTTAATTTTGGAACTCTTTTCCTGAAAAACAACTCAGAAAACAAAAGAGACAGGAGAGGACCTAATGACTGGGGAGAAAAGAGAACATTACCTTGGAAGCTTAGTAAGAGTATGAAAAACACTGACAGAAATTTCATAAAAGACAAAGTCTCAAATGAAATTAAAATTTGCAAGCCATTATTCTTTTCTAAGAATATTAACACTATGCTTTTCATTCTACTAGGTCATCATAAGTGTCACTCTTGTTTCTGAGGAGTTATGAAATCCTATAGGAGGTACTTCAGTGTTCTTTGGATATTGGTGAAGGCATTAAAATGGTTGTAGAATAAATGTTAAATATTTATACATCATTTGGGAACACCAGAGCAAGAGACACATCCTTTCCATAGGTACGATACACATCCTTACTTTTTTAGAGGTATGCATTAGCCATAAATGACAAATGATAGCCAATTTAAAAATACACATAAATATAATCATTTCAACAATGATTCAAGAGGGTGTGTATGTCCAGGCTTGACCCAGTGTAGGACAGACAGCATGTTAGCATGGGTCTGAATGCCTGAAGTTGAGTGCAAAACTGAACATTGTCAAGCACAGTCTGCTTTCCTAAATTATATCTACTCATTCTCAATGCATTTTGTAATTATTAATGGTCTTACTCTGCTTAATCTTAAAAATGGTTCTAAGGATATAATCTGCCTTCAGAGATAATTAATAAAGAGTCTTAAATTCAAAAGTTTCTCTCCATGAAAAAACACTACGCTCTGGATAAACCTAAATCAACATCTTAAAGAAGTTAAATCTATGTATTTTAAAAGCAACCCACATAGATAACATGCAGATAAGAAGCAAATATGCTTCATACGATTACAGTCCTTATAACAGTAGTAGTCCTTATAACCCTTAAAGTCTTTATAATCACAACTAAGTGATTCAGCTACAATCAAAACTGGTCAACCTTTAAAGGAAAGTGATATAAATTTATCCGTGAAAGAAATATGGTGGAGTCTTTCACAGAGGGAAAGGATATTTGAGTTTCTTTGGAGCTCTTCACTGTTCCCCCCGCCTCTCAGGACACACGTAATTTCCTCCCTGCATTTCAGGACTACTATTTCAGATTTGTAATTAATTTTTTTTAATTATTTTTTTCCTGTTCTTTCAACCATTTTTCAGAAATATTCTAGTCACATCATCACAAGATGGAAGAGCCAAGCAGAATGTTTCACTCACAATAAGTATGGAAAAAAATAGTCCTATAATTTGTAGAAATTTAGCCCTATTTTCATTTTTTATAAAATTCAGTGGTGGAATCATTCTAGAAATAAAGGAACAAAATAGAAAAATATACGAAAAAAAATAGATGAATCACCTAAAATTTTTGTTAAAATACAGGGGATAAGGACGTGTAGTTTTCTTTAAACAAAAATTCCATGAGCCATTCAGTACACATACGGACATTTGCAAAAAGCTATACTAATTTTATCTTTCAGAAAGGGAATGAATGTCATTGTTGAACTCATTCTGTGAATTATGGGACTGTAACAGGACTTGAGATTCAGTTTTGTATAATGTGATTGTGTGGCTTAAAAAGTGTTTGGGCATTAAACCAGTTCCTTAGTAGAAACTAAGTTAAACTTAATAAACATGCTCTGCAAAACCATACATCTTCAGGAGCAGGTATCACTCCATTTCTCACAAGACAAGAAAAGTTTTGAATATTTACATTTTTTTCCTCTTCCACTAAAAATTCCATCATCAAATTAATTTAAAACAAAACTCAGTGTCTTCTGTTTAGTCTTCACCTGTGTGAGCAGGATGCTGAGGAACTATAAACTATAATCTCATAGGTTTCGATTATCTGTTGTACTTTAAATATTTCCTCAGTTTATATGAAGACCATATGTGCATAGACAAAAGGCAAGGCTAAAATATCTAAGTATACACCCAGCAGCCCAGTTGATTCCAGACAGTATTTTTCAGCCTTAATTTCTCTGGCCTCAGTCAACCCATACACAGGCATCTTTTTAAGACATAAATACATATCAAAGATCAGATTACAAATATTTTTCTCACAACTATTAAATAATCTCCTTTATTGATTGTGGAGTGTTACCTGCACAGTTAAATATCTTTCCTTGCAATATGAGAATTGTGTTACGGCCCTAAATATTCTGATTTTCATGTAGGCACAATAGCTTTAATGAAATAGCTTTAATGGTTCAACACTGATATTATGAACTTTAGTTCACTCCTTATTAAAATTTGATGCAATGACTTTTGGGGCTATTGTTTCATGTATATGATATGGAAAAAATAATAGGTTATACTTATATATCATCTTGGAACCATTGGTTCTAATCTGCCCTTTCACTAGAAACCATTCAGAAGAAAAGAATAAAAAGTTTCCTTAATTCATGGAGCTTTGAACTTCTGGGGACTATTGCTGACTTCTCTCTCTCAAAGTTACATCATTAATAAAAACTATACAGCTGATGCTGCAACTAAGTTTTGACCACTAAGTACTCCAATGTTTTTTTAAAATGGAGAAAAATTTACCTTAATATCAAAGGCTCCTGGCTGACCCACTTTGTTATAAAGCTCTAGCTGGTTCTTGACAGGTGTTACCCACAGTATCACCTGATTTAGTTGTTGATCAAGTTCAATGAAATCCTTTAGCAGAATCTCTATTTCTTTTTGTTTTTCTGGAAGATCTTTGGACACCTGAAAAAATATCAGAAGCCATTGTTTTAGAGAAAAAACTACAAACAAACTACAAAACAATTTAATGCTACACATATATACATTTATATAAAATGTTAAAATACAAGTTTTATATACTGGAAGAAGGGAAAGCAAGAGTAGACCCAACAATCAAATTATTATGGCAGGTATCTTGCAATTCAGTTGAAACACAGACTGTCCTAAAAAAAGAACCAGTAAAAAACCAAAACACACCTACAGAAACCTAAAATAAAACCTAAAAAAAAAAAAAAATCAAACCTTACCATCAGGCTTCTCAGTATTTTTAGTAAAAAAATGCTGTTATCTCAGTATACTAAACTGTTTTAAAGCTCAATTTTTAACCAGGAAAAAAAAAATGAAGACATGGAATTTATCACTTGAATTATATCTAACCTTTTTTGACCTCTTGAATGTAGATATTTATAAGCATGTGTTTTCTTATAAGGTGTTTGAGTTGCCAATTGGATCCAAATATGCATAAGCAGATGCACAGAATGAAGAAAAATAATGAAGAAATGTATCATCAATTCAGATCAGGCAACTTGGTTCCCTGATTTGCATTCAAAGCAGTCAGATTTTTAACTAATCACATTCTTCTATGCCAACAATATTAGAAATTAAGAACCAGTGAATAGCATAGTTCAAATCCAGCTCTGAAGCACTTGGAGTGAATGTAGGAACAGGCTGGCAATAAAGAAGCCAACACAAACCTCCATGGTGTCCTTCCCAGACTGTTTTCTACAGCTAGAGAGGTGAGGTGTCACAACACAACACAATGGGCAACATTGAAAACATACGCTAGGGGAGAAACCATCTGTACTTTACCAAAAAAAAAAAAAAAAAACCAAAAAAAGCAGCAGCAAATATAGGGCTTGGGCAGATACAGAACAATAGCAGTTCATCAGTAAAATCAGCCAAGAAATGTGGTTAGTCTTCCATCGCACCAAAAGTAAGGTTTCCCAATGTTCATTTTTTAAAGCATATTTTTACCAAAGTTACCCTCTTAAAAGTAGCAAAACATGAGATTTCTGAGACACATGATATAAAATATATTCCCTATAAAGTTAAGCAGCATTAATGGTAGCATTACTATCATATTGCCTGGCTACAGAAGTATTAGTACTTCTAATCCCTAATGATGAAATTTTTCAGAAAATAAATCCAAACCCAGAATCATGAAAGCAATGAGTGTTACTAAAACCGAACAACCACCCACTAGGGCAATGCAAGGAACACAACTGTCTCATGACATGTACGTTTCTTTAAAAATGTGGTGTGATAATATTGATTTGTAGGTACTAAAATAGTCCCTCTACATAATCTCTGCATGAGACTTTTTAGACTGTTTGTACAGGGTATTTCTAATTCAAGAAGTTAATTTGCCATACATTACATTACCTCTATTGTTCATTATAGCCACCTCGTAATATCCTATTTAATAAAGACTGACCCATAAAGCAGATTACTTTTACTATCTTCCCAGTCTTTTAAAATATAATAAAAAAAATCTGCTTTTCCAGAATGGCCCCAGAAAAGAAAGGAAACAATTAAAAATGCATTCATTTCCCTTATGTGTTAACTCAAAATTTATGCAGACCTTGGCCTAATTTCATAGAAGATCGGTTTCATCTTTCTTACAACTTTTGAATGTTAATCTCTAATGTTTACTAGCTTTAATATTAATGTAAATAAGTTCCACAGAAATACAACTGAAAGCAAATAGGTAGTCATAGGCAGATAAAAATCCAAGCTGACTTCTGAAGATCTGAAATTTAAATTAATCTGCTCCCAGTCAGCATTAATCAAGTATTTTGGGTGTATCACAGGGCAGAGATAGAAAGAATTGTAGAGGTTTTGGGGAGGGGAAGAGAAAGAGGGAAATAAGCAATATTCAATCCAGAACAGCAGAAGATGAATGATTAAGTTTTGGTGACAGACTATTTCAACCACTGCTTTCAAAACATTTAGTTATCCCACCTATAATGAGAGGCAAACTGTAATTTAAGTAAATGAGCTTCTTCTTACATATTGTCTCCTGCTCTAAAATTATAGCACAAATATAGGATCATAATATTTTTAATATAAAAATTAAAAAAAATCTATGTAAATATGAATCAGTTAATTATATATGGAAATTTAATGCCATCTAATTTTACCACAGAGATAAAAAGAACAACAGTAAATAAATAAAGAACTTTCACAAACTCAGGTTAGGGCTACAGATAAGCATTTAACAAGGCAATTCCTTGTAAAATCCACGTAATGTATCACATGCCTTTGTGTGGGACTCAAGGCCTTAGATTCTGGTTATCAGGGATTTCACTTGCTAGCTGATTGTGGTTTGGTTTCTTTTGTAAGCACTGGCATCAAGCCGTCAAGCTGGCTAATCAAATTAGAGCCTGATGAGTTTAAGGTAATTACAAGTCTGCCTATCAAGCCAAGGTACTGTTGCAAACTGTCTCTTGGGGGACAGCTTGTTTCCTGAGTTAATTCTGCAGCTCACCAGAAGCATAAATTGGAAAACCTCCACGGAGTAATGGACATGGACAAGATGACTGGCTGTTCAGATTTATGCCCTTTCTGTGCCAGAGGAGTACACGCGGAGATGGGGCCCTCCAGGATCTTCCCTCCTGTTTTCTCACAGCCCTTCCACCTTGTTATTCACAGCTCCATGAGTTGCACCCCTGAGGTGGGATTCCAGTGCTGGTGGGAGCTACAACAATCCCACTGCCCTGCTGTTTCTGGGCTCTCTGAATGAGTTCCTACAAGTTCTTGGATGCCTCCAGGGATGAATGAGCAGCAGCTAGTGTCCCACTTCAAGACTCTCTTCTACATTTTTGCTTTGGGCCCCATCCTCCTTTTATTCACTTGCTGTCTTGGGCTGACTATCCAGTGTTTACTTACTTTCATCCCCTTTGGTATCATCTGTCTTTCCCTCCTATTTAGGAAAGATTGCTACATTTTATCAGAGGATGGCTGACGTTCTTTTCTAAGAGGGACAACCAACAGGAACAGTGGCCATAAGGCAACACCTGCAGCAAAGTGAAAACGGCAAACATGAAATGCTTTCCCCAGGATCTGCCTAGGACTGAACACAGGCCTGATGAAGCAGTGTTACAGGCTGGCAAGGAAGACAGGGTGCAAATAAAAAAAGGAAATTAATGAAAGAGAACTTCAGTTGGAACATCTTTCTAAAAATCTCTGTTATCCCTTTCAATACAAATTAAATATTTTCAACTTTGCCTTATTTCATGACAGATCAACATGGACAACACACTTTGGTTCGCAACCAAAGGTGCAAAATAAATTTGCAAGTGGAAACACCAAAAGTATGGATTATTCTTTCAAAGAAAACAAATTTGAGTTCAACATCAAAGGACTATATAATTTCAATGTTACGTGTCAAAACGTTGATCTCAAAGCACGGGATACATCTAAAATTTTGTACTCTAGTTCAAGTGCTAATTAAGTAAGATTAATTGGAAGCTTAGTGACAGAATAATGGAAAAGAATTAAGCTCTAAATGGCGAAACAGCAGAAGAGCTTAATTTTACCCACACTGGTCTTCACAATAATAAATGTTATTCTAACCTGAAACTATCACACCATTTTCCACATATTAAATTTTACTTATTCTAAATTTTGCTCTTTTCATTAAAACACACACAAAAAGAAATCCACAAAAAACTGCCAGCAGAAAAAAGGTAACATCTCTCAAAACATGAGAATATCTGAAATTTAAATAATTGCATACTTTCAAAACCTAGGTCTTCATCTAATTCTTTTAATTTCTTCTCCTTATGAATTCTAAAATTACTTCCATTGCTTGCTTCTGTTCCATCTGGACCTGATGTCCTGCATGATTTTCTCCCACAAGCAGCCTAAACAACACAGTACTATGTTGATTCTATCCCTACCCCAATCTGATTACTTTGGTGCAAAACCTTACATATGCTCATCTTGGCAGCTTAGATCTCCTTCATCATTTCCCTCGCTCCAGTTTTCCACTGCTGTTTCTCACTTTAACTTTAGATAGTTATTTTTCAGTCTACACACAGTTGTGTGCATGCACTATGGGAAGAATTATAGCTCTGCAGATGGAAAGGAGTATCAGTTCTTAGGGTACCAGGTGTAAAGGGAGGAAGGATTTTTATAAAGTATGTCACCTGATGTAAAATCATGTTCTGTTTGCCCGTTCTGTTTAATTCTTATGAATATCCAGAAAGTAGATTCAATTAAAGCAGTATGAATTAAAATAATGGCTGTGCAGTTACAGCTCAATCTTTTAGCTCAGGAACAATGCTCAAAGTGAAAAAGTTGAAACTAATTAGGTAGAGACAGTAAGTAAGAAAGATCAAATATTGGGGAATAGTTTTGCAGAAGTCAGAAATGTTGTTGCAAATGAATTAATTTCATGAGTTATATTACTAGTAAGGCATCACTGTTAATAAACATAAGGAAAGCCACTGAAATGACTTGTACGTATTATATTTCAAGTGATATCATCAAGTGAATTATGCCTGATTTAAAAAATCACTTCTCTCTCATAAGTCAACCTCTTTCCCTGTTTACCTGAAATGACCAAAGAGAAAATAATGCAATTATTACCCAGCTGTGTGAGAATATAGATGAGGACATGCATCTCTCCACCACGTAATTTTTAAAAAAAGAATATGAAGAATTTTCTTAGTGGTAAATGGAGAGCAAAGAAATCCCAAATTCCAACATTTTAACAGCAGTGAAAATACGTCAGTTTTTTCCTGCAATACTAAAGTACCCCTTTCTCTCGCTATCTGCCTCACCAAATGCTAATAGGACAGCACTTAAAAATGGATCTTATTTTGAGGAATCTGAGATTGGATTAAAATTTAGATATGCCTAACAAGATAAGCTGCAATAAATATGAGCAACAGTATGTTGTGGGATATCTGTGAAGACTGTCAACAATATTATTTTTATATGGCTCCCTTGGGAGGGTCACTTGGATATACAAAGCACTTCATGAAAATGGGCTTCAAATCTAGGATAACTGATAGTGTCAGGTTTCAAAAAAATTAGAATTGCATGCATAGAGAAAAATGAAGTATTCTGTATGAAGAATTGTGGAAGTTTTCTCTATGAATTTCTTCACTTACTAAATGTAAATCAATTAGCAGCTTCTTCTTTATCATTTCATTTCTGAAAAAATGTAAATATCAGGAAAAGAAGAGACAGTGACTGACTACACTGCAATCAGCCCAGAGCATAACTGGACTGAAAGCAGCGTTGATGTCATCCAAGTGAGGACTTGGATAATAAAGGAATAACTGAACTCATAACCACTATTAAATGCAAACTTCAATCCAGACTTATTGATAAATCATAACTGGCACTTCCACAGCACTTGTAAGATGATTACATAAAACAGAAATTCTCACAGCCACTGTTCAGAAAGTTTTATCGGCTCAAAATCACCATCCCTAGAGCTTGTACAAAAGAACGATTTAAAATGGAAGAGGGAAAAGTTAATTTATATGCATCATTTCTTCATGAAAAACAATCAGTGTACGACAGAGTTTCATATAAGTTCAGTTTAGGATGCCATTTAGTTAATTAACTGAGCCATTTGCATTAGCAAACTCAATATTGACTTTAAAACAAAATCTATGTAATTCCTTTAACTCATGAATATTTATGAGCCGTAGTGTCTCTGACAAAGTAGGAGTAAAGATTGCATTATTAGAGGAAGATTAAAGCAGGCTACTAAAAATATGTATAGAAAATTTTATTTGCTAAATATAGAAGAATTTTATTTGCTTTTTATCTAGCACTTCATGTCTCCTTGCAAGGCTCCCAGGACCTGACCTTGGCAGGTGTTTATTTGGTCTTTTATTTCAAAAACTTCTTAATGGAGTATTTGTAGTATTTTCAACTTTCATTTTTATTAAAAAATCTTTTTTTTTTCCTCATCAGTACAGAAAACTAAAGCAGTCCAAAAAAAACAATGCCCCAAACAATTTTCTGCTTCATCTGGCTGTCTATCTTTTGAAAAAGCAAACAAACATATTCCTCCACGCCAAAGATTTGCTTTGTTTTTCTTCCATGGTAATATGATCATGCATATCACAGCCTTCTGAATATCTGTATTTTCATACCTAATACTTGTAACTAATTGTCATTCATTCTGCTCTCCACTATCTCAGCAATTCTCTTTTCTCAAGGACATTTTTGAGCACAGGACCCTCCACCTTAAATCTCTGCTAAATAATCTAGTCCAGGAATTTCTTTTCTTTATCTTTTTTTCTGACTCAGTTCCTGAAATCCAAAAGCAGCCACAAAGGCTTTAGGGTATAGTTCTTCCAGTAATTCCTAATGAAGGATATTCCTACAGGAAAATTATTCTAAAATAAATGTATAATCCCCTAAATGTCCTTTCCCTGGTTTACAGCAGAAAGTACTGTATATATATCCCTCAGGCTGCAAACAGTTCTGTGAGGCCCTGAAATGGTTAAGGGCTTAAACTTAGGACTTTGTCCATTAAGGCAAAATTGTACAAAGAAACTGGACCACCAAAGCCCACTCCCCACGCAAATGTGCTTCCTTATGGGAACTGGACTGTGAGCTAAGCCACGTGATGGGAACTTGAGGTAAGAGAAAGGTGATGCTATTGTCCAATTATCTCAGGTCTAGGGAGAAGTAAACAAGGCTGGGGGGAGAAGAATGTATCCACAAAGAAGCGAAACCCAGCAGTTGTGCTGAGAATCAGCTCTGGCTGGGTTCAGGGTGGGAGGAGGAGAGCTTTTGGGTGTGTGACAGGAGCGAGCACCCATCCTCCCTCACACAAACTGCCCCAGTTGTAAAACCTCCCACCCCAGGAAGGCCACACCCACAGGACATTCATGTGAGAGGCAGCTGAGGAGGTGTCATAAACCATCAAAGACCCCTGAAATGTCCCCCATATTCATTCCTGAGGCCTTGCACCAGAGCACTGCACACGATGCAAAGTCATGCAATAGATCCAGAGTGTGCTGCAAGAGACTGGGTCAAACTTCTCCCCTGGGGAGGCACCTGGGCATTCCCACCTGGCCTGAACATATATTAATCAATTGAACTCTGTGTTTTGTGGGACCCTCACCACTGAGAAGACCAGAAGAAAAGGATCAACAGGACATCATCAGGTTCCATGAAGAAATTGTAACTGTAATGAGGTCTCCCCTCAGTCTCCTCTTCCCCAGGCTGAACAGACCCAGTGATCTCAGCTGCTCCTCACACAGCTTTCCCTCCACACCCTCCACCATCTTTGTTGCTCTCCTTTGGACACTCTCTAACAGCTTAATATCATTTTTATGTTGTGGTGCCCACAACTGCCCCCAGCACTCAAGGTGAGGCCGCCTCAGTGCAGAGTAGAGAGGGACAATCCCCTCCCTTGCCCGGCTGGCAATGCTGTGACCGATGTCCCCCAGGACACAGATGTCCCACCTGGCTGCCAGGACCTTGCTGACTCAGATTTAATTTTCCATCAATCAGGACCTCCAGGTCCTTTTCCATGGTGCTGCTCTCCAGCATCTCATTCTCCAGTCTGTCCGTACATCCAGGGTTGAAGAAAAGTTTAACTTTATTTCAGACTGTTGCATTTGTGGGAATTTTAATTACATAGGCATGTTGCTATACAGACACGTCTATATAATTAAAGTATAATCTTTATCTTGTAAACACCAAAGAGTAAAACATTGATTTTTAGGCCCCTATGGTCTTCCTTAATAGAGATGGATGAAACACCTGACAGACAATGGCAGTGTCTGTCTTGGAACTGAAGCTTTAAAAAGCCCAAACCATTGTCATTGATTGGTCTCCAGAAGTATCTGAGCACTGTTCATTACAAGTGAAATCTCTCTCAGATGCATAGAACATTGATGTTAAAAAAAAGTGTAAGGATTTGCCTGAAGTGACTTATTTGATATCTGGTAATTCAGCTACATCAATATTACCTCAATGTAGCTGTCAGCATATATGTATTGACAATTAGTTCTTTTTACATTCAAAGTACTAGGCATAACTTCTTAAATATATGACTAATATATTCTGAATTTTTATGTCAAATAAGAATAAAAAGGAATTTTAAGATGGTCAGTAAGATAGTATGATATATATTGTATATATATACACATACACGTATTTAATCATGCTTTTGTGGCCTCACTGGCTAAAAGAGACATTTACACCTGCATGACTTGACTGTATTTCATAAATATTTTTCTTTGCTTAGATTCTAAAATTTTAATTAATACTAGCTGCTAGCAATACGCAAATTAAAAAAGAGGAATTAAGCCTAAACTTATTTCTTAGAGCTTGTGACATTCTCATGTTTGTCCAATGAACATTTACATCAAACTTCATTTTGCTATATGAGGTCATTTGTGAGTATGGCTGATGATAACATGACTGTGGACTACACCTAATTAGCCATCTATGACAAACTGTCAGAGGTAATTCAGCATAACAAAAGACTTTATTATATTTAATGGATTCAGGTCACTCATTAAATGAAAGTAAATTCAGGAAAATGTCAACCTTCTAATCCCCAAAATGGCAGTTATACTATTCTTATTTCAAATTGAAAGAACAGAAATCAAACTGTAGCATTCATTTTCTAACATATTTTCCCCTCCATACCACAAATAACAACAGTAGCAATCGCAGTAGTTCTGACTGTGATCTCAAATTAAGTTGCACTGACATGCTGGAAATTTTATGTCATTGCAGGTAATCTATGAATAATTTCTACTCAAGGCAAGTTACAATACATGAACTATAACCTTGTTGTGACTTTGTGTTTCTGCACTTTTGGGCCCATCTGTTTTTCTCTACACTTGATCAACCAAGCTAAGACAACCTATGCCTGTTCTGGTGGTACAGAAAATGTTCACAAATTATAGCCATGTCACTCCACTCTAATTTTTATCTTGTCCACATAGCACAACAAATTGATTTGCTGTGGCAATAAACAGTGAAATAGTCTCTTCAGTGTCTAGTAATTAGAACTAATACTAGTAGACAAATTAAAAGGCAGCAAAACAAAATGTCTCCATCAGGCACTTATAATAACCTTCATAATACATACAGTAGATGTTGTGAAGACTAAGGTGGATAAATGAGGAGAATGCTGATTTTGGCATCCAGCTTACTTTCAGATAATTTAGCTCATCGCTCTTGGCTGACACCAGACCAAGAATAATATTAAAGAGTAATAAACTCCTTCCAGCAAACCTCTGATTCCATGGTTCACTGGTCTCAGACCTAATCTATCAATCCATTTACTGCACAGTAAAAGGTAAGAAACCCATTACAGATCTGTTACATGCCATGGCAGGTGGTATATGACAAGAACTGAATTCATCACAAACTCCAGTGCCTAGTACCCTTTTGTATGCTTTGAAGCACTAGGTGGTTACCTTACTTGGCTATCACAGCAGAAGATACTTTAAGCTTTGAAAATAAATGAAAAATTCTTGATGTGAAAGCATAAAAATGGTCATAAGCCACTTCATTTTTCATAATATTAAGACTTCACAAAGATAGTTCTGTTTTCATTTTTACAAGAAATACTGGCTTTGGAGAGGGTACAATAAGTAAAAGCAGGATAGAATTTAAAAGTCATGCCTTTCCAATGTGGGCTTTAATCTTCATTCTCTGCTTAAACTATACTGTATTAGGTAACAACCTATTAGAATCATTATTTAATAAAGTTGTCTAAAGAAATGTCATATTAAAATTATTACTATTCAAATGAAGAAAAACTTCTTGCATATCTACTCTCAAGGTCATCAGCATGTGATATAAACACCCAAAAGCAAAGACAATTCTGAAGTAAAAGCTAAAAAGATACTTTTATGTGACTGAAATTCCTTTCATACTAAATTTCTTTTCTAGGTTATTTCCATTGCTGTAGGGCAACAGTTTCTGTGACTGTAAAGAAGGTTTGAACATGACTTATTTCAAATATGTCACCTTGAAGGTTAAGACTCACAGGTGTTATCCCCTATTCCCCTGCTTGGCAGATCAAGGCAAAACAAAAATTTGTGATAACTTTAGGAGATATTTGGCTACATTCTCAGCTGGTGTAAATTGTCCCAGCTTCTCTGAAGTAAGCAGAATTACTCTAGTGTACACCATTTAAGGACCTACCTAACATTATTTATGTAACTGTCACGTATGTTTCATATCTTGAAAATAATATCATCCTGCAAAATGAGATAGTCATAAATAGTAGATTGTTACATGTTCATTTCTAGCAGAGATGCCCAAAACCAAAACATACGGTTTGAAACAAAGGATTAAAGCATAGGATACACTCTTAAAGAGGGGGTGGAGAGACAGAAAAGCCCCAGAGAAATCTGTGTGATGATGTTTGTCCACTGTGCTTTGAGGAACACAAAAAATATATCCTCATCAAAATAACTGACTACAGAACCATCCTCAGGCAACCTAAGAAGTTTGCCTGATATAAAAGTGCCCATCCTGTGAGCTTTGGCTCACAGTAAATATCTGTGAGTTTTTCCAGTTCTTACATATCTACAGCTGAACAAAGAGAACATTAAGTTCCTCTGTCAGGCTTGCGGAGTTTCGTTCCATGATTTCTAGCTTTAATTCATATCCTAGATTTTCAGGGCAGAAAATGAAACAAATAACTGAGGATTCCAACATAAATCATGAGTAACAGCAAAAAACACACAAATGAAAAAAAAATTATTTTTTCCCTTCAGTATCATTGGGAAAAATCTTACAGAACCCAGAAATAAGCTTCTTTTTGTTTTGTTTTGTTTTCTACGTCTGTCAGGATCACAAAGAAAACAGAAAACCTGAGAAAGAGAGCACCTTCAGAGAAGATGTATAGATTTCAGCATTGCAATTTTCAAACTCAATTTCTGTTCATTTAAAAAAACAGACAAAAAATCCACAAAAAACCCAACCACTGCATTTTTCAAATTCTTTACATTCAGTGACCAAGGGACAATGACAACTCAGTTTTTTACATATCCATGTGTAGATAACAGGTAACAAATAAAAATAATGTGGTTAAGTAATGATCTCAAATGGAAAATTAATTTTCTTGGTTTAGTCTCTTTAAGTGGTAAAAGAAATTATTCAAGTAATAAATTCCAAGAATAATTATCCTGCCAGACACATTAGATGTAGGAGACATAAAACTCTAAAAATTCAGTAAATTGTAATGATTCACTAAGCAGTAGTTTTGTCTCCCATATTTCAGCCAAACCTAAACACTTTCAACAACATTCATGGTTACTCTGACTGTGATGAGACACCTGAAACATTTCTGTATCAGCCAGCAGAAAATGAAAATTCCAAGTTTTTAGGTATGTGACTAATCAGTAAAATGCTACATTCAGTGACAAATTGCAGATTTTCTTAAAATACATTTATGTAATCTGACTAAAAAGAAAGTTTTTTTTCCTGAAAACTTATGCTCTCTTTTAAAATCACAGCTTAGGTATTAACAGGGTCCCTGAATTCAACTATGCACATGTTTCCTTCAGCCAGTAAATAACACTACTTTGATCTTGAAGTGTTCTGAATTTTTCTGTATACATTGATTTCAGAAGCCCATTTGTAGAGGAAAAGATAATTCTCTCCAACCACAGAAATAATGATTTATATGTCCAGCCTGGAGTTTGTGAATGTGATCAATATTTATTATCCACTTTTGGCTGAGTCATTAGCTATTATTGTGAACTTTGCCAGACTTCTCCTGTTAGGAAGAAACTAGTAAGAGTACCACATCAAGTTCCTTTTTATTGGTCAGGTCTGTGCTTGAAATTCAACTGTTTATGGAAATGGTAAAAAAAACCCCCAGGATGTAGTATTCTTGACCAGAAACGCTACTTTGTCTTTTCAGTAAGGTGCTCAGAAGATTATTTTCTCACTTTTTTCCCCCCAGAGCCAAACACAATGAATTATTCTCCCTTTTCCCCCCAGCATCCTGGTAACTTTAACAAACAGATCCCATGGGTTAATGTCCCCGACTCTGACTTCACAATCAGTCTCAACAGAAATCCTTCAGCTGATTCTACCGTGATTGTTTCCAACCAGGCTAATCCAGGCCTTGGGTGGTAGTACTCTGGACAATGCTTTCCATCATTTCTACCATGAAAGCACTCAAATTATCTGCCTCTCTTTACCATATTTGCTGCTCATTTTCACCAGTTTTCAACACAAAAATATGCTGCTTCAGCAATAAAACAGAACAAAATCCTCCCTCACTTCTTTTCATCAGTGTGGAGATCCCAGAAAGCAAAATATGTGCTACTTTGCTACACAAAAACCAGAAGTGAATGCTCAAGGTTGGAAGAAGTGTGGTGGAAGGTGAAACAGTGGTTGCAGTGTCCACCTTGGGGTTGACAACAGGAGAGAATTGGGAAGTGATTCCTTAAGGAAAATCAAACTTTCCCTCTCACACGCCTGATCACAAAACCTGGTATATTTGCTGTACCAGCAAAAGAGCCAGGCTACAAGAATGATGCTCTGAATTCCACCCTTAAGCAGAAGAACTGTAATTTAGGGAGTATATTTGAATGCAACATCATCACTCCAGTCACTAATGGTCTTGGTTTGCTATCACTGTTTCTCACAGCAGTGTATTGTACCCATTTTTCTTCCTCAGGTTCATTATGCACACAAATGTCTCGTCTTACAGAGAAAAAATTATACATACCAGAAAATATATAATGCAAACATTCACTGCAGATTAAAATTTTATACCACAGTTATATCAGTAATATGTCTAACCTTTAACAAACGATGGTTAGCCTCCTTCAGTGTACTCTCAAGCTTATGTTTTTTGTCTGGGTTCAGTGATGCACTTCCAAGTACTATTCCTCCAGTTTCATTTAATCGTTTCAGTATTCCCTTGTGGGGCGGCAGCTCTCCAACTCTTAACTGGAACAGACAAATACAGCAGTTAAGATGAACTGTGGTGGAATTTTCAGCTCTCTTATCTTGACCCTTATTGATTTGTGCATCAGCCAAAGGAATAAACTCAATTCAAGACAAAATAACTGTTGCTTTCTGAATGTAGAAGGCTACAAAAAAAACCCCAAAAGAGACTGTATAGGTAAATCAATTCTAAAGAGAGTTTTACGTGACAAAATACAGGGTTTCTCAGGATATTAATCACTATTACATTACAAATTCCAGCCCTGGACACTCAATATTTCATGTATATCAATTTTAATAACCTTGTAATATGGTATGGAGCAAGCATTTCGCAGAAGTGTTTTAATATGTTCCAGGCGCTTGAAGTCACCCAGATGGCATGTGGTGAAAAATCCTCCACTCCAGTTTAACCTCTTAATGAGGAATGTTCATGTATTTTCATTAAAAAAAAAAAAAAGGAAAGCCAAAAGGAAATGCAAGGCAGCATCAAAATGTACCACTTCTCCACCATGTATGGTGTTACTGAAAACTTACGTCATCAAAGTGACTTAATATATCAAGTAAGGTTAATGCTGCTAAAGGACAAAGTTCTTCAATGGTTTTAGTGTTGTGGGTTTTTTTCCTTGTCAGTTCTTTATTGTTAACAAAAGCAGGTAAGTATGAAATGAGCCATGCTGCAAGGCAATGCATTATTATTTGCTCCATTTGGATGTATTCCCTTTTGTGCAGCTCCAAAAGAAGATGGACTGCAAAAACAAGATACAAATAAGAGATGCTCAGACCTTTAATTTTGGATTATATATCCCTTGGGAATACTATATAGGAAATATTTGTGTATGTGTGAAAAGTGAAGCCTTCCTGGTTCTAAACAATCTATTTAGTCTTTAAACCCTTAATCATTTCTGCAAATTGTAAGATGCATCTAATATCCCTTAGAAGTATTTCTCTGCCTTGGATCCAATATCCTCAACAACAGAGCCTCACAAATTACCTGACCAACTCAATGGCCTCTTATGCTAAACAGAGGCTCAAACTCACCACATGGTTGAGTCTCCATTTCCTCAAACAATATTTATCTTATTTTTATTTAAAAAGAAGCTTGAAGATAGATCTTTACTAAACAATCCTTTAGGGTTTTTTGGGGTTTTTTAAAATATTTTGTTGTGAGAAGGATAGAACAAACTAACAAGTTTTCTTCAGATTTTTTAATACTCTATTCATCACTTGCTGAATTTGTTCAACTTGGATTTACATAAAGGATAACTACGTCCTTATTCTCAAGGGAGGAAAGGAAAACCTTTAGGCATATATTCTATAAGTAATACGCATTTTCCAATTACAGTTTAATTTATTATAGTACAAGTCATTAAAAATAGTCATTCTACTGAACACACTTCAAAAAACTAAACAGAGAAACTTCTGTTGAATATCTTTATTAGCAGTACCAAAATCTAACATATTCATGAAAATATTCCAGCCTTTAAAAACAAATATTTAATATTCTGATGGGGGTTTTTTTTGAGTATTCTTAAAAACAAGTCACCTAGATGTTTAGTCTAGAAAATGTTGCAGCGATATTTTAATGAGTTGACATTTATAATTATGCATGCAGTTCTGGATACTCTTGTGAAATACTGAATACCATTTAATAAGTGAGAAGTTATAAAATGTTAACAAGACGCCTATAGAGAAATGCTATACATATAAACCAGTCATATTATGAATTAAGAAAAGAGGATGAAAAAGGTAACAATTAATTTCCTAGTTTCAAGATATTTTTCTTTTAGTACATTTTCCATTACTTTTCTGGTTTTAGTATGATTAGTATATATTTGTACCTGGGTTTTGAAATTCCCTGCTTTGATTTATCTAAAAAAGTTACATGAATTCTGTGTTTGATGTCAGAATCCATTTTGGAAAATAGCTTTTAATTTTCTTCAATATAGAATTGATAAAGTAAGGAAACATTAAGAATAGAGCTTACAATACCTTTACTTTGCTCAGGCAGTCTCTCAACTGGTCTTCATTCCCTTGTTCAAGGGGAATACGAATAACGTTGTCTGCTTCCTCTAACCACAAAATCAACTTGTTTAAATCCTCTTGAAATTCTGACAAAATATTCTTTTCTTCCTCTATCCTGTAATAAAAAATGTTATATTAATATTTCTATTAATTTATTTTGATATTGAAGTGCCTATCCATACTGAAGGATGAGGGATAACTAATTCTTAGAATTTATACTAATTATTTTTATAAGTGGGCCACAGATTTCTTTGTATCAAAATTATGGAACACCAGCACCCTTTCAACACGGCACTAAATATATTTTAAAAGAAAAGCTCAAGGCGTAATTTACACCACCACTAAATTCAGCTTCTAAATTACATATGGCACATAGCAAACAAGCACACCAGAAATAAAGCAGTTAAGTATTCAGACTAGAATTCTGTTTTAACTAACAGCAGGGAAACTCAGTGTCGACAACTAAGAATTCTAGCATCAAGTGTTACCAAACTGAATGTGTAAAAAGTGACACAGGCTCATTTGGACATATTAAGCCAAAAAGATATTTCAGCAACTGTGCCACACAGTTTGTGTTAAGATTCACAAAAAGTAGGTAAGGTTCGCAGTCGATAAGAAGGAATAAGATGGCATTCATGACACCTAACTTTAGATGTCTGTTCTCCATTTGTCCCCATCTACAACTCATCTGCTAATTTTCACTATGACTAAATAAATATACTGAGATGTGAACTTTTGTGCAAAAGCTTCTGAAGTTATCAAGAGATGTGGGCAAAAAAAAATTCAAGAGCAGCAGGAAAGAGCATTGGAAGAATGCGAACCCTTAGGATTAACATTTTGAGTGGGCCCTTCTAAAGGAGAAAAATTATGTTTTGCATAAAATACTTGTAATCTATCCACCGAACTTATTCACACACTGAGTATTACCGGTATGGAAAGATGAAAGATTAAATACTTACCAAAATTAAACAATAAAAAAACAGATCCTGCAAGGTGGGATAATATTTTTAGCATGCCAATTCCCTTCCATACACAACTGGCTCATGTAGTATCAGGGCATTCACACTTACTCAAAGGCCTGAAGATATTCATCCCTTCTGATGTGACATAACTGGCCCAACTACACTGGTATGACAGGCAGCTGTCCTGTTTTAGAAGGCGTCATAAACCATCAAAAATACCCAAAGTGCCCTCAGACTCACTTCTGGAGCCTTCCACCAGGACTGTGCATGATCCACAGTGTTGCAGCAGAGAGTATTTAACTGCCCTCTCACCAGGGGAGGCACCTGAGAATTCCCACCTGAACTTAAACATATATCAGCCCATTGAACTTTATGTTTTGCAGGCTTCCCTCACCCCCGATGGGTCAAGACTGAGATCATCACTTTGACCAACAGACATTGAAATCACAACAATCAAGTCTTGTCGCCTGATCCACTGATGGGCATTTCTTTCTTTCTTCTCCACCATCTACTCTTATCCTTTCTTTTTCTTTCTTTTCCTTGTACATTTTCTTAAGTGATACCTTTATACTCTTATATTGCTTCATTTCTATAGATAACAACCAAAATGGTTACAAACCTCCTTCCCACTGCCATCAACCTGTTCTGAAATAAACCTGCCATGTACACACAGAAAACTGGTCATTCAGTGTTGTTCCACTCTAATCTGCCCCATGGGATCTATTACTAACAAGAATCTCAGCTACCCCACCTCCAGGAGTGGGTTGTAACAATATCCAATCTAATCCTCCCTTGGCCCAACTTGATGCTATTCTCTGTTGTCCTATCCTTTGTTTCTGGGGGGAAGGGACCAACCCTCGCCTCACTACAACCTTCTTTCAGAGAGTTGTAGAGAGTAATAAGATCTCCCCTCAGCCTCCTTTACCAAAGAGAAAGTGTATTTTTAACACATAAAGGTCAATATTCATAACTCCACTTAGAGCACAAAAACGCTGGGTTTAATTTATATATGAATTGAAATGTTTGGCAAATTTGTGCTGCTCTGAACAGCTAAATACAGTTCTAGATCAAGTTCCTGTTTTAGATCTGAAATGGTTTCTAAATCAGCAGATTTATTTGGTTTTGTTCTTAAAACGGTATATCTTAATATTTACTAGACATATGAGCCCAACACTGGTTTGTTTTTTTTTTTTTTAAGCTCAGAAACAAGTTACTGTACAGTATTTGCCTACAGATTGAATAAACATAAGCCACTGGTGCCAAATTGTTCTTTAGACGAAAAAGTAAGAGATTATATTTACTGTGAAAACAACAAAATCCTCCAAAACTATTTACACTTATATATAAAATATGGGTATACCCATATATACACACATACACATATTTATACAAACAAATAAATGAGAAAAAGGACACCATAAATAGCAAAAGAATTAACAGTCCTACTTTCTTAGCTTCTCTATTGAAATCCTGCACGACCGTTTCCAGGAACTGCCATTTGCCCAGGATTTCTGGAAATCCAACCGCTATCAACAAAAAAGTCCTGATGATCCTAGATATAGGAATATTTCTTGTACTAATATATCTATTTATTAAAACTCTGTATCTCTTATGGTGTACTGTTATGCAGACAGAAATTCGGGACCTTCCTGATACACACATATTTACCCATTTTGGTTATACAGGTCATGCAAAAAAGAACCAACTTTACAGCATCACATTTATTATACTGTTTTTCACTGTGAAGTGTTCATGTTCATGACTTGAGAGGCCATTTTCTCTTCTCAAGCCAAAATAGGTCATCTAAAACCAACTAATCAAAACATTTATTTTTGTGAAAATGAGGCAGATGTTACTCTATGCTGAGATCCATAGCACTGCAACTATAAAAATGAAGAAAAGCTAACTTTCTCTAATCCTGAAAACAGAAGCACAGCTTCAAATCTTTCTGAGGCAGTATCCCTCCATGCTCCAGTTATGGAAATCTGGGACTCGGTCATCCAGTGTTACACCATAAACCACATAATAAAACCTCTGTCCCTCAGCCTGACCAGGTACCCCAGAACCCAAGCTCTCAGCAACAGCTTCAATTTTTTTTTTTTTGTTTCCTCTCACTTCTACTCATTTTTCAAGTGCATAGCTCAGTGGAGGCATTATGTGATGGTACCCTGAGGATAAACCTGAGAAAGTTCCAAGTTTAAATACGTTAATTCTGGCACAGAAAAGGCATAGCATTCAACTCAATACACCTGAGAGCAAAATTATGGAGCTGCATAGTATTTTGAATGAGAAATCAAAAAGATTTCTCATCTCCTAGAAGAGATAGCAATTGGCAAGATTCCTTTTTCATCTTAAGTACACTGTCAGTTTTATCACCCTTATGAATTGAGCTGCAAAACTCTTAAAACATTAAAAGTTTTCCTAGTCGTGAAGGACTTCTTTTACTTTGATGACTAATTTAAATGTTGATCAGTAGGATAGGGATGTTTTTAACCTAAGACTTTCCAGGAATTCTTTCAGAGACATTTTATACATATACAGATGTGTATATATATTTATATATATGTACATATATACCCACATATACAGATACATATGTACATATTATATATATGTGTTTGTATGTGCACAGAAGTGTTTCAGAGAAAAAAAAAAGTATTCCATAGATCTACTTCTTTATTCTAATCAGGAACAACATGCAGTAAAGGAATTAAAAGGTTCATTGCAATTAACAGGACATGCAGGTGCACTTTAAAATTTACTTTACCATCTCTTCTTGACCTGCTAGAATGTTACTTCCATTATAAATAACACCCTGCAAGACAAGTGTCATATTATGCAAGACACTAAAACAAAGGGCTCTGTGTTAGCTGAACCGGTTAATCGAATTAAAACTTTTAACTCAATGACTGACTACACCTTTTGAACAAACTGATTTCTATCACCACAATTACCTTTGGAACAACAGACACATGTAATTTCTAGGTGTTTAAATTCATGGTGGCAATGAAAAATTAACAGTTAGTTGTTACTTAGGGAGTATGGGCTTTCAAATACAAGTGTAAACAAGCTGGAGTAAGCAACATGAGCCACCAGTTGACTCAGACATGGAGAGAGCAAGACAAAGCAGTTGGGAGCACAAACTTCTGGAGTAGCAGGTGACTGAGGAATAGGATATAATTCCAGCAGCTGGTCCTATGGAGCCAGGAAGATTCATCTCCAGCACAGGTGTTCATGCTGTTATATGCTACTGCCGTATCCTTATAAACCAACCTAAGTCCCCAAAAAGCTTTTAAGCTCCTTCTCTGTTGGCAAAAGTTTTATTTCATTAATGCTGAAATACAGCCCATTTTGATTGATGGAAATTCTCAAACTATAGCAGAGAAATACAGAATTTCATAGGTAACTTTTCATCTTCTATACAACTGCTATTCTTAGGCACATT
The DNA here is from genome assembly GCA_013397115.1 of Edolisoma coerulescens. NCBI lineage: Eukaryota > Metazoa > Chordata > Aves > Passeriformes > Campephagidae > Edolisoma > Edolisoma coerulescens. The sequence goes on from VWZW01006554.1 coordinate 215,659, forward strand.
ACTTGGCAATTTCCATAGTAAAACATAGCAGATTTCTGTTTGTATTTCTAAATTCATAGTGTCCCTTGGTCAATTATTCTGAATGCACACCTTTGTATAAGAGTCTTATATACAATGTACTTTCGGAAGCAAATGTATCAATATTCAGTTTTTAATACTAAGGGGTAAATTAACTTTTTTTTCTCAATTACATTTTTTATATATGATAATTGATAGATTAGGGATTAGATTTACTACCATTATTAAACTGAACCAATAACAACTTCTTATGGTAGTCCACAAAAGACCTTGGAAAGATTTTTTTTTTTTTTTCAAACTACCATTAATCCTTAGTTATATTTGTTAACTATTACACAAACATTCATGGCCTGTATCAGTAAGCTTGTATTTTCATGTGCAGTGTTGAGAAACCATGTGAAATTTATATTGCAGCTCAAGTATTTTCTCCATAGTCAACAATGTGATAGCAATACCATAGCAACCCGTAAATAGTTAGCGAAACACATCAGATGTTTAAGTTTGTAACTGCACACGAGTGATGTTGGATTTATTTGGGACGTGGCAACTACAGAAAGAAAATATACAATCATAGGAGAAGGACAGATCTGCACTTGTGACTCATATTCCCATTTGTAAGTCCAGTGATATTTTGGTACCTTTTCACTTTTTAACATTCAGCTGTCGATTCTGTACTTATTGTATTTCTAAGATTATGAATTAATGTGTTTAGTAGCTGCTACTGAGAACATAAGAGGACATCAAAATGGTAACAAAAATTTAGAGAAAGTATTTACCAAAAAGAAAATTAATTTTCATTCTTTCTCTAAAGAATGGGCAAATCTGCTTCATTAAGGTAAGGAACTTCAAATAAATAAAATTAAAATAGTACATAAAATTTAGAAAATGTATTTAGGTGTAAATACTAAACAGTAAGAAGTTTAGATATACTGCTTGCAAACACAATACAAATTTATGCCAGTAATTCTTTTCTAGTGATTCATTATAAGAAATCTGAACAGTCAAAAAAAGAAAATTCAGAAAAATTCAATATGTAGCTAATTATGCACTGGAAAGAAAAAAATATATTTATTGACATAACTGTCATAAAATCTCTTCATCCTAAACCAGTATTTAAATTGCAATATGAAGCTAATCACAGCCTTCAATATACGGAGTGTTCAAGTAAAGGAAACAAATCATTTGCAACTAGTGTGCTGTGGAAGAAAAAGAACACTTTAGTAAAGATATTGTGTGAAAAATATTTAAAAGTATATTTACTTTATAACAATTAATTTTTATTTAGATAGAAAGCTTGTATTTTTGTATTCAGAAAAGTACTTGGAAGTATTCTGGTAAACAGCCTTTGTTCTGTCATTCTTTCCATAATTACTTCAAACTCGCTTGGGTAGAGATCTGAACAGGCAGTCTGCAGGTTCAAACTCATTAAAAGTGTAAATGTATTTGCAGCTAAAATAATGAAAAATTCTCTTCCATTCAACTGAACCCAATTTAAACAAATGTCAGATCGTGATGAATAAAAAACCCCAAACTGATTACTTCTGAAACATTGAAGGAATCTATTTCCTGGGCATCTGTTTTCAAAAATCACACAAGAAATTTTTAGCAAAGGTGAAAAAATAAAAAGACCAACCAGCACTACAGTTACAAGTCTGTCGAGAGCCCCATTTATGAGCAGTCCCCTTATGAAGCTCATATGTGAGATGTTGCTTCTCCTCCTATGTATGTTCCCTTGGCTATCCCTGCCTGGCCCATGGGTTCCTGAAAGACCAGCACCAAGCTGCAGCCACAGCCCTGGGGCTTGCTGCGCACCGTGGCCCTGATGGCAAGCCACCACATCCCTAAATCATCCAAAACTCAGATGTCCCAGAGGCACGCGTCAGAGCAGACACAGCATGGCATGGCCTGATGCGTCTCAGGGGATGAAAAGGCAGAGTAAACTTCTGTTGGTGCAGTTTAGAAGATTCAGTGTTCAAAATGATTGCTGGAGTATGAAGAGGGAGAAGCAGACACTTTGTATTTCCCCTCTTTTGTCTGGGCTTAGCAGCATCTATTCAAAGGGCATTTGTGACTTCCCATGGTCTCCAAAGTCTCCCTTTCAGAGTAACACTGTACTAGAGTACAAACTCCAACTTTTCCAAAACACGTCTTTTGTAGCAAAATGTTAACAAAAACTCAATTAATTTCGCAATTTGCTAACTACCAGTGTATCAGACTTTCAATCAAATCCCACTTTGTTCAACTGCCTGGTCTATTTCAAAGTTTTCAGTAAGATAAAATGGCTAGATGTGCTAAAATTACATTCTCATCTAATTCTTAGCTGGATGGATTAGACTGCAAGATACAGAAACTTTAAACACTGAATTCAAACTTCTACAGCTTTGAAACTCTTAGATAAAGGCAAGTGGGAGATAACATCCTACGCAAACATAACTCAAGCATAACCTCTTGATCTTCAGTACCAAAGAAAGGAGATTCAAAGTCAATTTTAAGTCTGTGCTTTGCTTGGGATCAGCATTTGACCTTTTAAAACCGAAAACCAGCTCCTTTTTACTGAAGAGCAGTACAGGTTCCTCAAATTGTTTTGAGATTTAGTTTGTTTCCTTGTCTGTTTTTAATTAAGTTGACCTTTTGTGGTCCAAATAATTCTTATTCATTAAAACTGCCAGTCTGTCACTGAGATTAATATTAGCATCTAGTGAACCTATGATTAGTTTCAGTTATTTATAGAATATCATGGTTTTGATCTGGTTTACAGTTATTATTATTCAGGTAGTTTAATATTTATTCCAAATTATTTATGAAAACTGGATTAACATGGTGAAACTCTTTGAATTATATCCTGTTTAAATCTTCCCTTTTCAAGTCAACTAACCATGGGGTTCATGATGGTTACAGGAAATATTTGGAATTTACAGGGTCTTTATCAATCCCGTGATAGTATTATGTTCTCCTACAGATAAATAGTAGACCATTTAACTGTGCAACCTCAGGAAAACTGATAAAGCAATTTTGTAGAATTTCTTCTCCCCTCCCTAAAATATAATCAGTGCACCAGAACACGAAAAATGCTGTAGTGTTTCAGAAAAGCCCGACAGAGAGCCACCAGCACTGGTAGCAGGAGATGGTGGTTAAGGGGAACACAGAAGACCGGCCACTTTCTTTAGTCCATTCACTTTATAATCTTCCAGGATCCACAGTCATTAGGTTAAGAATTCTATAGGGCTGAGTCATGATATTTTTCTCCATAACCTTCTGTAGCCAGCACATCTCAGACATTCAGAAACCATAATGTAAATCTTAAATCCATTTTACCATCTCTTACATTTCCAGCAAGTAATCTTTACTTCTAGTACTGAGGAACTAGGTAAATAACATTTCATTCTGCGTTTAGTTTACACATCAGTCCAACTTTGTAAACCTCAGTCATATCCCTCCTGAGATTTCTCTCCAGATTGAAGATTCCCACCTTCTTAGCCTCTCCTCACAGTGCAGCCACTCCAAACCTTGGCTCATTTTTCGCCTCCCTCCATGAATACTTTCTGTGTACCCTTTATATCCTTTGACATGCGCAGAGACCTGCACACAGTAACCAACATGAGTACTCCACAATGTTTGATATCAGCAAAACAGAATTTTTTTGGTTTGTAGTACCTGTACTGATGCAGCCTAAAATGTTATGGCTTTTTATTTTTTTGGTGCCACTCCATCCTGTGCCAGCAAACACTGTCAGCCATAAGGTCAGGATCACTTTCTGGAGTTGTAACAAGCTCAGCATCATTTAAGTATGGGATAGTCTGTTTGTCTGAAATACTCCTTGCCTCACATTTGTCTCTGATGAAGATCATCTGCCACTTGTTACCCATCTGCTCAGTTTTGGAGTTCCCATTATCAACTCAGCCTTTCACTACCTGAGCCATAATGTCATAGGCATTCTTGGAAATGTCACCATACACCTCCTGTCTCCAACTAAATTCTCACATTCACACACCTTCTAAAAATATCGCTTTCTGTTACTCCTGTAATTGCTCCCCTCCTCCCCTCAGCCCCTACTGATCTTTGAATTGAAAAATATGTTTAGAATGGACTGTCAATGGCCCACATAAAATTTCAATGTCTCACATAAAACTGTGCAGGACTATCAAACTCAATTTCTTTCATCTGGGTAAGCAAATAGCAAAACCAGAGCTTAGAGTATATAAATTTTCCTTGCTAAATAATGCTTAGCAACACTACACTTGAATCTGAAATCACTAACAGATTTCATTTCTGGAATCCATTCAATTGCTAATTTCTTGCCACTTTATCTTGAGATCTGCTGAGCAAAAAATTTTAATAGAAAACAAAATTTCAGTTGATCACTACTCCTCTGAGCTACTGAGAATCAACTTTAAAGCAGAGCATAATGCATTAACTACAGAGAATAAAACCTGAAACCTATTAAAAGTTTAGAGTCAGTTTTCTGATTTGCAGAAGGTTCTAAATGTTAATATCTATTTTACTTTTCTTTGAACTTATTGTATGAAAATGCATTACACCCAGTCTGCTCTCCCTTCAGCATGACCTTCTTCCAATATGGTTTTAAAATGTGCTTCCACTTTCTCATTCTCAAAATTGATTTTAAAAAATCTTAGAATCACCTTCATAATAATAAAATTCTTTTAACTATGAAAATTTAATTTTTGGGAAACATAGACAAATATAAAAGGACTATTAAAACTTCTGTGAGCCAGAATATAAGCATTCTCACTTTGCAGGTGCTTTTTTTTTTTTTTTTTTTTTTTAAATTGTCTATTAAAGTTATTCTGAAAAAAAACCCCTCAAAACATGTCGATTGACCGATATTTATTGTAATTTATATTCTAATGAGATACTTAAATAAATTTGACATAGTACCAACGCATGCATTGGGTAATGGCATGACTATATTAGCTCTTCTGGACTGCAAGTAGAGGCCACTTCCTTCAACTTTTGTTTGCCTCATGCTTTGATCTTAAGGAAAAGTTAAAGCATTTTGAATGACATGGGTTTCAAGTCTTAAAAAGAGAGAACCTGACTGTACCCAAAACCAAATTAGGACAAATAATGAAAAACTTACAGATGTCAAAGCATAAGAGTTATGCAAATCCCATGACACCATGGCTAAATAAATACTGTGCAGCTGATAAGCCTATGGTCTTTTCATGCCCAGGTTCATCAATAATTGAGACCTACTTAGAAGACATCACTTTTTCCTGTCAAGTAGGTTTCTTTGCTTTGAAAACCTACTCTAGAAGAGTAAAAAGATGAAGGAAACAAAACAAAACAAAACACCCATGTATGGTGGCAGAAGCTAGGGCAGGATGTGTTTCCAAGACCTGGGAGCAAAAAGCATTCCCTGGCTCTGCCACAGCCAAGAAGACTGGGTGGTGAATAGAAGTATCCTGACACACCTAGGTCTCACTAAAATACACCAGGAGCATTTATATCAGTTTAACACAATACTATTTGTATTCCTCCTGGTGCAATGCGTTCATTTACACAAAGTTCACTAACTGAGGTCTCTGCAATCATTTTCCTCAAAATTACATAAGCTGTCCTTCCAGAGGAAAACAAACCAATCAGTCAACATACCAAACAGACCAAAAGGAGGAATGGCCATGCAAGTGTTTATTTAAGAACCTTCATCTAGGGAACATAACTGGATTATTCCCACTTAACAAATCCTAGGCTTCCTTAAAATGTAGGATGTGCCAAGAAACTCCATGTAATATTACTAACACTGTATTGAGCCAACAGAGAATTCAGTTAGACATTTCTACTGATAAATGAAAATTATGAACAACAATCTTAACCAGAACAGGAACATATTTCTTATTCTCAGGCAAAGCTCAACCACCAATCTCTTTTGTGTTGCTGAAGCAGATTACAGGGCTGTTAAAATGATGTGTTATTGTTTTGTAAGTGCTAACACTTACAAAACAAGTTAATGTTTGGAAACACAAATGGGTTTCCAATGTACAAAAGAACAGCTTTTAATATGACAAATAAAGGCCAAGGACTCCCTTGTGTAACAAGTAACAGTACCATCAACACCTGGAAATACAGCAGAAATAATTATTTAAAGCATGTCTGAAGCTTCTGACAGCTGTAGATTACTTGTTGCATCTCTTTCAACACAGAATCACTTAGGTTGGAAAAGACCTTTAGGATCATTGAGCCCAACCATTAACCCAGTACTCCCATCGCTAAACCATGTCCCTAAGTGACACATCTACATTTAAATACATCTACTTTTAAATACCACTGGGAAATCTTATAGCACCTTCCAGTACCTAAAGGGGGACTACAGGAAGCCTGGAAAGGGACTTTTCCCAAGGGCATGTAGTGATAGGACAAGAGGGAATTGCCTTAAGATAAAAGAGTGTTTAGATTAGATATTAGGAAGAAATTATTTGCTTTTGAATTGTGAGGCACTGAGGCACTGATTCAGGTTGTCCAGAGAGATCGTGGAGTTCACATCCCTGGAAGTGCCCAAATCCAGGCTGGATGGAGCTCTGAGAAACCTGATCTAGTAAAAGGTTCACTGTCTATGACAGGGGGGTTGGAGCCTGATGAACTTTAAGATTCCTTCCAACCTTAACCATTCTGTGATTCCATGGTGGGCCAACCACTTCCCTGGGCAGCCTGTTCCAGGGACGGACAACATGTTCCAAGTGAAACTTCAATCATGATTAGAGTCAGCAGTAACCTTTCAGGACACTCCCTTATGACTCTAGTAAACATTTTCACAGCTTTTCCACCCCCAGGGCTCTAAACAGAAAATGGTATGTAACATATCAGAAGCAAAAAAACTTGTTGCAACCTACCAGTTCTTCTAGGACATCTCCAGCACTTGTTAATATACCTCTATAAGGAATTTTCTGGGGTTTAAAAAAACATGCATGAAGAAAGCTCTACCTGTTTTTTCTACTTTATTTTCTATTTTAAAGCAAAATGGCATATCCACTTAGGCCTAGCATCTAGGTTAAAAACATATTCTTTAATAAAACCTAGTTAAACAGCAACATTTTTTTTTTCCATTGGAAATCCCCTTTTTAAAGGTATAAATCCATTTCTGTATTATCTCTAACTCAAACACTCTTTCTGTGACTCCATGAGAAAAACAAATTGATCTAAAAGTCATCATAAATAATACTAAATTGATAAATCCATTCTTTTTATCCAGCCTATGAAATGTAGACATTAATAGCATTAATTTTGACAGATGAACTAGATTAGGATTACCTGTATAAATCAACTAAGGTGTTATTAGTACTACAGACTTCTGTTTTAATGACATATAATCCAACAGAAAGATTATAAACCAATTGTGATTTCTGTAAATGGAGTGTTCTACTTTAAAATTGAGCAATTATGTATGCTTGTTTGGTTTTTTTAAACATTAGGAGTTAAAATATGAAAATATGAAAATATGGAGTATGGAAGGGAGTGGTGGTCACTGACAGGAGTAGGTAGAAAAGATGTAAACAAATTATAGTGTATGAACAAATTACAGGATGTAAAATTTAATTACTGATAATTCCTTATATATTTGAGAATTCTAGAAGTTGAGAGTTCCTTTGAAAATTCAAGCCAGAATCAAATCTAAAATAAAAAAAATAATAATTTCACGATACTTTCACCCTCTTTTAACCTACCTCTTTTTTTTCTCTACCAACTGTCTGCAGAGCTCCTTCCACCGGGTTGTCAAACTTTCCAGTTGTTCCCTCAGCACCTTGGCATCTGCTGTTGATGACTGCTCAATAATTTCTTCACCAGTTGAGTTCAATGTTTTGACAACAGCTTGCTGCTGCCCAATGCCATCCTGAAGCTCCTGCAAAATACCCAACACATTCACGTCTTCATAAGGAAGTTAAGCATGAAAAAATGCTTCACCACATACTGGCCAGATGGAAAGAGGTGAAAGTTTTCACTCTTCTTTGAATTCCAAATGAAAAATCCAAAGATGAGTAGACATAAAGACATCTCATCATTTTGTAACAAGTACCTTCCAGTATATCTCTGCAGCCTTTTACCCCCTCCTGTGTTGCTGTCTAGTAGAGATCATCGCAGTAATATTCTGCACATCAATTAATAAGTAAAACATATGAACAAAGGTACTTCTACACACCCAAAGGTATATATGACATTTATTTAATAGCCTACAAAGCCTTGGAAGATTTAAACTCTACAACGTGAAGTTCCTATTAGCTATCAACTCAAATAAGCAATGTAAGGAAAGCAGAGACTGAAAAACTTCTGATTCCATTAAGGAACACATTTTTCTCGAATTGTGAGAAGCCTAATAACTAATTCCCTCAGGTGTTTTTTTTGGGGGGGGAGTTTTTTTTGTCTGTTTGTTCTGGGCTTGTTTTTCATTTTGCTTTGGGTTTTTTTAGGGGGAGGGGGCAGTGGTTTTGTTGTTGTTGCTGTTGTTTGTTAGGTTTGGTTTGGAATTTGGTGTTTGTTGTTTGGTTTGGTTCTTTTTTTTTTTTTTTTAAATCACTGAGGGAACCACACTCCTAAGAAAAAGTATTGCAGTGTTTCTACTTACACACAGAATTAAAAACTACCAAAAGATAACCAATATGGATCATTCTTAAGTTTTACTAAATGCATTTGGATATATTTTTCTACATCTTTTATGATAAAGGAAAATAATTTTTACTGCAATATTCCTGTAGCTACCTTACTTCATGTTTAAAAACAACACAGTTCTGAATCTGTAGTTTAGATTTTAACAGTGCATGCCTGTTGATGCAAGTTCATATTTACAAATAATCAATACTTTCATATTTTTAGTCATCAGTAGGTAATGAGTATTTTTCCCTTGAATTCCTCAGAATGTACAAGCAGAAAAGTGTAAAGTAATTTGAAACAGTTTACCGCTAAAATAAGCAGGAACTGAAATAACATCAACAATCTACACTGTGATATTCATACCTATGACAGATTTTCACAATCTCAGGAAGTGTTTCTGAATCCTATCTACATACAAGGGCTTTCCAGTAAAATGCTGAATCTACTTTTTCTGGAGGAAACCAAATACTTCAATATATCATACTCTGGAACAAAAATATATGTTTGCTTTCTCTTTCTAAATGCATAGCATAAACTGCTGCAGTAAACCTACATATTAACATTAAATAAAATTTGCCCATGAAACAGTTAAAATTGGCAGGATACAACTTTCCAGGAATGCAAAAGACGAACATGACTACTCATGCTTTTTTCCATATATACCTTTGGTCATGAGGTTATGACTGAAGTTCACAAACCAAACCTCTCTGCAAGTTTACTTGTTCTGACATGATCAAAACTCAGTTGCCAGCTACTAATTCATTAAACTGCACAGAGTCAGTTGAATTCCCTGTCTCAGCTTTTGCACAGATTTGACAGGGACAGTTTGAACACCAACACCGGCAGAGCCTGGGGCATAGGGGTCAATGTCAGTGGTGTTTACACACAGCCCTGGACAGGAGTCAGAGCTGAAGCAGAGGTTTGCACTGTTGAGATTTAGCTTATTCTCACTACACTTTGGTTTTCTTACAGTTTCTTTTAGGTTGTTACAGCAAGCACACTCACACACAAACACACAGACACACACAAACACACACACACCCCTACCCCAAATTATACCTTTCTTAGATTCCTCTCAGTAAAAATTGAGTTCTGCTGATGTGTTGGGGTTTTCTTCCAAATTATTTTCAAGTTCCACAGTTTCAGAATAAGAAGTAGCTGTGATGAGCATAATGTGGAAGTAATCTGCATTGCGTTTTATTACGTTTTGATAGGATGAGAAACGTTTTCTGCAGGATCCTTGCAAGCTGCGTGACAGTCCAGTCACGTCGCCTCAAGCACCCTGATGCCCCACAGTGTCCCAGCACACTTCTCTTTGCCTGTGGAATGTGTAAGGTTTTAAAGATACCTTTGTAGCAGAAACTGCAAGATTTTCTAAGACTCAAAAGACACATAAAAGCCATTTACTTTGATGTATTAGATTTTTTTTCTTTCTATGATGCACATTAATACAAAAACACCTGCTCCAACTTTTGATTGTTATTTTCAGGTACACTATTTCACTATTAGGAATAAATAGCAGCAATGGCTAAGTCCTTTGTCTAAATGCAAATATTGTCTATTCTTGCAGGTCTGAATTGCTCTTTGCACTACACACTTCTCTTTTGGTAATGTCCAGCTTAAAATGAGTACCGTTTTTGCACATATTCACTGTTTTTCACATTGATTTTAGCACTAGAGCCTTTGCATTGTGCAATAGGAGCATTACATGGGTAAATCATAACAATGTATAATTTGAGAAAAAATATATTAGAATATGTGGCTTATTTCCAGCAAGGCACTTGAGACCTTTGTGCTACTGCATGCACCTGTGTGAAGTTAAGATCCTTAGCACTTAGTGAAAAATAACTCAGAACAAAGCTTCTACTTATATTCGGAGGCCCATTCATTTGGAATAGGAGATCAAGGCAAGGAGAACAAAGAAGGGAAATTTTAGTTCTAGAACTCTGAAGTTTTTAAGGAGCAAAATTTGAAGAAATTTCTTGTTATCTATGCATCCACTTTTCTAAATGACAGAAACAACCAGTCAGTATAGTACTACAAAGTGAAATGCTAAGTAAAAGCCCATTTAAATACTCTGAGCCTTTTTCCTGTGCTCACAGCATCTTAAATTAGGTTTCCTCCCTCCCCCAGCATACACAAACACAAAACAGCAACTAGTACATGATTTCCACACTTACTTCAATTGACACAAAGTTAAACAAGGGAATTTTCTCATTTATCCTCTGACACATTATGTAATAGTCCTTACTTACAAAGTAAAAAAGAAAATAGCTGGCTCAGTGGCCAGGGTGGTCTTGAAACTGAAGATCCCTGATGCTGGAATAGGAACCTTGTGCAGAATGTGTAGGAAGCAGAAGTGTGAACATCCACCAGAACATGAGAGAAGCCTTCTGGCCATCTGCATTTCAGATCACCATAAAGAACTCAATCTGAGATGCTTTTTTTCCAAGTACTCTATGCATTTGACACTTTTCACATGATTAAACAGAAACACACGTGCTGATGAAGTTTGCCTGGATTCCACAGCCCATGAAAAAGATTTCTGTTGGCAACGGGTACTGCACAAAGCACAGCCTCCCATGAAGATTTTTTTTGGATTTTTAAAAAAGCATTTTTGTATGAAGAGAACAAAAGTTTTTAAACTGCTTTTCTCAAAGCCACATTTTCCTGCACTCATCCCAGAGCTATTAACCACAAGGCTGCTTTTCACAATTTATATTAGTACCTAAAATTTGCCAGCAGCTATAGTTTCCTACTAATATCCTCTTCCACCCTTGCCACACACCTGCACGAGGGCAAAGTGCTGGGACCCTGCACAACCTTGCCTCCCATGGCCTTATGGTTTATGGTTCTCCAGAAGGAATACTGACTGTAAATGTTTCAGGCACCTTCACCTGCACTTTCAGCTCTTCATACAGAAATGACAAAGGAAAAGGGCACATTGCCCTTTGGATTCCCAGCTTACTCAGAAGGCCACTGGAGATACTTACACTTGCAATTATACAGTTTCTAATCACTTTATGAACAGAGTGAGCCAACAAATTTAATTAAAAATTATATTTTATGTAATATTAAGAATAAAAAGACTCAGAAAAGACCTCACCATATAGATACAAGAAAGAATCTTTTCACAATGAGGGTGGTGGAATACTGGAACAGGTTGTCCAGAAAGGTGATAGATGTCCCATCTCTGGAAATATTCAAGGTCAGGCTGGACAGGGCTCTGAGCAACCTGCTCGAGTGGAAGATGTCCCTGATCATTGAAGGGCCGTTGGACTAGATAACCCTTAAAGGTCCTTTCTAACCCAAACTGTTCTGTGATTCTATATTCATACACCCAGAGCTAATCACAATTTTGAGTAAGATACTTTCATGCATTATTTGTTTTAAACATGTTGCATTTTAAGCTACTGAGAGAAGCAGAAGATATTAGAAATACCCATCACTTTAACTTTTCTTTCTTGTGATTCCCAAGTATAAGCAGGAAATTAAAGCATTAACCATTAAATTAAGGTTTAAATAATCTCTCAGACTAAAAATTGCAGAAACGTTGTATTAGAGGACCTTTACCTTTCATACAGAGGGTTTTACACTTTGATAATAATTTCAATTCACTTAGGATAATAACATATAACTGCCAAAACTGCATCATTTGATGCATCTTTGATTAAATTACTTTCTTTTTATTTTCCAAGATTTAAATAAAATGAAAAAACATACACAGTCTTTCAGAAAACTTCCAAGTGGAACAGAAAAAAAAAAAAAAGAAATATGGGTTAACACAGGGGAAAATATTCACCAAAGTTGAAAGGGCTGTCTCTGCAATAGCAGGGGACTTCCCACAATCAGCTTGAAAACTCTAGCCTAGTTCACTACTGGTGTTAATTTCAGTTCTCATTTGTACTTTCTAGAAGCAACTGCTTATGACAACACAAGAGCTGCTGTTTTATGATATATTTTGAATCAAACATAAAAAAAAAGGAAATGAGGAAAAAAAGGAAAAAGTGGAAAGATAAATTCTTAAATGAGTTAATTTGACACTTCCAGCATCACTTCTGAACTCCCCAAGTGTATGTAGAACACTATTTCATTTGTACCTCCAAATACTCACAGGTTTCTGCATCAATATTAGCATATCTGTGACTTGTAAAGCTGTTCTTTAGATAATTATTAAACAAATCACAACTGCTTGTGGCTAAGTTGATAAAGTTGTTAGTAACACCATTATCCTTTAGAAAATGCTTTTCAACTATATTGTATGCTGCTTTCCTAAGAATATTAAAGGTCTGAGAGACACTAAATCTACAGGCATTCCCAGTATCACCTTGGCAAAGGCTTTCAGTTTATACCCTAAATACGAGGTAGGAATTCCCCAAAAAGGAGAGACAGCAAGGATATAATGAATCATGGAATGGGTTGGACTGGAAGTGACCTTAAAGATCAACTAGTTCCAACCCCTTGCCATGGGTAGTGACACCCTGTCCTAGACCAGATTGCTCAAAGCCCCGTCCAAGCTGGCCTTGAAAACTTCCAGGGATGGGGCATCCAAAGCTTCTCTGGGCAACCTGTTTCACCATCTCACCACCCTCACAGTACAGAATTTCTTTCTAATATCCAATCTCAACCTACTCTCAGTTTGAAGTCATTCCCCCTTGTCCTGTCACTACATGCTGTTGTAAAAAATCCCTCTCCAGCTCTCTTGTAAATTCCCTTCAGGTATTGAAAGGCCACAATAAGGTCACTCTGGAGCCTTCTCTTCTCCAGGCTGAACAATCCCAATTCCCTCAGCCTTTCTGAGGGAATACCTAACAGTAAAATACATCTGTCTTCCCTCTCATATTTTTCTAATTTCCTTCCCATGCTGCTTTTCCTTTTATTATTTTCATTTGAATTTTTCAAGGATTCTATTATGTGTTGTCATTTTATTTCTTGCTCTATTTTTTTCTTTTTAACCCTCTCCTAATCTGTCCTGTGGCTTGCCTTCCCCTAACTACAACCAAAGATTAACTAAAAAATGCTATACAGGGTATCTTAGAGCTAGTCCTATTCACAAGCTTGCTGCAAATCACTGCAAAGAGAAATATTTTGTGTTTTGGGAGTGGCCATCCTTATGCTTTTGGACTTCTACCCATTTAAGCTTGCTGCCAATGTTATACCACTTTTTTCTTTTAATATTCTTTTCACAATACATTTGTTTTTAAGGAAATACATCATTCAAGAAGCCAAAGGAACTCCTCTCCTGGGTATGGACAACCAGTGTATGCTCTGAAGTTAGGTTGTTAACAGGACCCACAATGATGCTCAGGTTAATGACATCTAAGAGTTGCACTGCACAAATTTCTACACAACTCTGCACAAGGACTTAAGAGACGCTTCATGCATCAAAGTCCAGTGCAGAAAAGTTTTGGATACCTAAAAATGCCTTTTCTTCATGTGGGCCATGCTGATGCTTTGTGAATCATCTTGTAACACGTGCATTTCAAAAGCAGCAATGTATCCCTGTTAGTTCAGAATATTTTACCTAAATAATAAAATGAATGTGAACAATATGTTCACCAAAATGGTTTCTTACTGATATTTGATTCTCTTTTTAAAACCCTGACTGTGCCTTCTCTTTGGTTTAGACTGCTGCCAGTAACCTTAACTTGCCAAGAAAAAACAAATCTGACAAAACCCCCATATTTTGTCAAATCCCATCCTATAACACATAGTTTTATCTACTGCATAGACAATATGTTAATATAAAAGGTTATGGAGTTTTAGGTTTTTAGGACTTTTTAACTGAAGCATCAGTAGTTTTTTGGTCTTTTTAAATGAACAGCTTGTTAGCTGTTCAAGATCTATATTGTGATAGTAATCCTACACATTTACTTAATCAACCATCACCAGTATTATGAAGAGTTAATTACAGTTTATGCTGTTTTTCCCCAAGAAACCAGGATTAAACTTTATGTAGACAAAGAGAAGAACTTGTACAATTGATTAAAGAATTCATCAATTTCAAATTCAAGCAATTTCAAATACATTACATCATCACATTTCTAATTGCCACATTTTGTCCTGATGCCTTTCACAATGCTAATGACAACAGACTAAGCAATATGAAAAAAAGACAAATTCTTTGTTCAGATAGATTTCTAATATAAATTAAAACAGAAAAAAAAAAGGAAAAATAATTGAGTGGATGAGGATTTTAAGTAAATCTTTTTAAGATTGATTTCTTTTCCCATATTATGCAAATTAAAGATTCATCAGAAGCCTTACCCACTCACCTAAGAGGGTACCTGAATGGCACAATTTTGCTTTATTTTTTATTTCTCAGTTAACTTGACCATAAATCACACAACTTTCTGCAACCTCATTTCCACTTGTCATTGACAGAAATAGCATTTTACTGATAAACTTAATCAGAAACTATTCTATGAGCAATCTTGGGAATACTTTCCTCTTTTCGTTGTGGTAGACAAATGTACTTAACAATAATTTACTATTATGGAAAAGCCCTAAAGCAATTTGAAGAAATACTGCAAACAAGCTAATTTCTGAGAGAAAAATTAATGGTCACAAAATGATTTAAGAGAAAAATAATGTATTGCATCTCCTTCATTCAGTGTAAGGTACAGATCCAAAAAGCACATAAAAGTACTATGCACCACTTTAAGAAAACTGTAGTCCTAAATTCAAAATTAACATTCTAATCTTCGGTCAGTTACATAAATCTTTCTTCTGCCTTAAATGACATAAAACCATTAGGTTGACATAAGAGTGTCTACTCAGATGCAACAATATAAATCAGAGGACTGTGAAAACATCTGGTGGAAAACTATCCCCAAAACAATTTGCTAGCATTTGGTTACCAGAACGAATTTACCCATTAAGAGTATGTACTTCTGTTCAAGATTCTATTAGAAATAAGGAAGAAATTAATTTTCTAGGCAGTTAAACCCCAGTGATTTAATCTGGAGACATATTAATGGCACTTTGTTAAGATTAAAACAATCAACGAAGAGTATATGTTGTTTCGTAACTGTTTTGTGACAAACAGCTATGAAATCTTTGTTGCTTGGTGTGCATTATGTTGGTTATTGTGTTATTATTATTATTATGAATTATGGAAATTCAGGACAGCTGATGGAGATGAAGAGGTGAAAAAAGTGAAAAAGAATTCAATGTTTGCTAAGGAGTTGACAATAATTTAAAGCAAAGTGTTTTCTTAGCATAAATTATAGCAATTATAATGGCTTGAATATTACTATCAACTCTGTTCAAGAGCAGCATTTGAAAGAGGTGACAGTAGGCTCTGGGCAGATTCTCCCTATAAAGCAGACCCATGCATATAAAGCATGTGGTCAGTATTACTGGTTTTGTGTATCAGCTGTACATGAGAAACCAAAAGAAAATTGCTGCAGACCTGTTTTCTGAATAAACAATAAATACTGTAAAATAAAAACAAGATTTCCTTCTCACTTTGAATAAAATTATAAATAGAACTACTTGTGGCTTAAGCCACAGTTTATATAAAAAACTTATAAAGAATATAAACATTTTGCTTGATTTGGTATGCAAACTGCTCGGTTCGAGAGCCTTAGGAAACTCCTATTCCATCCTGCTCACTGTATTACTTCTTTTTTTTCTATATTTTGGTGCTGTTTAGTTAGGAAGACATGAGGGCCAATGTTTCCCCAGATGCATTTTTTACTATCCATGACTGATACTATAGATGAAGAAAGTTGGGTACAATGCTACTTCACAATTGTATATTTTAACAAAATATATGGAAATATATGATTTCTCATACTCTGTTAAAAGCTTCTAAATCAGCAAGAGTTCCAGATTTATTTGAAAGTTTTAATCACATCCAGACTTTATTCCTTGACTGTGCCTCTTGTCTCTAGAAAGAGACAAAATCGTTCTTTAGAAGACAAGTCATAAATGTGGCAATTTCATTTTTTTACCTATACAAATTCTTCAGTCTATGCTGCTGCCCTTTAAAAAGCAATAGTCTAATATATTTTAATGGCTTAGTAACTTAACACCTCAGGTTGCTACAGCAATTCCAGATTCTTGCCACTGCTACCTGTGCTGCTATCAAATATAATTCCAAATTCATCTCCAGTTCATCTCCAAGATGCACCCGCTGCTGGCCAAGGCTGAGCCATCAGTGGGAGAACCTCTGGGATAATATGGTTAACAAGGGGAATAAAATCTTGTGTAATTGAAGTGAGAGAGAGGAGTGAGAATGTGTGATACCAACAGCCCTGCAGACAGCAATATCAGTGGAGAAGGAGGGGCAGGAGGTGCTCCAGGCACCAGAGCTGGGCTTCCCCTGCAGCCCATGGTGCAGACCATGGTGAGGCATATGTGCCCCTGCAGCCCATGGAGGATCCCACTCCAGAGCAGGGGGATGCCCAAAAAAAGGCTGTGGCCTGGTGGGAAGTCTCTGCTGGAGCAGGCTCCTGGCAGGACCGGTGGCCCCATGGAAAGAGGAGCCCATGCTGGAGCAGGTTGCCTGGCAGCACCTGTGTCTCCATGCTGGAGCAATCTGTTCCTGAACTGCACACTGTGGGAACGACCCCATCCTGGGGCAGGGAAGGAGTGTGAGGAGTCCTCCCTCTGGGGAGGAAGGAGCAGCAGAGACAACATGTGATGTACTAATCAGAGCCCCAATTCTCCATACACTTGTATCGCTGGAGGTGGGGATGTAGAGAACTCAGGAATGAAGAAAAGCCTAGGAAGAACGGAGGGGTGGCAGGAAGTCGTTTTAAGATTTGGGTTTGCTTCTCATTGCCCTGGTCTGATTTAATTGGTGACAAATACAATTATTTCCACAAGTTGAATCTGTTTTGCCCATGACAGCAACCGGTGAGTGATCTCTCCCTGTATTTATCTTGACCCATGAGCCTCTCATTATGTTTTCTTTCCCTCTGCCCACCTGAGGAGGGGAGTGACAGAGTAGCTTTGGTGGCCAACTAGTATCCAGCCAGGGTCACCTCACCACAAAAACACTCTCTGTGGTTTAGAAGCACTGAAAAAAATTATATATTACTGGTTCAGTGAGAGCTGACCTTGGCAATTTAGTCACCTTAAAAAATATTTAGATAAACAGTATTGTCTTCAAATGCTGACTCTGCAATCAAACTAAATCCTTGTGATTTTATAAAGATAGTTGCCAGATGAATAATAATAATCATCATAAAAAAAGAACATCACTTTCCCATTTTTTTCCAGTGAGATGTAACTGTTAAAATGGGCCATATCCCTTTAAATTCACATTTCTTATCCCTTTCTAATGTGACACAAAATTGTGATAAAAGTCATTTCGGTATTGAACTGTAAAGTGCATGACCAGAGGTCTATATTGTGTTTCTAGCCCAAATTACACAGTTGCTTCTTATTAGTATATTAATTCAATTTAATTTTAGAACTGATTTAGAAATACTGCAGGGAGAAAGAAGAGACTTTTTTTTCTGCAAAAACTCTACTGCTACTGCATGCTAACTATAATGCTTCAGGTTAAATACACAATATTCAACTCTGAGTCCAAAAACCTACACACTGATTTTGCAGCACACGCCACTGAATGCCACTGTACTATACTAATTTTCATGCTGAGGTAGAATCAAAATGTAAAGACAATCCTCAGTCAAACAACTTTTTAATTTACCTCTACACAGAATAGACTATGGTCTAATTTGATACCATGTTTATTTGCAATTTCTGATATTTGCAACATTTTGATATCTTACCTGCTCTGCAAAGCTATAACTGAGCAAACAATGTCAAAAATAAGAAAAATTGCATCCTCCATCTTCATTTCTTTCCATCTATCACAAATCAAACTCATGTAATAGGTCCCAGTACATTAAAAATAACAACATGGCCTACTTTCTTCAAACACAGCCTAGTCGTAAGTTTTCAAGGACATCAGTAATACTGATGGATTTATCTGAATATCACAACATTTTTAGTTAAATTTTTTAATCCAACTCAATGTGAATGCAGTTCTTAATTTTTTATGCCATATTTAAACCAATTTATTTTGCTTCTTTTCAATTAAAAACAAATAGTTACAACACCTTTATGATTTCACAGATTTTCCTGATTCTTACAGAAATATCCAGACACTTGCACAGCCCAAGTTATTTCTTATATACCTTCTGTGCATCAAAAACTAGAAAATTATAATTTACTTTCCTATGGAATATATACCTGGAAAATATCATCTCTATTCATTAACCCAGCAGCACTGGAATAAACACATGTGCCTCAGCATCCTGTTTTCCTTTCAAACATTATATTTTAGCTGTACATATTACCTCTTTCTTTTGAAATTTATAGATTGTTATTCATCTGTGCTTCCGGATATGGAAAAAACACAATCCATGAAAGCAGCAGATTGGAAATATTGAACAAGCTATGCATATTGACTCTCTAGTACTGGTCATTTATAGCCTCCCTTTAAGATAAGCTACTGCAGATATCTCCCCGTTCAAGTATTTGAGTAATATATAAATATATTTTTATATTTTTATTTTTGTATAAAATATATTTGTATGACCCTCTCTGTTGGAATTTTCATCCATATCTTTTACACTTTATTTTAAAGCAAATTAAAATAGTACATACATTTTTTGAATCAGAAAATCTTTGTGTGTTTGTTCTGCATCACTAATATTTAAAATATTTTTTTTTGACAGGTACAAGAAATGTTTCTGGATACTTTTTATTCTGTCAAAACTAAAAATTAGTCACATACCAGAAAAAAATAGAAAAACCTACTACTAATATCATTCTACCTGCATGTAAGAAGATGGTGGCAAGAAGATTTGGGCTAGTAGTCAGTGTACACTGACTTGGCTGCAATTGTAGCAAGTTATAAAGGAATAAATATATCCTAAGCAATATCCAGCCTACAAAAGTGGCTTCCCAGTTGTGGAAAATTACTGTGGTAGGCAAGAGGATGAATCAGTTTAGGCTTGCAACTGCTTACATGCAGGAGCTTCAAGTGCAAAGCAAGTGAAATGGTATTGGGTACCATGGACAGCCCCACTTAACAATCTGCCTGTTATCCATCATTGCATTATGGCCTTGTCTTACAACAGTAGGAACAAACCACGGGTATTGGTATTCAATGAGATAAGGGAGACAAAACTAAAATATTGCCTGACATTTCAGTTAGGTCAAAACCAGAACAAAATAAACCAAGCCAGCAGAAACACTCAATTTTCAAGAAGAAAAGGAAGAAATCTGATTATAGCAACAAAGTTATTTCCCTGCCCAGTGCTGGAAGGATCATATAGCATAAGGTCAACTTGCTTGAACTTAAGACAGACCCCAAAATCCCTAGCAAATCATTTACCAGAGGATTTTGGCAGCCAGAATTAATTATCTACCTGCTGCTTCTCCTCCTCCTGTCTCCCTTAAAGCAGCATTTGCCTCAAGCCTCTAAGGAAGACCAACTTGGGAGAGAATGTCAGTGGCAAGGGACAGACAACAAACCAACTGTCTGTAAGCAGATACCACATCATCTTCATTCTTCCTCTGTTTAGATCAAGCTGGACCTTCCCTTGCCTTTCATATCTCCATCAGCTCTAGATTCCCAAGAGCTACTGCTTTAGCTCTTTCTAATTCTCTTCCTGAGAAGAGGATTTCTGTCCCAACTGAGTCATATTAATTTAAGTAGACTGGCTTTACTCCCTACAACAACCACTGTGGTGTTTCTTGATCCCTGCTACACTTTATTTTCTTCAGTATCTTAGCCTGTGAATCCATCTTGTTCCTTCTTCAGAGCATAATTATAGCATTGGGGTCTGATCTTTTATTAATTCAAATGCTTTCCTAAGCATGCCAGTGTTTCTACTCAAGGGATATCTGATTTACATATTCCCATAATTTCATTTCTGATTACTAAATTCATCAGCTTGCTTCAAAGTAGTTCATAGTATAAACATAGTAAGATTTTCAGGAACTGATGTTCATTGCATATTTAATTTTAACATTTTTCTCAGAACAGCACCACAGTTTCAAAATACAAATCAATATGTTTATTAGAAAGTTTTCTTTCAGTGAAAAACATGCATCTCTACATCCTGATCTTTTAGGAGAAGAAAAACAGGCTGTTTTAAAACACCAGGAGTTTGGCTCTTCTCAGATCTTCAGCCAGAGGTTATATTGAAATTGAAATACTGTATCAAATCTGAGAGAACTATGTGTTGAGAACAGAGGAATTCCAGGCTAAGGATGGGGACCCACGAAGCAATTAAGGATGAGGACAGAGGAAGCAAGTAATTCAGGAAATGTTACTTCCCTTTCTGAGGATGTGTCACTATTTCGTAGACTTTTTACAAACAGAAACAAACAAACAACAACAAAAAAACCCCCAAACCTTGGGGTTCTTTTACTTTACTGAAGTATTTAATAGGGCTTATGGGTGGTTTACTAGACCCATAGAAATTTAGGAAGCAGGAGTATGAAGATGTACTTTTTTTAACATGCTTAGCTTCCCTGAGTGATAGACGACGAGAGGACTTTGTACTACTCTGAACTAAATTCCAGCAGAGTGGCTTTGGGGTAAAATACCCTTGTACTTCTATCAAGTAACATTGCACAGGGAAGAGTCACACTTGGGTAAAAACCACAATGCTTTTTGCTTTCTATGGATAACGTATAATGTCTGCAAACTTCCAAGTTTCTAAAAGTAGAGTGGGGATTGTCCCACTCTGCTCTGCACTGGTGCAGCTCCCCCTCATCCTGGGTGCAGTTCTGGGCACCACAACATAAAAAAGACATTAAACTATTTGAGAGCTTCCATAGGACGGCCATGAGGGTGGTGAAGGGAAAAGCCATACAAGAAATGGCAGAGGTCACTTGGTCTGTTCAGCCTGGAGGAGACTGAGGGGAGACCTCACTGCAGATACAACTTCCTTGTGAGGGGAAGAGGAGAGGCAGGCACTGATCTCTGCTCTCTGTGACCAGTGACAGGACCCAAGGGAATGGCCTGAAGTTGTGTCAGGGGAGGTTTAGGCTGGATATTAGGAAAAGGTTCTTCCCCCAGGGGATGGCTGTGCACTGGCACAGGCTCCCCAGGGCAGTGGTCACAGCACCAGCCTGACAGAGCTCAAGAAATATTCAGAAAACCTTCTCAAGCACATGATGTGATTCTTGGGGCTGTCCTGTGCAGGGCCAAGAGTGGGGCTTGATGATCTTTGTGGGTCCCTTCCAACTAAGGATGTTCTATGATTTTATAACTCTAGTATTTAATTGTAGACAGTGTGTAATTAAGTACAGTTTCCCATGTTTAGAGAAGACAAAACAGAATTAACCCACTGCAATTTACAGCTCACTAATATGATATCCAATCACTATCCATATGATCATCTGAGAATGAGAACTATATACCAATGCTATATTAATGCTAAATTATATTAACACTGTTATTTTAATAATGCATGATTATACTTTGTCAAAGTGTTATAATAATAGAAAGACAACTTGATCACTGCATCCTAATTTTTTTTGCAGGGTGCAACACATAGGAAAAACAATACATTTTACAAAACCAGTAGTTTTATAAAGGGAATTTTGGGGAATTCCCCTGTTTTTACCCACTAATTTCTACATTTACATTTTACTTTTCATTTCTATGTTGGGACATATTTTTAATCAGCATTAAATTTTGCTTTAAATAAATACCTGCTTTTCAAATAATTCATTTTTTAAATGATAATATCATCTTAGGTAACTTAAATTATTATGCTGTATAATAAGATGACAAAATAACAGTACATCCCAAGAAACAACTGGCATCAGTAAAAACCTTCAATTCAACACCTCAAAAAACTCCAAGTGAAAAGTAAGTTTTGCTGCAAAAAAAGGAATCTTCTAGTACACATCAGTCTCTCCCAAAATAAGTTTAAAAATGAGTCCACATATATAATTGATTTTGTCTGCTTATTTTGTATCTATACTAAAAATATTACAATATGAATAAACAGATGCAAATGTCATCAGAATTAATACCATACTAGAGATCTACTCAATATTTAAACAGAACTAATAAAGTAATTTTCTGTATTGCAGCAGCCCTCACAGCAGGAAAAATGGTTACTATGTAGAAAAATTTATTGTGGTTCAAAATAAATACATTGATTTTTTTCTGAAGGGAATAGACAGACAGAATTTTTCAGTCAATCACTAAAATTCCATTAAAGAAGTTAGATAAAGCTAGATATTGCTAATAATTTAATAAAGCAGTAGGACATAGGAGAAACAACACAAATCAGGTGTTTTTTGCAGCCTTCAAACCTGATTTTTTCCCTTAAAAATGCTAATAGCTCTAACTGTGCCTAACATTTGTTACAAATATTTTGGTTAGAATGAAGTGTTTACAGTTTTCTGAATAATTCTGACCAAGATATTTCTTTAACTGCACATAATTTTGTTTCATGGTAATTTTAACATTCAAGAAAGTATTTTTCTTCAATTCACTGTCATACTGCACACCCAATACACCTTATAGATTTCATAAGTTCTGCAGAAGTCTGGCCATGAAATTCTAACATTAATATAAAAGAGGAAAATATTTGTTTGGCTATAAAATCCCCTTCACTATTCTGTTTTTCTGCAGAACCACTAGAGGCCACAGGATTGAGTGTGCACGCCTCGGAGAATCCACCCCGATAAACAACTTTTCTAGAGACGAAAATCAAATATGGGATTCAGTTTGAATCGCAGACTGAAGACAGACAGTGAAATCTCATAAGCTCCTTTTACACAGGAAAACAGGCTGAAAAGTCCCTCCAAGTCCTCCCAGTCCAGCAGTGCCAGAAAAAAACAGGGAGTGGAGGGCTTGCAGCAGAACTCGGACCCTTGCTCTGTGCTCGGGGAAGTCAGAGGCACTTTATGCACGGGGCTTAAACTATGGGAGCCACGAGGGAAAACTGGTTCATCTAAGGTTCACAGGCACTTCTTTGTGGCTTCTCTGCTCTCTGCTTTCCAAGAGAGGCAAGGAAGATTTTTTTTTTCAGAAATCACCTACTTTGAGTCTGCCAGGAGTTATAATCTCAAAATAAAACTGTTATGAATCTACAATCTGAAAATGCTTTCACCATCATAATTATCCTCTGGTTCTCATATACATATCCTTGAGCAAAATTAAAGTGTTTTCTTATAACTAATTGCTGTATCAGAAAAGAGCAAATAATATCAAAGAGATGTAAATACTATTTCTTTGCATAAAGACGGGTAGGAAGCCAGGAAAAATAACAGTCCATAAAAGTATGCATGAATTTATGCATTTACTAAAATGCATCATCCCAGACAGATGACCAGACAAAAAAAGGAAACAAAGAGTATAATTAAAAGCCGACTAAATGGGTTGTAATTGCAGAAAACCTACACCAAGATTTTCTTTGTTGTTGTTGTACATGCCAAAACACTTGGGAATATCTTAAGCACATACTTGTTTCTATGAAAGCCAGTCTTGAAGCATCTCAGATGTTTCACTTTGCATGATAGATACACTCTATATCTTGATTACTTCCCAATTAAGGACACTTGTGATTGTCAAACTCCACTCTCCTTATATATTTCTTATCAAAAAAATATCGATCCTCAGACAGGAAGAAAGCTGCAGTGAGTTCTGCCAAGAAAAGAAACAGCTACCTGCAAATGGAGGTGAGAGGAGTCTGAACTCACTGAGGTTCTGCACAGTTTCTTTTATGTGGAAATGGACATTGACAAGACAGCATATAAGGCAAAATATGATTTAGTCACACCTTTCAGGTGAATGAGATCTCCTCTTTTCCTTATTCTAGGTTTAATGTTTCTCTGAAGGGTATAGAACTAAAGAGGATTATGTGAAGTAAAAGGATGACAAAACCCAAACTTGTTTGGTGTTTGGTTTTGGGTTTTGTTCTTTTGTGGGGATTTTTTGTTTGCTTGCAGGGTTGTTGGTTTTTTTGGGGGGGGAGGGTTTGTTTTGGTTTTTTGTTTTGTTGCGGTTTTGGTTGGTTGGTTGGTTTCTGTTGGCTTGTTTGCTTGTTTTTGTTTAAAATATCCTAATTCCTGATACTAGTCAAAAATAATGAATTAGTCCTTAGAAAATCTGCAGACTGAAGTTACATAATTCATTCTTTCAGTGGCGAATCAAGATTTCTATTTGTCTGGGTAAATAACCACGCAGGACTGATGGCAGTAGGGTACTTCCCAGAAGTGTTGTCAGTGATAACATGCATAACTCAATGAGATTTTAAATGAGAACACAGCTTTTGCAAATAACATACACTCTTCAAGACACCCTAGAGACCCTAGACAACACAATTCCTTTAGACAGAGATCGTGTTTAAAATACTATTTTTCCTCAGTGTTTGCGATCTCCATTAGAAACTTAAGTCAGACAAAAAGAAAGGGTTTAAAGTGAAGCGTTTTGAACTGCAAGAGGAGGGCACAACAAGAAATAGATTTATAAATATAAAACAGAAAGTTATCCAAAACCAAGAACACTGTTGCTGACTTTTCTTATTGGAAATGCTGATAAATCACTTCTACAATTTTTTTAAGAGGAAAAGGTAACTTTTGCTCACAGAAAAGCACATTCTGCTGTAATTTCTCCACTTACAGGCCCCAGAAATGGAGGGTGAAAAAAGATTCTGCTCAACCTACTCATTGAATCATTGTAAATTGCAGTGCAATTCAGAGTTAAGTCTTACAAAAATGGATAAGCTGTTTTTCCTCTTTAAATAAGTGTCAGGTTTTGAAGCATTTGGATAATTCTGAATCAGCGAGAGCTTATTTGCTAGTGGAAGAAGATGAGCTATCTTTACTTTAGCTGAAAATGAAAAAATACATCAAATTATAAAAGTGTACCCTATCTCTTCAGTCTTCAAATATTATCCTCTCTTTTACTCCTCATTTCCATTGTCATACCTTTATTTTGTCTGTCAGGTAGCACAGAAGGATCTTGCTGGGGGAAGCAAGAACAAAATAGTCACAAGACATAAAAGCACTCCACTATGGCCATACCCTTTCCACTTACTTTCTTGATCCTTATCTTCGCCAAGATTTGAGATCTCTCTTTTTGTCAGGACTTCAGCTGAGCTAAAGGTAGCATGCAAATAAATCAGGTTTTCTTTCCACTGATCTAAGAGAAAATTCTAGAAACAGCAAGGAACAGAAAAATTGGGACACAGGCGAAAAGCAAGTGTCTTTCACACTCATGACTCATAGTGTTAACACATACTCCGTCCTGTTTGGCTCTTTGGGAAAGATGGTTGGAGTATTTGTGCTGCTCTCTCATTTGCATTACTAGTTTGTACCAAATGTGTCAATGTGTTGGAAAGAATAGTATATGGTTCTGGAGTTTAAACTGCATTTTACAGAAATTAACCATGATAATCTAGAAGCACATGCACTGCCTTTAAAAAAGCAAAAAAACCCCTAAACACAACAGGCAAGAAAATTGCCATAGAGTCACTACTATGTTATTTCTTCACTGAAGACCTAGGAAAAGGTTTATAGATGTTTGTTTATACATATTTAAGAAAACAGTATAGGACATTTAGGACTTTTTCCTTTGCTTGTTTTTATTTTCTCTGACCTATTTTCAAAAGGCCTTTTCTAACACTAACTACATTTTT
The DNA here is from genome assembly GCA_013397115.1 of Edolisoma coerulescens. Classification (NCBI taxonomy): domain Eukaryota; kingdom Metazoa; phylum Chordata; class Aves; order Passeriformes; family Campephagidae; genus Edolisoma; species Edolisoma coerulescens. The sequence goes on from VWZW01006554.1 coordinate 241,917, forward strand.
GAATTTCCCTACTGCTAAAAACAACTTAAAAGTACATTTACATAAGTTTAGTAAAAATTCTACTCATGCATGCAGTACATAAGGAAGTTTATACTGACGCACAAGACATTTATATCATAACTATGTGTATAGAAGAATGGTACATTCTTACCATTATTCATATATTTTTCCTGAAATTTTTAAATGCATGTTCCTCTGAAATCAAGGCATGTCAGAATTGCCTTCTTGAACTGAGGTAATTAAAACTTTAGAAGAGTCTGTATTACTGGCATCTTCTGGTTACCTTTATCTCAATTTTAACCTCTGAGTTTTGCTATGAAAATGTCCCTTTTCCTATTACTCAACTGTTTTGATACATATTGTGTCTTATTCTTAAGAAAAAACAAGGTATATAATTTTTAAGCCTTTTTTTTTAACCTGGAGACCCTTTTTACCTCATTCTGTGGAATGTATCTATCAGATTTTTTCTTTATGACTAGGATGCCTCTGAGCCATTCCCATTCATTTTCCTAGTCCTCACTAGAGGCAGCATAAAGCTGTTTTCTGAAAAGCAGCCTAGAGGTTGAGTATAAAAAATAATTTCGATAAACAGCATTGGCTACCACCAGTTTTCCTAAAACCGTGGTATTTTAGTAAGCAACTATAAATCTGCTCACAGGTGTTTAAAGAGAGACAGTGCTCTAAGACAAGCAATCTTCTACTCCTTGATTGCACTAACATCTTCAGTGCAGAAAACTATCCCAAAGACCACCATTATGACAGAAACGTTTTAAAAATAAGAACTAAGATTTGGGGTGTGGTGTATTACCCCAATATTCTGTCCCACAAGGGTTCTGACCGACTGACAGACCTGTTCTAGTTATCTTCTGTTTCCCCTTCCTGTTCCAAGACAAAATTTCTCCCCCCCCATACCTTTAAAAATATAAGAAATGTATATCACAACCTTAATATTGAGATTGAAGAGAGGATGAATTGAAGTAAAATAAGTAAGATTCTGTCAAATCAACTTCTGTCAAACATCCAATCAAATTTTAGAGAGTTTTGCTTGTCTTTGCACTTCCTATTTACAACTGAAATAACATCTATGTGAAAACAGAGTCCCTTGACAAACTAGGGCTTGTCAGGAAAACCTGTAGTGGCCTGAGTAGCCAGTATGACACACGGCTTTGCACCACTGCTGATCTATTATGCTTAACATGAAGAAACAAATTAAGTAATGGGGTAGTTTATGGTTTGGAACTCCCAGGAGCTAGATGGGATTTTCATAAAATCTGTGTGACAATCTGGTGACTGTCATAGTTAGAATTAGCATACATGAGAATATCAGGGGGAGAGGGGAGAAGCTATTATTGTTATCATTGGGCTTTGGAGCACGGCTGCTTCAGAAGGCACCTGAGTTAAAAAAATTAAAAGGTGATACACCATTATTTACTGGACTTGGTCATGAGGACTTGCTTACACTAAGTAACTGCAATCCATTTTAAACAAAAACTTGGTTAAAACCTCTCCAGATGAATCTATCAAGCAGCTGTAATCAGTCACAGCACAGTGAAGACACAGACAACCTGACAGCAAGTGGTCATTTTACATTTAAATTCAATAAGAATTTGTTGTGGTTTTAGACAAAAAAGAAAGAAAGAAACGTTAAAATGTTTTCCCATATCTGTGCTCTCCCTGCCTTCTAAGATGAGTCCACCTGGAAAGTTTTTAGCCCAGCTTTTATGTGCTTATGCAAGAGAGATACAGCATCATCTTTCATCATTAAAAATAAAATGTTTACATGAGGTTTTGGAGTAAAAATTCACCCAATTAATCATAATTTCAAAAAACCTTGACAGTATTGCAAACCCAATGCATTGTAAAGTCACACCTAATGGGCAAATGAGGTTTCAGTAAGAACAGAAGCATTGGGTTTTTGTTGCAAAGGGAGCTGTAGCTGAAAGGCTACATGATTAATGTAGTATCATAGACTTTACATAAAAAGAAGATATATTACTGTTTGGGGATCAAGCTAACTTTAAGGAGAGGCTTCTTATGGAAATTTGACTGTCAAGGTAAAATTCGATAATTGTTTTAAATTTCAATTTGTCTGTAGTGTGGTTTTGGGAGGAGATACTACATAATTCTGATGCTTCCAAATTCAATTCTTTGTCACATAAGCAGGCACTGGTTCCTACAAAAAGAACGTCCCAAATCTTTAATCATCGCAAAAAACACAGTACCTTGACCTTGTATCTTAAAGTTAAATAGAGTGACATTATAAAAATTAAATTACTTCTTCCTCATTTCCATAATATCCTTTAAAATGCCTTGCCTAGGCTGGAGTATATGTTCGATTTCTTTATCTTTCTTGATGACCCCTCATGCCTGCAAGTCAGCTCATTTTTCTCTGGTGAAGACTGCACCCTACCAGTGCACGCTCTAAAATTTCCATTAAAATCTAGGGCATCATCACTCATTCTTATCTGCAGCAGGCTGCCGAGCAGTGCGAGACCAGCAACTGCAGGAGAACTCGTCTCAAAGGACAATATAGTTACACACATCACCATCCAGAAGGGAAGAGAATTCTACCTGCATAATATGTTATCACATCCAGCACACTGGGAATCTTAAAATCATCAGGAGTAGTGTAGAATGTTGTTGTAAATTCTCATGCAATGGCAAGTCTTACTTAAACAGCAATTTACCAGCAGGCAATTAGCTTCTCAGAGAACATTTTTATTACATTCACGTCAGAATGAAACAATCTGTCTCATCAGCTATTGAATATTTGCTGGTTAAAGCATTATTATTCTAAATTAGCATATAACAAGTACCTGAGGGTATTTAAACTTGTCTATGTGTTTAACCTTCTGGTTTCTAAGTCCCTCTTCTTCAAGCAGATTCTTAAACAGTTCTCATACCCAAAGTACATGAACACCTTTCTGAAGTGTTTTAAGACTGCTGTGCTCATTCCTTTCTTTATCTTTTCTACTTTGCAGGGAGAACTCATATATATATAATTTTTATGCCTGTATGAGCACACATTCTGTAATATTGCACATGAACCACAATCTTGCCATGCTATTTTGCTGGATCACAGGTCTCACATAACTCTCATCTTCACCCCTCATTCTACAGCATGATAACCTTTTTGTATCCTGAGCCCAAACCATTACATGCCTAGAAGTCAGAGATCAATAACTTGATTTTGCATTCCATGGATATCCTGTGTGTACTCCCGTACAGAATGGAAGATGGGCTGCAGTGCTCTGTGTAGCATTGGTTGAACTGGTCTGTTGGCTATCACCTCTGGGGCTCAGCAGACAACTTTGCCATTGTCCAGGCAAAAGAAGTATACAAAACATCTAACTAGTCAGGTCAGGATCAGACAGTCATGCAGCAAAATGCACCTGAGAGGATTTGCCACCAGCAACTACTGCTACAAAACAGCATCTACGAAAGCTAAGACAAGATTGCTGGCTGGACTGATCTGCCCTGGTCACTGGGGTTTTTTCAAGTGTGTTTGTTGCCACAAACTTTTCCACATTCTGTCCAGTAGACATTGACACCTGAATTTTTCTGGTGTACCACACAAGCAGCTCGCACTCTTTTTTTACTCATAGGCTTTTGTGCCAGGATGGTACAAACACACCAATGTTCTTGTTGCTGTATGGTACAAAGTATATATTCCAGTTAGGTGCCTGTTTCTTGCAGTGGATGAATGTATGCAATGACTGAGGACAGAATAATCTATTAATGACGCCTTAGTCAAAGAATTCAGTAGAGAAAGTTTATCCTATTTTATTTTAATTTTTTGATCTCCTTTGATCATAAATACCAGCAAAAATGTTTACCAAAGGAAGCAATAAGTCATGGTCAGCTCTGTTATGTGCTCAAAAAGACAGAGGCACAGAAGAGCTGATGTTAGTCCTTCATGTACTGATTTCAAAATACAGCTAAAATACTGATTTAGAGTTGATGTCTGTCCTGAATCTAGACATATTATATTTGTAATTGGCCAGACAATCTTAACAGCAGGCTTGTGTTAATTCGGACATTTCACAATGGACTATAACAAGGCTGGACATAAGCAAGGCAGCATTATAAGTGATGAATAAATGATGAATTGCAAACCAAGCTTTCACTGACTTGCATAAAAATAGATCATAGAGAACAAGATCTTTTTGCACTAAGAAGGATAACAGCACTTTTAAAGTGAAAAAATGTCATTGAGCTAGAATCTTCAGTGATTCCGAGACAACATGTTAACTTTCTGAAGCAGGTAAAGAAAGAATTAAGTTCTCTAATGACTGAAACATAGCATAGACAGAATCCAGGCAAAATGAACCCAGTTTTAACAGGACTGTGCCTGCAGCGTGGCTTTCTCCTTTGGGCAACAGGAGAAAATTGGTGGTGGTGCTCTCACCAATTTTCATCAGGCTTCCCACACCATGTCTTTCCCTATTTCTACCACAATACAGATGCCTTATGAAGCATATATGAGTCAAACATTATCCATTTGTCAACAAGATAATAATTGGCTTAATATTTTAGTATACAGGTTACAGGTGAAGTTAACAAATTTACAAATTGAAGTGCACAACAACAAGGTTACGTGGTTTCAACTGCAATCAACAGAACAGTCTCGCAAGTACCAAGCTTTTTCTTGGAGCTGATTTCAAAAGTCATCATTGAGAAGGAAGAAAAGCACATTGATTTTTATATTGAGAGACTAACCCCATCATTATAATTTCAGCCCCACTCCCTGATCTTTCTGCAAGGGAGGAGGATGACATGTACTCTAAGGAAAATGATTTGGCTTTAAAAAACCTAGAAATAAACATGTGGTTGCAGAAATTTAGTGAGTACATATATTGCCATGTAACCAAAAGTGGCATAAAGAAACAAATCATCTTTAAATGGCATCCAGAAGATATTTGTCATTTGATTTATTCTGGTATTGCAGGCTGATACAGTACTAGTTTTAGCCAGTATAATTATACCCAAGAACAACAGATACACTGCATAAAAATGCCCTGTCCCAAAATAGTTTCATGTGTTTTATACTAAATTTTACTATGCCTTATTTAGCCATAATCCTACATCTGAATCCTACAGCTGGAAGAACAAGTAACAAACAAAACATACATTGTTAGGAGTACAATACAAGTTATTGACAAAATGCTATATATCCATTCATCTTTTTCACAACTATAATAAACATCCAGTTGACTACCTTGGAAATGCTATGAGAGCGGGAGAGAGCTGTACTATTTTGAACCTGTGGCTGAATACAAAAGTAAGAAGAAAGAAAGAGAATGAACTCAATTGATGTTGCTAAGAAAACTTAAGCCTTTATGACAGTTAGGTTGAAACAGCCAGTCACATTAACAAGCCTAGATGAAATGGCATTTTAATGCTTAAAAATCAAGTAAGAGTCTCTAAATTCACACAAAGTAATATCCACTACTATCGATAACTGTTTTTGTTTCATTGCGTATCTCCTCTCTGGAATATGTGTGTAGCTTATTTTAATTACTTGGGACTTGAAATATGTTTTCCAGTATCTGCTGAGAAGCAAGCATTGTTTTCATGGTATGCAGTTTAATATTATACAAATAACAAAATATTATCATTATTTAGCTAGTTAGAGATGTGCACATTTTGAAATAATGCTAGTTACATGGCCTATATTAAACTTTTTATATTTAAAGCATCATGTGACAGCAGGACCCTTGAACTAGGGACAGAAGTGGCTGAATTTGATTTAAAATCTCAGTAGGCAGAGTTTTGTACTTTTCACAGGTTTAAATATTTGTTATATTGGAGACTTAACACTCTTTTGCAACCCACCATGATGTTGCTACCTATTCCTGTTATTACCCAGAATTAATTGGATTGGAATCATTTTAACAATTCCACATGGCCCTTGTAATCCTTGGTGAAATCTTAATGTGATTTAAATTTAAAAGAAAATAAGTAGTCCTCTCAAATTTTCAAACTTCTAAAAAGTACTATGTGAACTGATGTCGTAATTCACTTTATGTAACTAATCTTCCATTCTTGCCCTGTCTACATATCACTAAAACATTTTTAAGACCCCTTGGTACTGAATCAAGAATAGTTTACAAAAATACCTGCTAGGACGTGACTGTATTTTTTAATTAGGCCCAGAAGAAGCAGGTCTTTTTGTTCTCAAAAAGCTGTGCACCTTAATTTAAACTGACTTACAAACTACTCTGGTTATTAAATGCAAAATATCTTCCGTGAAACAGCAGCAAAGGGAGTCCACCAGGGGCAAGCCTAACTGGCAAGAGGCCACTGCTGGGCAGCAGCTGTCCCACCAGGTACCCAGAGTGTTGTGCCCTACATAGCACGTCTGAGATCCATGCGGCCTTAGGAGGGATGCAGAGTCCACAAGCAAATCTTTGTAAAACCTTTCTTCCTTTGTGGCTCTTCCCCAATAATCACCAAGAGGTAGCAGTGACTGGGAGTTCAGTGAGACAAGCAAAGACCCTGTGTTAATCACTCAGCTCAGCTGAAGCACCTCAGCAGAAATGGTTTGGCACTAGGTAAGCAAAACTTTGGGGCAGTGAAGTCCATGGCAGCATTGCCATCCTCTTCAATAATTTCTCAATAGCACCACAAACATCTATCCATCAGGAGATAGCATTTTCCCTTCCACTGTAACAATCAGATACAGAAATGCTTATGGTTTAATTTATAAATAATCGGAACCTTATGAAAGATTTCAAAAGTTTCAAGTATGTATTCTGCATGAGCTTTTGCTTCACTTAATGATTACTGTAAGAGACGGTCCGAAAATCCCTCATCTGCCTCACGATCATCGACTAGGGCAGAGACTGAAACCCTAAAAACCCCAAAAGAAAAAGGAGGACTTTTGCACTAGAGTCCTGGCCTGGCTAAGGTGGGATGTTTGCCAAGTGTTGCCTGCAGGTGTGCCTGCTGAGGACTGATATGCATTCCTGGAGAACTGGTTGTGCTGGCGCCGTTCTGGCTACCCAGGTGGGAAGGACGGCACTGAAGCGAGAAGGAATGGCCACCTGTACTGAGCACCCGAACAATGGCTGCAGATTTCCTCGTGTCCTGGCCAGTTGCCCCTCGTCTTCGAAAAGACTATAAAGGGACTTTCTGAATTAACCACGCTGAGATCTCCCCACGGACACCGGCGAATCTATTGGCAGAGGACCACGAGGACTTCGTCTCATCCGTTGGTAGCTATTCCCCCCTCTCTCTCTCTTTTCCTCTCCACTTTGTTTCTCCATCTCTCTCTCTCTCTCTTCTATCGCATAATTGTGTTGTTGACACTCAATAAAAGTGCACTGTTGATTGAAACTGAAATCCCCTTTGTGTCTTTTGCACTCTGAGATCGATAAACGAACCATCACGACTCCTGCTCGTATTAGTGGATCGTGACAATTACGAATTATTTGTGTCCATATCAGATATTACCGTGGTTCAAGCAGAAAATTAACATGTCTAAACTACTTTTAAACACCAGATTTGAACTTCATTCTCAAATAACTATCACAGTACTTTTAAGACGTAAATTTAGCAAAAATGAACACACAATAAAAATCGTATAACTTGTCACTTTGAGGCTGTGACACAGAAGTTATTTGGAAGTAGATTTTGAAGGTGATTTAATTTAATCCAAGGGCCAGAGTGAGTACAGTGAAAGTCCAAAATAACTACGACATGTTTGAAAAATAAAACTAGGTGACTGGACTACAATTTTCCTTATTTTTTCCTCTAAATTTTATGGCACTTCTATAATTCATAGTTTTGTAGATGAGCTCTAAAAAATTTTTCCCTACACTTCATTGAAAGCAACAGATGAAAAAAATTTAACTTTGTATACAGAGACTTTTGCAGACACTGAAGTGCATGAAGAATACCATCCCTCCATTTAACTTCTTACAGGGTTCTCATACTTAAGATAGTATAAGATATTTCTTAGAAATGAAGACACCCCTAAATTGAACTAAAATAAACCACCACACCATCTTTTAGAAAAGTTCGAACTTGAACTGCTAGGGTTTTGAACGAGGAAAAAATAATTAGTGTTTCTTAATGTTACACTAATGTCAAAACTTGAGTATTATACTTTATTAATAAAGAACAGCATCTGGAAAAGCTAAATCCATATTAAAGTTTGGAAGGGCTGGGAATGGTTGGATGATTAAAGTACTAGCACATATTGAAGAAAATATTTCTTTCTCCGTTATTCATTATTGATTGAGTTTGTTTTCTTTAATTTTCTTCTTTTTAGTCTCCTGCTAAAACTCATTTAAGAGGGAAATGTTTTGGTACTTTTTGGAAGAAATGGAGACTGTGGAAAAGAATAAACTAGCCCTCAGGGAAGGAGAATGGACAAAGTGAGCTTCATTCTGTTGCTTTAATGCCTGCATTAACAGACAATAAAAAGACCTTTAAAAAGAAAAAATGCAGTGAATTCAGATCTTAGTGGATGGAATTACAATGAACTTAATGGTTCTCTTACCTGAACACCCGAGCTAATCTTTCTCCTTAAAATGAGAACCCATCCCTGCTTTTCTTATCACTGTTTCCACAAATACATTAGTTCAGACTGTAAAATATATCATTCCAAAGTAATCGCCATGACATGCAACAGTGTATATCTGTGTGTCTGTGTCAATTTTAATAGTTTATTCCCTTTTTACTTTTTAGATGATCTTGTCTATGCGCATTCAGTTGTCTAATATCTTAAATCCCCATCTCAATTACGATTCTAAGGCATTGTACACAATTTCGTCTGTTTTTTAAAAAGCCAGTGCAACTTAATCAGAGAGACTCCTCCTGAACGCTTACAGAATGAATAGAGGCGCATGCAGGTGATACTACAGCAGACAATGACTGTAGCAAGGACTTGAAACCCTTTAATACCAGCACCCTGAGCTGTGTCAGGCAGAGCATTGCCAGCAGGTGCAGGGAGGTGATCTCCTCTCTGGTCAGTCCTGGTGAGACACATCTGGGATGCTGGGTATTTCTCTTAAGCCTTCTGTACTTCATTTCTCTCTGTTTGGAATCCTCTTAATATTGCTATTAAGTACAGGCTAAAAACACTTAGGAATAAAACTATGTTATTTGTTATTAAGAAATTTATTTTTACTGGGTGAAAAGAGCTGTTTAATTTTCCATGGCCCAGAAGAGTGGTCCTTTCTTTATCATGATAAGGTCATAGATGACCTCAAAACACAAGTTTTTCTTTTCTTCTCCAAATGTATCTTGACTAAAAGCAGTGAAATTCACTAATTTAAGCTGATTTACCTTTTTACAAAAATGTAACATGATAAAACATTAGGGAAGTTTGTATCCTAAATTGTTATTGTACAAAAGAATTAAACCCAAGGTCTATTATCAAATGCAGGCACCCAACACCATTCAAAATCAGTGAAAAAGGAACAAAGCAAGGTGCAAGAAAGAAGACCTACCATGTACAGACCTATTACTTTCACTGAACACAATGTTAGACAGTTACTGAGAGTTTACATTGGTGACCTGACTTTAGAAATAAATGGCTTCATTTCACTTGTTGCCCTGAATCCTTGATTCAGGACATCCATTAGATAAAGTTTCAGAAAACAAGTCTACTGAAATGGAAGTGTGGATTCCTGGATTCAGAGCTGGAGGACATCCACTTATGTTCCTTCCCTAGCAGAAGGAGATAATAGCACAGGATAACACCTCCTTGCTGACAGGAAGAACTGACAGCACAATTTTCCATCAGCAGCAGCAACAACAGTAGAAAACAAGAAACTTTTCTTCTTCAGCTCAGGTCACATAAACCATTCAGTTTCCTTTCTGTCTCCCTTCTCAGCAGAAAAGAACAGACAAACCAGGGTTAAACCATGCTGAGGCCAAATGCACAGTGTGTGTTTTCTGCAGGGGAAAGCAAACACAGTGATTCTCCTTGGGCCATCAGACAATGAACAATCTCAATTCCTTCCCTCCATAGAAAGCAAACAAGAAACAAGCCAACCCAAAACCCTACCATAGCCATAGTATCTTAACACTGACAAGCCGTAAATTTCACACTCCACAGAAAAGCAAGTTTTTCTCATAGCTAGAAGCTGTGGGACCAGAAGTCTACTGAAGGAATTCAGAAGGAAACGCTAATGATTATTTCAGTATTCTTTGAAAAACAGTTGACTGCAACAGTCTGAAACAGCTTCTGTGGTGAAATCTCACATGTACCTCCCCCCAAAAACTGAGACATCAAGCAGTTGATGTGGATGAATCAGTAGAATCTGAAAAGGAATTTCATGCATATCCTCTCTTCTGCCACAATACTGGGGAGTCCTCACTCTTGCTCTTGTAAAAGGATGTATTTTCTTATGCCACTAGAAACTACTTGAGGATTCTCCTAGAAACATAAATCTATAAATCCTTTGAAGAAGTGCGAATCAAACTCAATTGCTTATTCTCATGTTGTGATAAAAAATAACTTAAAAAAATAACACAATAATTTTAGCTCCTTCTAAAAACAGTTTATATCAGCACATAGCTCAATTATTACAAAGTAGCAGAGTAGGAAATGTTTTTCAAGAAAAACTAAGTGCAGACTTGGTAAAATATACAAAACCAGAATTTAATTTAATCCATTAAATTGTACTTTAAAAATTAGCTAATAAATATAGAAATTAATATTAATGAATCCCCACATTAGCTGTTCAAGAGTACTGTGTCTGTAGCCTTTACAGTGCCCAAGAAAGGTGTGATCATGAGACTTTATCAATACAGGAAATTGATGGTACTGAAATACTTAATCAGATGAATGCATTTGGAACAGAATGTGAAATTGTTTGAGCTTTAAGGGTTTACAGTGATCACAGGTCGAGAGTTACAGCCACTACAACTCTGCACAAAAACAGTGCTGACCAGAAAATGACGAGATGGGGAAGAAACACAGCATACTCGAATCACAAAAGCAAGGCCAAGAAGAAGCAACTACTTGTTTCAGCAGACCATTTCTTAATTAATTACGGTGCTGAAAAAACACCACACTCTATTAGTCTAAATCAAAGTATACTTCAAAAGCTGTAGCAAGCGACAGTTTTTAATAACCAGGGGGAAAAAAAAATCTTGTGACAAATTAACTACTTAACTGGAATCTGGAGAACATGAGTTGCCAAGCAAGCAGTTATGACAAAAGTCTGAATTTATGGAAAGACTATAATATTGCCCATGATATCAAGAACTAAACCATCCTTTTGACCTCTATTCTGGCTGAACTAAATCAGACTTGAAAAGGGTATTTCAGTTATTTAAATGCCACTTTATTCACCTTTTTTTTTTTTTTCTTTTAAAGCAAACCTATGTCATTTGACCTCTTAGCTTAAACTTGCTGTAAAACAACAGAGATAACTACCAGGCTAAACTACCTTTATCCCTCCATAAGGGATGGATATCTTTATCCTCCCATAAGGCAAAATTGCTCTGTATGTCTACAACATTTGCCAAATAAAAAGAGACCTTAAGCATAATCTGTTGTGGAGAAAAACCCCAGGAGAACAGTGAATTTAAGTATTTTATGACATATTTAATTTTGAATTTTAATGCAACAAAAGGTTAATAAATAAAACATCAGCATTGTTCTCCAATCTTTTCCATCACCCTGAAACAAAATGGTGTTAAATTAATATGGTCTTGTATTTTAATTTTTATGAAATTTTATTACTCAAAGATAAAACTATTTTTGAAAGCAGCTGTGCTACTCAGCTTGCTAAACAATTGAGTTTAGCTTTGCCACTTCTCCTCAGCCTGTAGCACATGTGCTTTACAGACAGAAAGTGAGATCCAAGGACAGGGACAAGATGAGGAAGCTTTTAATTATGAAGCACAAAATATGAGAATAAAAGCAAGGAAAAATAGTACATATGTTGTCAAGATCCAGCAAACAGTTGTGTCAAAGAGCATATGAAAAACTGGCTTGGTTAGAAGAGGTAAAGACACTGGCCGTAAGCAGCAGCACCGCAGTTTGTACCTAATTGTTCTCTTTCATTCCACAAACAACCTCATTGATAACTGTCAAGTCAGGAATCCATCTCACTTCGAAACCATAAACTCAGAGCATGTCAAAGAAATTCAAAAACATTTCAGAAATTGTTTTGAAAACATCATAACACAATGGTGGCCAATTTTCAGTTTTATTGACATATCCTCCTACTGAAAACATGTTAAAATACTTGGAGTCAAAATTCAAATAGCTCACCCCTAGCTTTCTTCTGCAGAAATGTGCATCTTCCAAGACCAATTAATTCCTTAGACAATGTATTTTCTACTAATTATATCAGCATCAGTCAAGCTTTTTTTATTCTGAACTTAGCAGTAACTAAACGTGTTTAGAGAGCAAAATGATGGTTTTAGAAACATATTAGACAAATGTCAGCTCATTAACCTGTGAATTAGGTACCATGGATTTGGTAACTACAGTTTAAGAAGACTAGTAGCCTATTCTTATGATTTTCAAGCAGATGAATCAGTTGTTAACAACTTTAAATGAATGTCATCCAGATATTACATCAGATATTATTTTTATATAATGTCAGGATTTAAGGCAGTGTAAAATTGTATTATTGGCCAGAATATGATGTCAAAATTCCAATTAGTAACTTGAAAGAGATACAAATATTTAAATAAGAACTTTTCCCTTTCTATAAGATTGCAACTTTTACTCTATATTATTTTTTATGCTCAACTCTTAAGTACTTTTAGTTATATAGCCATCTAATTTTATAACTAGCAAAGGTATGCTACAGAAATTTGCCTGTTGTTAGTATAGGTTTATACATGTAGTTGCAAGGCATATCTTTTGAAACCTAATTATTTGTAGGATTCTTGAACAAATCACTGGAAATAATCTAAAATTAAACAAACAAAACCCAAAACCAACAAAATACTTTTGATGAGAGAGACTATTTTAAAGAATCAAGTCCATGAAAAAACTACACTTTTGGGGAACAGACCTACACACATTAGAAGAGGTATTTGTTAAGTATCCCAATATACAAGGTATTAAGGCTTTCTCCCCAAAAGTTTGATGTCATGATTCTTGAAGAAAGAGCTCTTTGGTCAAAAAAAATAAGATTCTATTCAGTTCTGTGATCTTTAGGTAAGTGGATTTGCCTGCTCGTAAAAAGTTCCCTGCAGGTGTTTGACCTTATTTTCAATATATTCTAGAACCTGTATATTCTGTAGTCTAGCTAAAACAAGCATTTAAAAATAACTAAAAAACCATATTTTACAAATTAAATCTGTATAGATAAATATATATAAAATTACTACTGTACATATATATAGTAAAAAATATTGATTCATCTTAGGCATCTGTGTCTCCTTGCCTCAAATACACAGAATCAGAGAATATGTTGAGTTGGAAGGCACCTACCAGGAACATTGAGTCGAAATCCTAGACCTGAGCAGGACACCCCAAGAATCACATCATGTGCCCAAGAGCATTGTCCAAACACTTCCTGAGCTCTGTCAGGCTGGTGCTGTGACCACTGCCCTGGGGAGCCTGTTCCAGTGCCCAGCCACCCTCTGGGGGAAGAACCTTTTACTGATATCCAGCCTAAACCTCCCCTGACACAACTTCAGGCCATGGCTTTGAATCTTGTCAAGGGTCATGAGAGTGAAGAGATCAGTACTTGCCCCTTCACTTTCCCCCGTGAGGATGTTGAAGATCTGTCACTGTTACCAGAGAAATGAGTGCCTGCCCCTCCTCTGGCTCTCACGAGGAAGCTCCAACTGCAGTGAGGTCTCCCCTCAGTCTCCTCCAGGCTGAACAGACCAAGTGACTTCAGTCACTCCTCACACAGCTTCCCTTCAGGGACCTTCACCATCCTCACTGCCCTCCTCTGGAAGCTCTCTAATAGTTTAATGTCTTTTTTATATTGTGGCGCCCAAAACTGCCCCAGCACTCGAGGTGAGGCCGCCCCAGCCCAGAGCAGAGTGGGACAATCCCCTCCCTTGCCCGGCTGGCCATGCTGTGCCTGGTGCCCCCAAGACATGGTTGGCCCTCCCGGCTGCCAGGGCACTGCTGGCTCAGATTCAACTTTCCATCAACCAGGACCCCCAGGTCCCTTTCCCTGGCGCTGGTCTCCAGCCTTTCATTCCCCAGTCTATACTCACAGCCATGGTTGCATATAGGTAAGACAGAGACCTTCTGGAAAGTTTCCTAATGTTGTATAGGCAAAAGACAATCTAGTTAAGTTCTTCTCTACACAAGGGAATTGCAACACTGTAGGAAAGAAAATAGCTTTAGAAAGTGATTTAGCTAGATCAATGCAAGTTCCTCTGTGGATAATGATGGCTTATGTTTACTTTTTCTAAATTGTTATAAGACACTCTTCTCCAAACTAAGACTGTCTACACAAGAGGGCAGATCAAATTTATCTAAGTTCATTCAATTTTCTCGTGTACACAGGTTTAATGGACTCCATAGTCACTGGCAATGTAATGAGGGAAGAGCAACACTAAAGAAAAAGAACGTGCTCTACAAACCAGCAATTAAATGTCAATATTGTTCTCCTTGATGGCTATAACCATGTTTTCATATCCAGACAACTATGGACCCATTTAAATTAAAAGTCATGTTAAAAAGCTCCTAAATGCAAACACGTTGTAATTACAAGAAATACTGCTGGTACCTGGATATCCTGGGGATGCAAATGCCCCAGCGATGGGCAGTAAACTTGAGTGGTGTAAAATGTCAAGAGAGGTATTGCATAGAAACAGTAAGACTCTTGCTGCCCTGGCAGAGCTTGGCTTTTTTCTGTTGTGCATACTTAGGATTATAAAATACAGAAAACACAGGTTATGAGAGAAAGAAATTTTAACAGAGGTTCTTTTAGAGGCATTAGTCCCCAGAGAGGTAAGATTACAGTCAAGGCAAGACTGTTCATACTGTATTTACAGACAGAATTGAAACTGCAACCACTAAATAAACGACATTTCTTAAGCAACAGCATTATAACCTGCTGGAAACCAGAACAGTTTTAATGGGAGAATAAGATATCTGTAGTTCAATTTTTCTTGTAATTTTAGTTTTCTTTATTAAATCAAGGATGTGGTAATATCTGAACACATGTATGATCAATCAATTATAGAGAACTGGGCTAATCTTCTCCTGAATCCCTTTTATGCTTATCTTCTATTCAACTATTGTCTCAAGTAGTGTAAACAAATTATATGCTAAGACTTTTTACAATTACCCATTTTTACCAGGATTTAATTTTCTGCAATATTTGTTGAGTGTATCGGTAAAGTAGCAGTTTTCAGCTTGTAGTGTTTCCTAAATCACATTTTTCTCCAGGAGATTATTGGATGTATGAAGAAATCCACTAAAAGAATGTCAGTCTCTAAAAGAGTGATTACTTTCAAACTAGTTATTTAACAAATTATTCTGCTTTTAATAGAGTTTTGGCGGGGTTTGTAAGTATCACGCAGAATTAGAAGTGGAACCAGCTTATGCTTACACAAAAGGATGTCAGCCTAGCAACACAGCACTGGCCACATCACAAGAGCCACTCTACTCCAGGTTTGCTTTCACAGAGTCATAGAATCACTAAGGCTGGAAAAGACCTCCAAGACCATCGAGTCCAACCTTTGACCGAACACCACCTTCTCAACTAAACCACAGCATGAAGTGACACATCAAGTCATTTCTTGAATACTTCCAGGGATGGAGACTCCACCACCTCCCTGGGCAGCCCTTTTCAATGCCTGAACATCCTTCCAGTGGAGAAATTAATTATTTGACTCAGTCCGTGGTCCTCTCTGAATGCTGTCAGTGAGCTGTAGAAAGTGGCAGATGCTGACAAAGAAAGTGGAAGGCAGGTCAAACAGAAGCATGAAAATAAAAAGGATGCTGGAAAAGTAGCTGATTTTTCTTCTACATGTTGTTGGTACTTTTACCAAGGACAACAAAAAGTAACAGTTTCTTCCCAGCGAGCAGTTGGCTAGTTGGCATTTGTTGGTACAGTTGATAACTCTTTCAGAAAACAAAGCAGAAAGTTCAATTTCAGTATCTGAAATGATGAAGCCTTTGTATTGTAGCTAAAGAGGCAGAATCTTTCAGTTAGCTTAGATTATATTACATATTTGTGTGTGGCCTCGGAGGAGCGGAACAAAAGCTACTTGAATACACCCCCACTAGAGACACAGTATTCAATCATTTACCTTGGCAGCTACATCTTCATCACACATTTATTTATGAACAAGGGCAGCAGCAGGACAGATCTTGGTACATTCTTATTAAAAACCTAAGATGAACTTTCTTGCAGACTTCCAAGACAGCATTTTTGAAAAAACATTATTCTTTCTTTTGAGATGACATGTTTTCTGGCATCTAGCGTTCAAATTTTCCTCTTTGTTGCAGCATACATATTTAAATTTTTTAAAAGAAAAGCTTTCAGCAACTGCAGTGAAGCATATCCTTCATACTATAGAGTTTCTGAAGTTTTGTTGCTAATATTTACTTCAAAAAGATGCAGCTCAGAGCTACCAAAGTGGAATGTAAAATAAAATTATTCCAGAAATAGATCATTCATATGTCTAAGAACCTTGCGTGGATTGGGGTTTTTCATACACACAGCACTGCTAGCACACTTCCCCTTGTTCACAGGTCCTTCCATGCTCAATCAATTTTCTGGCTTCTGCACTTATAAGATAAAAAAGAAAGGCCATGGGAGGACATTATGATGTTATACCTTTTGTTGATAACACATAGCCGTTCCCCACTGCCGTCGCTGGAATGAAGTTCCTGTACTAGAGGAGGAGGGCTGGTAGAGCATCTCTGCACCCTCCCCACTCTTTCATGCTCCCAGACAGCTACATTGCTAGAGGGCACCCTGAAATTGGGCTTGGAGGATAAATTCGAGCACAGTAAACTTTAGTACAGTGAAGGTTCAATTCTGCCACAGTCACTTAGCAATGGAAGCAGATCATATACCTCATTTTTGCATGAATGAATCCTTTATACTCATCAACTAGTACATCACCAGTGGAGGTGCAAAGGCTTTTTATTTAAAGAAAATGATACAGAAACAGAGTCTGGCAATTCTGTCTGAATTTGGTCTATATTATATTGTATATTTACCTTTAGTGGCATGCAAGCATGTCTTTATTATTAGATTTTATCATTAGGAACTATGTTAGATTAGATGAAGAGCAATTGTAGATAAGGAAGTAATCCCTTAAAACCTGATGTTTAGCTACAAACACTAAGAAAAAAAAAATACCTTAGAAGTTACTCCTCCTCAGCTGTAGTATATGACTGTGCAACAGCAAAAATAAAGTTCACTATTTCACCAGTAAATATTATCCCCATGAAAGATAAGCTCAAAGGACTAGGTTAGTAATCCTGCCTCTGACATTTAACAGTTCTGTTGTATCAAACAAACATGGTTTCAGTTTCTCCGTAAAGCAGCAATGCTAATACTTGTCAGCTTTCCCCAGATGTATTGGGAGGATAAATGTATTGTCATAAAGGTCTTTGAAAAGGAAAAGATGTAAACATTTTTATTGATGTTCTACTTCCCAATCCACTAGAGTATATTAAAAATAATTTCACTATTGTCAAGTGCAACCTCTACCAATACATATTTCTCAATTTACCAGTCCTTCTTCCTACAAATTGAAAAGAGAGAACAGCTCAGCAAGTATATTCTCTAGTCAACACTGCTTGTGCACAAAGGATAAAATCTGTTGCTGAACATGACCAAAATAATTTTTGCTAGCTACAGCTGATCCAGTTTGCCTTGCTGTTACACTCTCACAAAAATACCTGAATGACTTGGAGATTTGATCATCAATCAAATTGATAATGGCTGAATATGAAAAAAAAACAACATGATTTACAACAGCCAATATGGCTTTTCTAAGGGCAAAACATACCTAACAAATTTGGTGACCTCCTATGACGGGGCTACAGCGTTGATAGATAGGGACAGAGCAACTGACATCATCTGCCTGGACATATGTAAAGCATTTGACACTGTCCTGCATGAACATCCTTTTCTCTAAATTGGAGATGGATGGATCTGATGAATGCACCACTCAGCTACTGGAAGGCCAGACTCCAAGACTTGTGGTCAATGGCTCATTGTCCATGTGGAGACCAGTGAGGAGTGGTGCCCCTCAGGGGTCAGTACTGTAGCTGATACTGTCCAACATCTTTGTCAGCAACACGAACGGAGGGATAAAATGCACCCTAAGCTGACAACATCAAGCTGTGTGGTGCAGTCGACACGCTGGAGGGAAGGAGTGTCAGCTAGGGAGACCTGGACAAGCTTGGGAAGTGGGCCAATGCAAACCTCGTGAAGTTCAACAAAACAAAGAGGAAGGTCCTATATCTGGATCACAGAAACCCCAGACACATCTACAGATTAGGCAGAAAAGTGATTCCGAGAATCCCTGAGGAAAAAGACTTGGAAGTGATGGTTGATGAAAAACTCAACATAAGAGGGCAACGTGTGCTCACAGCCCAAGCGTGTCCTGGGCAGCATCCAGAGGAGTGTGGCCAGCAGGTTGAAGGAGNTAGCTGATACTGTCCAACATCTTTGTCAGCAACACGAACGGTGGGATAAAATGCACCCTAAGCTGACAACATCAAGCTGTGTGGTGCAGTCGACACGCTGGAGGGAAGGAGTGTCAGCTAGGGAGACCTGGACAAGCTTGGGAAGTGGGCCAATGCAAACCTCGTGAAGTTCAACAAAACAAAGAGGAAGGTCCTATATCTGGATCACAGAAACCCCAGACACATCTACAGATTAGGCAGAAAAGTGATTCCGAGAATCCCTGAGGAAAAAGACTTGGAAGTGATGGTTGATGAAAAACTCAACATAAGAGGGCAACGTGTGCTCACAGCCCAAGCGTGTCCTGGGCAGCATCCAGAGGAGTGTGGCCAGCAGGTTGAAGGAGGTGATTCTTCTCCTCTCCTCTACTCTTATGAGATCCCACCTCAAGTACAGTGTACAGTTCTGGTGTCCCCAACATAAGGACATGGAACTTTAGGAGCAAGTCCAGACGAGGCCATGAAGTTGATAAGAGGACTGGAGCACCTCCCCTCTGAAGACAGGCTGAGCAAGTTGGGGCTGTTCAGGCTGGAGAAGAGAAGGTTGCCTGGAGATCTCACAGCAACCTTCCAGTAACTAAAGGGGACCTACAGGGAAGCCGGAGAGGGACCTTTTGTCAGGAACTGTAGTGATAGGACAAGGAGTAGTGGGTACAACTGAAAAAGGGGAAAATTAGGGTAGATATTAAGCAGAAATTCTTTACTGTGATGGTCGTGGGGCATAGGAATTGGTTGCCCAGAGAACTTGTGGGTGCCCAAGCCCTGGAAGTGTTCAAAGCCAGGTTGAATAAAGCCTTGAGAAATCTGGTCTAGTGGAAAGTGTCCCAGCCCATGGCAATGGAGTTGGAATGAGTTGATTTTCCAGGTCACTTCCAACCCTTAACATTCTATGATTCTGTGTTAATAGCTAGATTAAAAAAGTAGTATTAATAAACAATAGTTTCAAAAAAGAAATAATCTTTCTATTGTGTTGTTCTCTTTCCTTGTTCTGTAGAGGAGGGAACCAATTCAGTGTCAGAAAGAAAAATCATCCAGGACGGAAAAAATTTTTTCAAATTAAACTGGTCAAGAATTACACAGGCCAGTTTCAGGGTCAATGAGGGCATATCTGTACTTGAGAGTATGAAGAGCTCAGTAGCTACATAACAGTACAAAACACATAATACATAGCTAGAGAAGGGGAGGGAAGAAGGGACTAGGGAACACAACCCTGAACCTAGTCTAATCCAGCTATTCCTTTGCTTCCCTTCTGGAGGGCAGATATTTTATATATTTCATAAAGATTCCCTCTCAGTGAATCCCAGTTTGATTTTGCACGGGGTGGAGGATACCTTTTAGGTCCTCTGTGAAATGACTGTGCAAGTTTTTCCCTGCAGTGAACACAATGGATTATTACCAAAAATGTTTTTTGTTTTCCTTACAAAAAGTGTCCTCATTTTCTTGTACGCACGTTTCTCTAGTATATAATAAACAAACAGAGGAACATGACAGAAATTAATGCCTGCAGTGCAAGGCATGAAATGCAAAAATAGTTGCTTGGCAACCAGCATGAGAAATAAGAGGTTATGCCTGTACAAACAGCCAAGTGAGTGGCACAAGTACCATTTCTGACTGCTGGGAAAAGGATGAGTAGGAGAGAGAATATATGAGGGGGGATTGTTTTAATGAAATTTGACTCTGTGGTTTCCCCACAATCATGCATGCATGATAACACATTAAAGATGTATTTCAAATTGCTTTCCTTCTATGTCACATCTTTGTCTTTAATCAACAAATGAAGTTTTATTTTTAAAAAGCTATGGTTTTTCGTAACACTTACAGACATCTAAAGAGGTGTAAATGAATGCTGATTTCCACATGTACTTTCCTTCTCAATGACTTAGACATTTGCAACTACTTTTCCAAGGAACAATGGATCCATCTATAAGCATTCTGGCAGCCTTGAACAATTCATCAATCTAATGTAACTGTAAATATATTCATCAATAAGCACTTACTTTTCAGTAATAATATACATGCATTGTTCACCCACACAAATGATACCAGACTGACCATTTGGGACAATGAGGAAAAAAACCACACAGGCCCTCTCTTCACCATATTTGATTCCGTAACTTTGTTCCTATATACAAACAATCAAAGAGAAGTACCACCTCTGGCCCAGAAATCCTTGTAGTGAAAATTGTTAGAGGTGAGAAAGATAATTCTAAGGAATTAGAATTTCATGCTTATGTTGCTATTATACTTCTATTTTAGCATCCGTCATTGTCCACTGTTGGATGTTAAGACTTGACTGACCTGTGGTCTGATCTACGTGATCATTCTAATGTTCAAATTAGAAATTTTAAAAATGTGAGAGACATTAGACTGAGCTGCATCCAACATGAATGTGCTGTTCATCACAAGATGATATGAATGTCTTACAGGAGAACTTAACCTGCCTGTTGTATTATATCCTATATTGTGTCCCTGGATCCATTTACCCAACAGGACTTGCAGCTACGCCATATTCTACGAAACACCACGTGTTAGTACTGACAAGTAGATGTCTGTTAATGTGATCAGCAGTAAACTGAATTGATTCACCTCCTTTCAGTGCACTAACAATCATTACACTCTTTTTCATTGTCAATAGATGTAGCTATTCACAACTTTATTTTAACCCTACAGGTATCTACAAGTGGAAAATGAGACTGAAGTGATAGTGAAAACCAAGATGGTTGAAGAAGTTGCCTTAGCATATTAAAAAATCATTTTGTTGTTGTTGATTATACCAGGATAGACCTCCAAATGATAGAGCATCATCAAACTTGGACAGACATGGAAGAAGATAAGTATCACTGGAAGGGGAATGATTTTAATTCCTAGTGAAGATTAAAAAAAGAAACCCCACCAATCAGTCCAAACCTAACAGAAAAACCCAACCAAAACCAAGACACGGTGCCATGCGTGGATTTGGTAGTTTTTGATTTGTGATCTGCGATGGTTTCAAACTGCTGATGGAGAATAAAAAGATCAAAGAATGTATTTTTACTCTATGCAATCAGTACTCTAATGCAAACTTCAGTAGGCTACAATCTCCTTTTGAAGACTAAGACATCTAACTTGCAAATTTCATGAGAATGTGTAGGATCAAGGAAGGAGAATTAACACTCATATATTCTTCCATTTTATTCCTCCTGCCCCTGCAGAATTCTGAAGAGTTATTTCTCTAATCAGATACTAAAGTAATGCTCTACAACTGGCTATTCACCTAACTTTGATAGTACTGCATTTTTATTAACTAAATATTATTCCAGGTTTAACATGCAGGACCTACTTCAACCTGTCTAACACCATCAGTATTACTCTTAATACAGTGAGACTACCATACTCAAATTGCTTATTCATGCTATATCAAATGCAATGGTAAAAGATTCAACTGAATTTCAAGCCCTGCTTTTCAATAGATCAATACAACAACATGAAATTTCAACCTTCTTTTAAATGAAAAATGGATCATAATTACTGAGGTGGTCTCAGTGTCCACAAATTGACAAGAAAAAAAAACTCATTTTGCGCGCCACAAAACTTTACAGCTTGAGAAGGTGTAACATTTGAAGAATGAGGGACTAATAGATTTCCACTCCATTTGTTTCTCAGTCTATGCAAATGCAAGGTAAACTTAGACAATATTCCTCCTAAACCACTCTTGACTACACAGTGAGCAAGTATTTCAGCTTCATTCAGTTGCTTCCACTGTGCTCAAACACATGGTGTTCTCAGAGCTACCACAGGCAACCTGTCAGAGAGGGTTAATGAGACTGAAATGTAAACGGGGGGTACGCACACACCTTGGAAGTCACTTCCCAAAGAGAACAATAACGAAAAGTATCAGCATGTTTTGAACTAGACAGAAAGATCTCTTTCTTTAGCTGCTCCTCAAGTCCTGTTTAGCTCAGCATGGCAACACTTTTATTACCACAGATACATGCTAATCAAGCTTATAGATCAGATCTTGTCATTGGGAAAGAGGTCTGAGTTTAAGTTTTCTCTATTTTTACATTCTTGGGAAACGTTCTCCAGCAAAACAGGTTGAACAGAAAAAATATTTCTGTTTTCGGAGGTATTATTATTTACACCACCTACAATAAAATAAAACCTTATTAGGAAGTTTTTTCATTAAAGCTCTACTAGTCAAAATTGTAATCTTATTTACATTTATTTCACACTAAATTCAAGAGCTTAGCTAGCTAGAGGCTTATTTTATATGAGGTATCAGGATCAGCCTTAGCAACATAAAAGAGTAAAACAACGGTAACACATTAGAGATGTGTCAGCAACAGGTTACACTGTCAATCTCCATCCTTAAAATGGGAACCTCCAGTGATTGTTCCAGAGGTGCTGGACAACACAAATATGATGGAATAGACTCTGTGCACTCATTACTTTGCTGAAATTTCCCAAACAAACTTCCTTGTAAATGCAAGATGCTGCTGAGACACTTGAACAACCTAGCCAAAATTCCAGTTCTGAGCACCACAGAGGATCAAATCCCAGCAGTCTACATGAGATAATAGGCTTAATCATAAACACCATTCAGTTTTTAAGGCATTTTTCCTGATAGACATTTAACCCAAGCCATTTTACTAATGTTTTCAGTTGAAAAGTAATATAGCATTTCAATGAAAATAAAATCTGAATATAAAATGACCAAACATCTTTTGTGTCTAAACTTCCTATAATAGCATCAACTTCAAAATATGCCTGCCAGTTACTATACATGCATGAATCAATCTTTTTGTATAAACAGCTTCCTAATAAGATCAGTAATCAAATTATAAGAAAGTTATCAGGGAAAGCACTTAGTTTAATTGAAGCAACCACCACGCAATGATGGTGTCTATATCAAGTGTACAGGTACTCAGACAGAGCAGGTGACCTTGCCTCCCCAAACCCAAATACTGGAAGGAAAAATAGATAGCAAAACATAATGGACTCAGTCCAGCCTCACCAAACATACCAGGAATATGGTATGGATATTTCTGCTTACAGGAATTGCATGCAGTATTCCAAAAATGGAAATTAACTCATCCAAATTCAGACCTAGCACGCTACCGGTTTTATTTCTTGTATTTCTACAGATAATGTTTTTTGCCTTTTTTTTTTAATACATCAAAATATAGATAAAGGGTTTTTCAGAATGAAATAAACAGAGAATATTTGCCAGCAACTGCAGTTAAAAGCAAAGAAAAATACTGATCCAAGAAAACAAGCAAGCAATGGAGCTTCGTTCTTCAGTTGTTGTGGGATTGTTATCTAGCTACAGCTAATTAGAATGACATTGTTCTAGTGACTAACACTGCAGCAAGATAATACATTATTACACACAATTTATTCTGTAATCCAGGCATACTGGTCAGTTTAAAGCTGTGTTTATTTAATATATAGTTAAGACATTTTAAAGTATACCTGTGTTAATCTAGACAAGCCAACCAAATTTCCAAAAGGTTCTAAAGAAAGGGTGGAAATTCAGTGGCCACTATCCTCAACACATTATTTTGTCTAAAGAAGACTACTTGAAACTCACTTGAAAAACTTATCCTGTTATTGGAAAATAACAGCCTAAAAACATATTCTGTGACTTCTTCCTATCCCCAAATGTATTAGCTGATTTAAAAAAAAAAAAAAAATGAAAAAAGCTAAAAGGAACAGATAAAATTGGGGGTTTAAGCTTAAGATGGTGGTTATGGTAATAGTAGATTTGCATTTTCCTAAATCCTTCCTCTAGGAAATTGCTAAAATAGGAGTAAATCACAGTACTACCTATGAAAAAGAATAACTTTTGCATCCTAGAAAAGTGGTTAAGAAAAGTCAGTAGGTTTCTTTCCAGTGACCATGGATAAGACCCATGATTAACGTACAGTTCTCTGAACACAAGAACACTACCTTTTAAATTGCACTTTGAAATTGTACAGTTTGCAGTTCTAGTGTGAATGCTTGATAATGCTTTGAAAAAAAAAAAAGCCTATGTTTATGGGAGAAATTAATAAAGTATAGGGAACCTAGGTAAAGCAAAGTATAGTATGACAACTTTAAGGTTAAGACTTTTCAAAGTCTTCATTATCAAAAGCTTGTATAATGTATTCCCTGCAAGTATTATAATGCAGCCCTATATACCATTGAGTCTGACAACAATTTCTCAATGTTTTCAGTCCTACTATTTTTGCAAAAGCTTTTTAGCTGCTTCCCATTAAAATATAGCTCTTTTTGAAAACAAGTTTATAAACTGTCACTAATAGGGTAATACAGGATAAAGAAAGGCTTGAAGACGGCAGAATACTTCTGCAGGTTTTCTGGAGGCTGAAATTTTATGAAGTAAATGATCTATTGGCTAAGTTCCTGTATACTTCATGGGAAAATGAACTCCAGAGAATCTAATTGGAAAGGAGCTTTAGTCTAAACATAGCTTTGATTGCAAAAACTTCAATTAAACATTTCAATCAATGAGATTAAGTGCGGTACTGATGTTTTTCACCACTGATTTTTATTTTACTTTTGTCTAAAACACAACACAGTTTTGCTTCCCAAAAATCAAGAAGATTTTATCACAGATCAGCTAAATCTGATTGGAACTTCAAAGTGGAAATTACACGGCACATATATAGCTTCTTTTAATTTTAAAAGCCTGATCTATCCTTCTAAACATTGAATTCCTACCACACATTTTATGAGGATTAAGTGCTTCCGTCCTCATCCTCCTGCAACTCTGCCCTGTAGCATGCAATTGTGCTTGACTGTCCATCAGAGAGGTTGGGAAGCCCCATCCAGAGCTGGGACTGGGGCTGCTGGTTTGTCCAAGAGAACTCCTATCCTACCATGGCACCCAAGAAGCTGCTCCAGTGGGGACAGCAGAAGCACCTTCAGTTTTCTGTTGTGCTGTACTCCAGGAGATGGTTGATGGAGAGGGGTGCAAGAGCTCAAACAAGAGCTGTGAGCAGCTCTGCGGTAGAGCTGAGCAGCACCAAGGGGCACAGGGTGCTCCCCACCTCAGCCACACTGAAGCACAGCGTGCCAACACCACTTCCCTCGGCAAAAGGAATCTTACTAAGCAGCTTTTACAAGAGCAGAACAGTTAGCCACTTCTTTCTAGCTACTAACACAAGCTACTGGTTCACTGAAGTGAAAACTTTGTGAACGCTCACCCCATTCCTAACAGACAAAATGCAACCATTTGAAGAAGCGCATTTTGATTTGTTTATCCTCCCCCACCCCCATCCCCAAATACTGTAGTGTTTGCCCAGTTGTAGGCAACTGAATGCTAAATCACGAGACTTTTTACCTAACCCTGATGTACAGAATAAGAGCAGTAGATGTTTTGCCATCTGTGCAGCAAAGCATAGCTACTTAAGTGTTTCCATTACCTCAGACTTAAATATATTTAGCAGAAGTTATTATTCTATTTTAGAAAAGTAATAAAAAAAACCCCAAAAACCCACTTTCCTCCTCTTTGTACACAAATTATTGATGCAATTCCGAGATAATAGGTTTTCTCAATAATTGCATCCACCCCAAGTACTAAAATATTTAAACAACTGAATGAAAGAGATAAATGTCTGTACCTATGTACCCACTAAAACTTTTTTGTTTTGTTTTAAATAAGCTTCCAGAATTGAATGCAAACCTCCACAGAGTCATTAATACCTTTTATTTTTAAATCACACTTTCATTTAAGCAGCTTAAATATTTTAAAAGCAGCTTCTGGCTCTGGACACAAATAAAAGAATGCAGCAATATCCTTTAAAAGATGGGAGGAAGTACAACCAATTACATTCTTTTCTTTTGAGGCAAACTACCTTCTAAAAGGGAAAAAAAGGCAATTTCACATATAGGAAAACAAAAAAAAGGTAAGTTTAACATTTTTCTGGCCTTTGAAAGAAAGATATTGATGATAAAAATGACAGGTCAGTATATTTCCTAGTACATTTACTCTTGAGCTTATTTTGCAAGCTATAGAATCAACTGACAGCTTTCTGATACAATTCAGTACACAGTGACTTTTGCTAACAGATACTGGATTCTACATACTCAAGGAAAAGAAAATCCAAACCAGATTCTCATTGACTATTCAAATACATATACTTTACGGTACAATAATTAGACTGAGAATAGAAATATTACTCTTCGAGACAGAGTATCCAGGTAATAGTTTAAGTAGTATACAAAAGGAGAATCAGGGTTTCAAATTCTTTGAAAGTGAGATCTACTAAGGTAGCAAAATACGGATTTATATATTAGATATGTTCCAAAGTAATACTAAAACATATTTCCTTATTTTTTTTTATACCTGTATATGAATGTAAGGCATGTGTATTTATAAGTGCTAATATATCAATACATACCCCACCTAGGTAAATGTGCTTTATTGTTGAAAGACATTGGAAGTGTTTTGACTGAGTTTAGCAACTATACTGGAATAAAAATATTTTATATGAAATTATACTACAGGAAAGCATACCTGTGACAACTATCACTAACCTCAGTATTTTACATGTTAGACCTCCCTTTTGTGGAGAGTGTATATTAAAGAATTGGTATTAAAAAAACCACCAAACCCAAAAACTTGTGCCTTATCTTTTGAAATGCTATTGCAAAATTAATCTTCTGCAGAAAATGATACGGATTATTGTTCTAAGACACTTAAATACATAAATAGTCCTCTAATTCTGGAGTCAGGATTGTGGATGAATAACTAATTCGTACTTGAATTTCCTAATTTGGAAGTGGAATAACAATAAAATCACTTTCTCAGTCTCAGATGTTTTCTGTGGATTTCTAATATTCATTTGTTATATTGATAGAACTAGGATGACACATAAATCATTGATGAGTGAGTGGCAGGAAGCTTAAACTAGATCAGAAAGAAACAAACAACACTTCTTTTTCTATCAACTTACAGAGAATAAGGCCTCCATGAAATGGAGATACAGGTTCATGAAAAACCATTTAGTTTTATAAATTAATCATTATGATATCATCCAGAAAACAAACCATGCTGAAGAGGTAATGATAAATTTGTCGCCATTTTAGGAAAGTGATTATCCTTAGATATGTGCAGAATAAAGCAAGCTGGTTAAAAGTCATCTGGAGGAGTTTTGGTTTCTATCAGATGGCCAATACCTTATTTCCATATTTTATGTGTATTTCATTTTATCAATGCAAAACTTTAGTTACTTGGTACTGTAATACTTGAAGTCATTTTAGGTTTCAAATTAGCAATGACATATAATCAACAATACAGCAGATTTTCAGGATATTTCCATAATTCTCATGTGTCCCTAGCATGACTTGGATGGGTAAGTAGGATGAAAAAAACTTGGTTTATTATTAATATAAAAGTTGTGACACTAAGTCCTGTAAGATTATTTGAGCTATGACTGGCATATGCCTACACATCTGTAGGAGACAGGGCAGGACCATGTCTTCATGCTTGGTTGCCAAAGAAATACAACTGCATTAAAGGGCCACATTTATAACGCATGCATAAATTCTGCATCTCTCTAGAGTTCATTAGCTAGGGCTTAGCAACACATTTCATCATGGAACTATAACATCAACTCAAATTCATAAGTCTTAATGTTCAAATATTTACTGAGCTTGTACCTGAACTACTGCATTTGAACTACTGTCATTCTCAGTACTTAAGAGCTTTGCATGAAATAAAATATTCCTCAGAAACTTGGGGATAAAATCAAGTATTCTTCCCTCGTATTTTTTCACTGCATGCAGCATCAAGTCATTTCGGTTATGCAAGACCACTGAACAACTTGTGAGGAAAATAATTAAATCCCTAAATTCTTCTCTGAAAGAAACATTCAAACTCTATGCCAGTAAAGATCACAATGTTCTGGGTGCATCCAAATGTGAGGCAAAAATTCCTGCAACTCGAATGAAGACAAATAAAGACTGGATCCTTCACACAGCAAATTGATTGTGTACTCTATTGGATAGGACTTATAATGAATGCACAATATGCTTATTCAGTAGTATCAACTTTTATATTATAATACTCACGTTAAAATCTATGATCTTTTACCTTTCACTGTGTTCAAAATGAGTAAAGCAATATTAAGCATTTGTTCCACAGAAATATTTAGTCTTTTTCTTTACAGGATAATTTGTCTTGCCATTTTTTTAAAAGAATGGTATAACTAAGTGAAAGTATTTATAAGAAATTGAAAGTCAATTTTGAGGTAAATGGAAAGGTAAATTTCATTTCCTCACATTTGATTTAATATATTTGATGTGGTTAGTGTAATTATTTCACCTGAATATTAAGTATATTAAAATTATGTGAAAAGTCAGTGCAAGGTCTTCAGCAGTTGAAATTTGTGCTGGCATTACAAAAAGAACTGTAAAATACCTAGCTGTGCATAAGCACCAGACATTTGGAGGCATTAATTGAGTTTAAGCTATCAAAAAGCTCATGAGATTAGTTTTAGCTACAAATTTGCAGCCAAAATATGCAAGTATTTTCATTCTACATTTATAAAGGAATTCTGAAGGCTCATGACTGCTGTTTTAAACGAAAAGTGCTCTCTCAGACTCTAGGAGTGGTTCTTCACTGCAAGATTTGCAATACAACACTTCCCCTCTCCCTCTTTTTTAAATAGTTCACACATTAACTATTAACACGGTACTTCAAAGACTATTCTGCAGTATTTAAGTCCAAAGAATTTAGATTATGTTTAGAAAACTCACGTGTGATCTTCCCCTTTGTATGACCCTTTAATCAAATATGTCTCCATGATCCCTATTTTTAAGGCACAAGTCATATGCTCTGAACATGATAAAAGGTAAAGATCCTAGCACCTTAATTTTCCTGCTCTTTGAGAAAATAAAGAATCACCAATAGCCACGACAAATATAGACAAGAAAATCTGTCTACAGAGACACTTCATAGAGGAAGTGTACAATTTGGTGAAACTCAGTGTGATCTTCAAGCACTTTAGACTACATTTGTAGTTAACCAGAAATTAGTTTGCTTTCCAGAGAGTGGAAATTAAGACAGCAAAAGACATGGAAGTGAGAAATACAACAACTAAAGTGTCATTTGTTTACAATTTATCCAAGTTGTATGCTCTTGCAGGCTCTGTTCTACCAATAGTTACATAAGCAAAATGACTAAAAGAGTCTCATGGGCTAAATGCTCTGCTTTTCAGGAAACAGCATGAAGGAGAGAAGGCCCAGGAGAGAAGAGTAATGAGATAGCTGAGCCATTGCAGGGGACTGAAGGATACCAGCCCTATCAAAACTAGAGGAAATGCCAGGGGATACCATGCTTGCCTATGAACTATTTCACAGCCTAGAACAGACATCTCGCTTTAGCATACTTATTGAAAGGAGGTTGTAGTGGAGAGGAAGTTGATCTCTTCTGCCATGTCTCAAGGGAAAGGACAAGAGGAAACTGCCTTACTTTGTACCAGGGGAGGTTCAGTTTAAATATTAGAAAAAAAGAAACAATAAAGTAACTGTAAGAGTGGTTAGGAATTGGAATAATTTGCCCAGGGAAGTGGTCGTATCACCATCTCTGAAACAGTTCAAGAGATGACTGTGTGTGGCAATTGGGGATCTGATTTAGGGGTGATTATGTTGGTGCTGGATTGATGGTTGGACTCAATGACCTTGAAGGTCTCTTCCAACCTTGATGATTCTGTGGTACTTTCAATCCTATTCCATGCCTAGTCAAAAGTCCCTGTCACTGACCTTATACCAAAAAGAACATTTTCTAGCTTTGCTCTACAGAAATTCACAAGTTTAGCACTGTTTAAGTTTTTAATATCAGAAATAAGTTCAATTCTTGTGATCTAGAAGTGGAAATGACCTTCATGATTTTGAACTTTCTTTAAGCACTGTGATACTGAGTGCTTCCTTGCAGTATCAGAGGATACTACGAAAACAAGCTTTCTTTTGCCTGTTCCAAGCAGTTATGTCACTGTAATTCCATACCGTGCAGTGTATGCTCCCGAACTGCATGCAGCTCTCTCCCTTACTTCACAAACATTTTCCTTCTCTTTTTTCTTCCCCCACACCCACACACCACCAATGTGTCAAGATAAGAGAGATTTCTGGCCGTATATTTCAAAAGGAAGAGTGTTAAAAGCAAAAAGTAAAATTTTCATAAGGTAAAACTCTCCTTCCTCTAACTTTTTAAAGATTATTTAGTTGATGAAAAGAGGTAGCATTTCTTCTGAGGTATAGACAGTCCCCACTCCCATTCCCACCCACATCCACTCAGTATCTAGCATGTTAGGCTGCATTAGCCCTAAGAAACATCTTCTAACAGATGTTTTGCTTTTGTATTAAATTTACACATTCTTTGGAGTTATTCTCTTGAGTCTGCCTACTGTAATTTTCATCACAGCTTTAGTTGGGGGTTTTTTACAAGTATTAAAAGGTACTAAAAGATATTCCCAAACCATGCAACTGAAGCAACTGCCAGAGGTCAGTTTTTACTTTCCTTACAAGTCCAGCAAATAGAGAGAAAAAACAGCACACATTTTTCATAACTCTATTCTTTCAAATGTGAATCAACAACAGGGAGCTGTCAATATAAGTTCAAATTAAATGTGACAGTTTCAGTATCTAAGTGCCAGAAGATAAGAAAAAAAATGCAACAACTACTTTTTTTCATTTTTCAGCCAATTCATATTTTCTTTTGAAAATTCTTTTAGCAATTTTGATGAAATCATAAGATTAACTTAATAATAATACACTCATTATTATCTTATCTAAAGCATCTCGTTAAATGCAAAAAAAAATCATCTCTATTTTAGTTAAGACATTCATCATAAATGGAATAAAATAAATACGACACTTCTATCTTTAATGAGAACATATAATGAAAACACAAAAAAGAAACACCACACCAATCCCTGAAACCTAGCTTGTTAATTTCTTAATTATTTCCTTTTGAACATTAAGAAAATCTTGTTCAACCACAAGAAGGTACCGTCAACATTTCCAGTTAAACTACCAAGAAATACAGAAGAGTTTGAAAAATTGGGTGACAGTGTCATCAAGTCTACAGTGCTCTAGGTGACTTCAAATAATCACATTCTGATTTAATTTATTTTTTTAATAATGCATCCTTGTAATACTTTGCTGTTCCTGTTTATCACAGAATTACTCCTTCTTGTTATGAAGATTGTAAAACTAACTCACTGATGTTTTAAGCAGAATGCCTATTCAGAATAGCAAAAGTTAAGATACAAATAGGGTAGTATGGAAGTAGAAATTTAAGATAAACAGTAAATATTCCATATTGTATAAACTGTGCCAGTTTCTTAACTGTTTATGAATAGCACATTAAGACAAACTCTAGCCTGTACTTTTAAACATAAATTTTGAGTTTATGACAAAGTTTGGAAATATGAACAATATAGGCACCTATATTTTTCTAAATGACTGTTTCCAGAATAGCCAACCTGCAGTAAATTACTTATGAAATATTTTTCATTCTTTAATATGCTCTAGTAAGGATGTTGAAAATAATTATTTTAAGACTTAAGCTCTTATGCTATCAGCTACAGAATTTTGACAATAGTGGATCCTCTCATATGTGACTGCACTGGACGTACACTGATGCCAGAGGAGCTGCAGTGTCAGATCTCCATCATTTTGTTTTTTTCCCTTGAGTTATATACTCTACCTTTTCAACCCTGTGCAATAGATTTGGTAGGAGCAAAGCTGTGCCCACAATGCAGACACTTACATTAACCATCTCACTTATTTTGCACAAATCACTTGGATTAACCACTTTTAAATTATTAAGTCATAAAAGCATCTCCTGTCACACTGCAATAAGCAAAGGAATGAGACAGACAGCTGAAGTCACTTTGTCACAGTGGCCACTGATCCACCTCTCATAGCACATTTGAAGCTCTGTGAGATCTATTAGATGAGAAAATTAAGCTTTGTAAAGAGGCCCTGTGGCATGGGATGTGGGAACTTATGGGGCCATTTACACTAGGCCTTTCCCAGAAAGTCCTGGAGCGATTACATACCTTAGGAAGATTACAGTAATCCCAGACAATTCTGAAGAAATGACAGCATTGCTGTACAAACAACACTTCCAATAGTGAGCCAAGAACAGATTTCTGTAAATAATGCAACTGAGGTGTTGAAATGTTAACAAATCACAGGGAAGTTTTTGAAAATCAGTCGTGTGAAGGGAAGCCACCTCAGGTGTGCTGGAAAATAAACTGTAAATACTTATTCAACACAGTGAGAAATTGTTAATGAGCAAGGGATCAAAGCACTTGACTCAAATTCTAGACAAAGTAGGCGACATGAGTTGCTTCACAGATATACTCCCCTGTAAGATTCTTGGAAACAAGTATGTCAGTATAGATAGAGTCTGAGCAGAGGTCTGTACATACACTTGAAAGGTACAAATTTAGATTTGACTGACTGGAAACTACTCACAGGGGAAGCTCAGCTGTGCCCCATCCAGCACATGAGATGACAGAGCAGGAAAGAAAACCCCACAAGCGCATGGCTTGGCAGCTACTCAAGGTGGGACAAGATAACAAATCTCATGTGTAATGACCACAGCTTGAAAAGTCCGCTTACTGCAGGTGGCTTCAAGGGCTGATAATAAATACCCCATAAATTCTCAGGTGACAGCCACGTGGTGGCCCAACAGGGACAGACAAAGTATGAGGTGTGTCTCCATGCTACAACTGGAAGCGCATCTGGGCACATCCATCCCTGGTGTGCATTTGGAGCACTCCCTGTCCCCATGGCCATGCCTGGCAGTCCTGGGGCCACTGCCCCAGTCATTATCTTGGCTCTATTTGCCCACCTCTGGGCATGGTGGGGCAAGGCTTCTGAGGGAGGTCCCTGCTCCAGTCTGCCCCATGCCAGTCTACCCCGAGCTCCCACACACCCAGGGCCTCCCCACTCATTACACAGTTTGCCGTGCCCCCACAGGTGCTGCATGGCTCACAACCTGTGACAAATTACCAGAAGAGGCCTTTGATGGGCTCTGCAACCTGTGGTTCCTCCACTCCTGCACAGAGTGAGGGAGGCTGTTTGCTGTGGGCTTTGCCCTCCCAAAATGGATTTACATGTACACCAAAGGTTGAGGGATGCACATGGTGCTAACAAGCCTGGCCACACAGGTCAGTGTAACTGGAGAAACATACCTTTTTTGAAATGCACATTTCAAAGACAAGCAGCACTCAATGAACACAAACATCCAGCCTCAGGGATCACCACAGGAGGCCACCAGCAGTCAAACATGGATCCCTGATAGATGGCCCTGGACTCCTGGTCTCTGGAGCAGGTGGTCCTCCCATCAGATATCTCTGCCCTTACTCCCCCAGACCTCCTGCGACCCACGGCTCTTTCTCCAGTGTCTGGACTCCGATCTCTCATCCCACCTACGGCACAGTCCTGTTTCAAGGTCACTTGTGGTCATACACATGACAGCACACTCACACAGAAAATAATCAGTATCAAAGTTTAAAAGTAAGCCAGAACTACCTGCAGTGAAAAGGTGCAAGGTCCAACCTGCCAAGCATATTGACTATTTGCCTGCTTAAACATGACCTGCCATTATAATACTCCCTTTTCTCCATTTTGACATCCTTCTCTCTACTCTTGCTTGCTCCCAAATCAAGCACTTGTGCCTAATTAAATTTTTCTTGCTACAATATTACTAAATTTAGATTTTCTGATATTGATGTCCAGGTCATCCCAGCCTTACATGGTATCAATGATACAACTACCAAGGCACCACTTGGCCTGCAAGGTCTCACTTCCCAAAAGACTTCCAGTACTCCCCCATTATTGGTGAGGTCTGGCCACCTTTCTCTAACAATGATGGTCTAACAATGACCCCCAATAATCTGTGAAACCCAGCCACTCCCCACGTCCTGCTACCTTCTCACCCTGCTGGTCCATAGGTCCAGTGATTTCTCACATCATTTCCTGAAGTTTCTCACTGTTTGTTCAATGACCTCAACTTTCAGGCCTGAACCTAATCCTAATGCATACCTTAACTCTATATTCTTCGGTCTCATCATTTACAGAAAGTCTCTCAAAAATCAGAGAAAGTACCCAAGGGCTAAAAGTGCCTTTACTTTGTCCCATGAAATTTCACTCCTGTTTGCCTGAAATGGATACTGATAAGAATTAGCATTTCCTTTCTACTGCTGATGTTGGCAACACCATCAGACATCGTGCCAAAATTTTGCCTGAATATAATTTCTAATAATGGCCTTCAGAATAGAGAGCAAGACACTAAAAAAATACCCCCCGAAACATCAGAAAAAACCAGTTGTCTTAAAAATTGTGAGTTTTTAACATCTATTTTGTTTTCTTCTGCCTCAATTTTGAGCTATCAAAACTGAATATTTACTACTGTTTATAGATATTCATGGGGAAGAAGAACCTAAAAAATAAAAGAAAAAGTTGAAATTCTTATTCATCCATCCAACTAGGTTTGCTCACAGGTAAATTTATTCTCTGAATAAATTTATTCACGTGGGGATGTTTTAGGAAAAAAAGAGCATAAAAAAGCATGGAAATATGCAGCAGTGAAGAAGAATGTTTTTCTAAGAACAAGGGGAAATAAAGTCCAAACACACTGCCTCGGCTCTTTTTCCATGCACATCAACTCTCAGTGGTCCTACTCCCCTCAAGAGTACTAGACGGGAATAAAATTCAGCAGCCTAAACTAGCTCCCCTCACACTTGCTGCTGCTATTAATGTTAATTTTCTCATTCAGGCTGTATCATAATGCCAAGATGAAAGATTCAAACTGCCAAAGAATAACTAGAGGCAGTGAGAGGCTGCCTGGGGAAAAGACACAGTTGCACATCATCTAGTATAATTTTTTCCATCAGGACTGACTGAAGAACTAGAAAGAAGGCAAGAGGGTGGGAAGAAAAAGAAGTAAAGTAGCACAAATTATCCTTTGTTCATGTCAATTTATTTTTCATTTCAGAAAAGAACAGTAGCCCAAGTGCAAGATCTTAACAATTAAAATGAAAATTACAGTAAGATTAACTCAAATATCATAACATGGAATATACTGTGGAATCTAATAGCTAGATTATTGAACCATAAACATGGTTACTCATAGGGAATCCTTTAAAATGCTGTATTTTAATTCCTAATGACCTATTCTTACAAGAAATTTTAGGAGTATAAAGGCTGGGTTGTTCAGTAAATAATTAAATTCAGTAAATAATTAAAAATTTTAGAATAAAATAGATAGGTTAGAATAGAAAATAGTTAGAAGGGACCTACAATGATCATCTGCTACTTTTAAAATCTTATAGGCCAATGATGACTGCTACTGATAAAAAGCTACTTAACATTCTATTATTTTACTACTATTTTTGGCATTTGTATTTAGAGCCTCAGCACACATCAGATATATCTTGAAATACATTTTATAGTTTCATTATCATAGATTGTATTGATACTCACAGTTTTAGCTTTCTTATAGCTACATATAGTTCCTGTTCTGCTTTGTTGCATAATTTGTGTGTTCACTGAATTACACAAGAAAATTCTATCCAAAAATCACAAAAGTGACTGCTATTCAACACCCACTAATTTAACTTATCAAACAACAACAGAAAAAGCAAAGCAAAACCTAAAAAACTATGAGATGAGTGATCAGTATTGATACCAAGTCAGTTTTTTACTTCCCCATTGATAATACCAATGAAATTTCCAATGACCAGTAACAATAATACGGTACAAACCCCAGTACTTCTATTAGGAACTGCCTCCAGCAGTGAAGCATAAAGGTAAGGAGAAAAAGCAGGTATTTTGCTGAAGCTGCACAGCATGTCACT
Organism: Edolisoma coerulescens; assembly: GCA_013397115.1. Lineage (NCBI taxonomy): Eukaryota > Metazoa > Chordata > Aves > Passeriformes > Campephagidae > Edolisoma > Edolisoma coerulescens. The sequence continues at coordinate 278,373 of VWZW01006554.1, forward strand.
GAAATAACTAAGAGCTAGACTATGAACCATCAATTCCTCACTTGCAGGACAATACCTTGCTTCCTGAAAACCACTGGAAAACCACTTCCTGAGAAACACCTGGACTGCTGGATTCCTAACTGCTTACACACACCTTTTCAAAACAGCCTGAAAGCATTCGCACACACTCTGCACACCACCATCCAGTAATTCCTTCCTGTCTCATTTGGGGGTGGAATTTAATCAGGAGGTGCATGATCTTTATCTACTTACGTGCACCTTTGAACATCCATAGTTTTGTTTGGTATTGGTTGCTGGTAACAGCAAAGGGATTTTTGTTTACTTTATACAAAATAGTGTGGGAATACCAGTTTACGGTGTATTGTTAGGAATCCGATGAGAGTAATGAAGGACAGAAAGGGGAGGAAAATCCTCCTTGACACCCCGTGCACCTGGCTGACTGCATGGATTTATAAACACCACAAAGGATACACGAATGGATGTCTTGCCCTAGATGGTACAGCACATTTTTACAGGTCTTAAATTCAGCATTTCTGTTACTTATGTTGCTTCAGAATGGAAAATTGACACCTACTGCATATTGTGAATTACTATAGTACCGTCTTCAACATACGACTGGATCTACACCTGGGCAACCTGATCCAACGCCATAGCTGTCCCTGCATTGAAGAAGGGTTTGGACTGCTTATCTCTTAAGTCCTTCTCCCACCTAAATTTTCAATAATCCTAGTATCAATTTGCATTTGAAGAGCAGAAAGGCAACAGAACTGCTCGTACTGAAAAATTGAGTTCTCTCGGTTGATATATGCATGTTAGATAACAGATATATACAATTGCTTAACAGATACATAGGATTCTATGAAGACTATGACAGTACATCAAATTCATGGCACATTTACTCAGTCTTTGAGTTGAGCATTTGCAGATCTTAGTGCACATAAACACTGAGAAATGAACAATAACAGAAGGTTATCATATGACATGATGATCATCTTCATCGGGACACAGATGAAGAACAGAACTACTAAATGAGGAAAGTTAATATAAAATTTTACTTAATAAGCAAGTAAATGAAGAATTGAAGCAAAAATACTGCCTCCAAGTTAAAGGAGTAAATGTAAAACATATTTTTTAAATGTCAGATAGAGCTAAGTGTTCTCTACTAAACTTGGGTTTCTTTTTGATCTATTGTTACATCTAATATTGCCTAATCTCTACTGAATGTAACTAACTGTCCTTGTCCTCATTACTTTCAGCTAAACTGGTCTGAGCTTTCTTTATTTGAGACATTAACCAGTCTAAATCTTACTTAAGGTGTAAGCTACGAGACAAAGTGGATCATACAGAAGTCTATTCCCCTACAAATAATCCCCCTCAAAACACATTAGAACACCATTCTTTAAATTTCCACAAGTATAATGATACCAAATTAACAGAGGCAGGTTTGGAAATCTAGACAACATGAAGTTAAAACTTCCCATATGGAATAGTTTCAATTTCTTAAAACAAGATAATGTCTTGTCATCATGGAATAAGAAATGGTGATAAATAGATAATAAAATGGTGTGGAGTCTTGGTCTTTCTGGGCAACTCAGACAATCATATTAAGCCAGCAACTCAAGCTACTGTTAGCATAGAAGCAGCAGCTAGCTCATATTCTAAAACTCCAAAATGGAATAATTTGCAGTAAATCAGGCACCAGAAAACAAAGTGTTCAGCTCTTGGCTCACAAAAAAACTTCACATGATATTTAGGAAAAATGTCAGCTTTGTACCAGATGAAGAAAAATATTCTTCTCATGGAAGATTTCCCTGAAGAAGAAGGTGGCATACGAGCTATTTAGATTTGCATTTGCAGGTAACAGTTGGCAAGTAATAGTACAACAGTCTACACTTTATTTGAGGGTTTAAGCTTAATTTGTCTATCAAAGAGTAGAAAGCATTTGCTGTGGAGCATAGATATGCAGCAGTTTCTGTGACTAAACAATACAAGAATTCTTAATTATAATTGCTCTCTTTTGTTTCACAGACTGTAATTGTGGCAAATGAATCTGAAAATTCACCCTTTAAAAAAAAATCCCCCAACTTTTTAAATACTGAACTACTTTTGGAAGAGTAGGGTAGGAAAGGTATTATCTTTTCTACTGAGGGAAAATTGTTAATTAAGGTGGTGAATTTTTCATGTAGAAAGTAATTTAATATTCTCAAAACTTTTGATTTATATCAGAATTATTCTTTAATAAAAACTTTGCCAGCCTGATGCAACTTTAAGTTTTTCCAAGATGGTCTAATCCATTGTTTCTCTGCTCCATCATTAATACTGCCTACATATTCCAGAACTCAAATTATGTTGTCCCACACATGCACACTTTCACTTTGAGCTATTCCCCAATTTCATCAATTCTTCTATTATTTTTTTTATTGCTTTAATAAGGTAAGAATTACTCTGCTCCCAAGCCTTATGCAACCAAGCTAAAAAACTTACAAGAGATTAGTTTTTATCTCATTTTCTTAATACTAATCCTAAATATCTAATCTTTTAGACATTTATAGAGGCTGAAATGTGTGAAAGCTGAGCAACTAATGATTTTGGTTGCTCTTTAGAAGACTATTGTCTACAGAACACAGGAGTATTCATAAAAATATCAAATATAGAATACTGTAGTTCCTGGTTTATAGAATAAGGGAATAAAATTACTTTTTATATTAAATAATTTACCCATTTGAAACATCCTAAATCTACAGTTGTATTGCAATAAGTGTGAAGCCACACCTACGTATTTTAGAGGGTAAGAGTTTATACGCCTTTCGTATATTCGATGCAGTTTTTTGGGGTTCTTTCAGGTGGGGTCGGTGTGGGGTATTTTTTCCCTTTCTCTTTCTTCAGTCCCTGCTAGACAGGGCAAATTTGTTTATTCCTCAGTTTTTTTACAAGTCTGTAACTTTGGTTTGTGAATCTCCAGGGCAAGACAGTAATACAGAGAATTGAAAAAGCATCTTACAACCTTCTTCAGCAGACCATACAAAATGTACTCAGCTGAAATGAATTGTTCTCAGAAGAATTTATAAGGATTTCTACTTTTTTAATCTTAGAAGCAAATAGCCATTTTTAAATATGTGTATAACATGTCAGTATGCTTTTTTCTCCCTGGATCGTTTCCTGCATTTTAACTTTTTTGTGACCTATTATATATTATAGTAGTGAAAGCTTTTTGAAAGGGGTCCTATGCTTACATTTCTGTATCTAAATGACATGTCAGCATTTTACCTTAGTGAAAAATCCACCTTTGAGAGACACAAAGCCCAAAGAGTCTACACAACTGATTCTACAGTACATATATTATAAACATATATATTTTTTAAAGGCACTGCTGAGTGCAGAGTGTGAAATTCCTCCCTCCAGCCTCAACAAAAAGCTGCCTACAGATTATTAACGTTTCTTAAAGTTTAGGGAAAAAAAAAAAAAAAGTCCACACATCAAACATCAAGAGGAAAGACTGTCAGTTCCACCAGAAAGTACAGCAAAATCCACTTGAAGTAAATTGAAAGCTTAGGCACATTTTCCCTCATCAAGAGGCAGCAGCAGTTTCAGCCATAACCACAGCTCCATCATTTGGTACCGTGCCCCTGTTTCACTGGGCCCGTTATCAGGAGGACTTTGTGAACACTTATCAGCCTTCTCAGGGCAAGGTCCGGCTGCTTCGCTCAAATTAAAGGACAGGGGCAGTTTGAGTTGGGAGCTTTACACCGACAGAGATTGAGTCATACTCCCCAATTCCAATCCAACATCACTTTTTGACACAGATGTTTCTTTAGCAAATGCATTTCTGAGCTCTTTAAATATTTGAATATAAAAACTAATTTTAATTTAATATACTGCTGTCTTGAACAGTCTTCAAAGTCACCACTGCAACACAAAGTCAATTTATTGATTGTGCTCATTTGTGAGATACAGGCTTATATTAATTAGTTATGATCACTTAAGATGCACAACAAATATATTTAAGTGCTTTTTTTTTTCAAAAGAGTAGGCAACAAAAGCCTCCTTCAGCTTCCCCAGTGCTGTATTTGGGCAAAGAGACTGAAAACATATAAAAAAAATTCCTGTGCAAGTCAGACTTGCATTCAATCTGCATTTTTCAAAGTTTAGGAAAAACAAGAAAAAGAGCTGCTGGCATAACACCACAGAATCATAGGACTTGCTGAGTTGGAAGGGACCCACAAAGACCATCAAGTCCAACTCTTAAGAGAATGGCCCATACCCAGGTCAAGTTTGCAACATTGGCATTACTAGCACCATGCTCTAAACAACTGAGCTAATCTCAGGGTCAATACATGCTGGTCTTAATTAAAGCTCTGTATTAAGCAATTCAATATTCCATGTTTCTGCAGTGGACAAATACTAAGAAATTAAATCAGCACTACTGACAGATTTAAAGAATGCTATAAATTTCATACTGATTTTCTAAGGTACCTCCTTGATTTTTACTGTTTCCAGATAGTTTGCAATGCAAGTCAGTTCCTGCATAAACAAATTAAATAAATGAAGAATTCCCAGTACTCGGAACCTTCTAGATCACACTGTGTTTATCTAGAGCCATACTTCAAACAAGACTAACAATAGTTTCATAAACATATTTTTCTATAGTTATGTCTTTAACCAGCCAACAGCCCTTTCCTGCCATGAGAAAAATACAGTAGTGGGTACAGCAGTTGACCAAACAAAACATTTTCTGTGATACAGCTATGGAAGTTTTCTTCAAATTAAAATGAAATATATTTTATTGTAAATCAGAACTCTACTCTTACAGATAGTCCATTTCACAGTTTTTCTTGGATTTTTTTTTCCTCAAAAGAATGTTTTTGACTTTTATTCAAGGAAATCACTAGAGTCAAATAAACAAAATCCCCTTCATTCAAACAGGAAAAATGATCATTTGAGCCAGTCAGGCTATTTGATGAACCTTGTAGACAGAAGATTTTCATGAAACAGATGAAAACAGGAGAGAAAAAAATTCAAACACAACTATACTTTGGCACAAAAGCCATGATGTGGAACAGAACTAGAGTCCTGTAATATACAGTCTTTCAGCTGAATAAACTTGTAGAGCGGCTACTGATTTACAAGCACCTATTTGCATAAGGAATGCAAAGGAGCACTTATTCAAGGCAGGAAATCGTGTTTGTTTAATTATACCAAAATTCACACAGCTACATTGGAACTGTTACTAAAATTATAAAAAGAAGACTCTCTTTACTAATGTCCGAAGTAACTCATGTTTTCACGAAAACTCGGTATCAGAGCTCCCTTAAAAATTTTTGAGGTCTTGGGCACACAGCTGAGAGCTTCTCCATTCCCAGGAAGATGAACTGCTAAATAATAAGCACAGGACTGCATAGCACACACGTCCAAGTAAACTGCTTTTCTTCAGCACATCTTTGATTTTTAAGTGCTCAACACCTGCTCTTCTAGGATAAAAAAAGTTACTCCAAGCCCCCTACAGATAGCCATGTAAATATAAATATACCATATTTTTGAGGAAAATACTGCATCCTGTTGGTTCAAAGAACACTTTAAGCGGTTCTGGATCTTTAAAGTTTTGACCCTCAGTCCTGTAACCCAAAATTTTAGGACAGAATTGTTGGAACAAGAACTGAATCTAAAGCCGAAAAAAATGCAAACAGTGTATATATTTTTTCAGCGTTTTTTCTCTGCTTATAAATTATCTGTATAAACACCTTTTTTAAAATATACTCCCATTCTGCTGTGTAAACAAGCAAGCAAAAAGAACCACATTTTAGCCTTTCCCATATGTAAAAACCTTTTGACTTCAATGCTTACAGAAGCTATATGACAGCTCCTACACTGTGACTCAATAAATAAAAATAATTTTAAAAATCCAAACACACCCACCTTCCCCTCCAAAAACGAAACAAAAAAACAACACCAAAAAGAAAACCAAACAAAAAAACCCCAAAACCCAAACAGCAAGCTCTTACAAATAGAAAGGAAAAGAAGTGAAAGAAATCTCAAGATTTCTGTTCAAATGTAACTCACATAAATAACTTGAATGGGACATACAGCTTCACCAAGCAAACAAATAGTCCCAAGAGAGCAGTCTTGTGCCAGTCTGATGGCAGTATCACAAATAATGCTGCAAGTTAAACGAATGTCAGTGCTTTAACAACTGATGCAGAACTCTTAAGTTTGGCTGCAAAAGACAAGATGATAAGGAAAAAAACGTACTTGGTCTGTCACAGACATACTTTGATACAGTGCCTTTTGGCATTTCAGTTCACTGAAAGTAAAAACAAAATCCTGGACTCTGGAGTATGGATGCATAAAGGTGCCAAGACATCTCAACACTATAAATTAGGTTATTCATACAGGAGTCCACTAAGAAGTCAAGGAGAAATTCTGAAAATCTAAGCAAAGTTTTACTCTAAAAAGCTTTGAGACTTCCTGATTATTTGTTACAAAATAATTGCAGTTCTGCAAATGGGTAACGAAAATTAAACTTTGGTATTTTTTCAAAACAGCATTTCTATAAAATCATTTACTTACAGACTTTTCAGAACACTTCTGCCAGTGCAGACAATGATTTACCACTTTTAGACACTTTAATCTTTTAAGAATTTGAAGAAAATACAAATGCTTTTTGGAGATGAGATGTACTAATTACTTCTTTGTTTGACTTATGATTCCCTAAAATACTGTCTAACACATTATTTAAATAACCTCTGTACCTAATGAATTTGGGATTAAAGTGACTAAACCACACTTTTAGTTTGACAGCTCTTTCAGACCCCATCACCTGGCCCCATTGCTCTTTCTGTATTGTTCCAGCACACTGGAAGTACAGTCATTTTGGTTTTGTTTAATTTAATGTATCTAAAGACTTTAATTTACTGTAGCTAGCAAAATCTCCCAACAAAGGGATATAACTGACAGAAGAAGAGAGAATCAAAGCCTAGCTAACAATGCATCCAAAACCTGTTCCTTGGCAACTCATCATAAAAGCACACAGTGACAGCAAACATGATGCAATCTTACAAGATTTTGAATCATACATGAAAGGTAATGGTGAAATGTTTAACTCGTATCTTGGAATTAATCACTTAGCCCATATTGACCAAACATTAATAAAATATTTTTATATCAAAAGGAGTTAACTCCTTGAAATATACCAACTAGAACTGCAGCTGTACAGGATACAATGTTCCCACTCCTTTCTTTCTGTGGATTTAACTTGGAAATGTCATACCTAGAATGACCAAAGAACCCAGAAGCCTTTCCTTTGCTACAAGACCTGTAAGATCAGTTCCTGGCCATATGCACACATTATGAGACTGGGTCCTCCTGTAATCCTGTACTCATTTACAACCTGCCTGCTTGCCTGTTTCTACCTCCTCCCCATCTCCAAATCCTTTTGTCATTTTATAACAGTACCAGGTACTTCCAAGATTAATGACTTGCTAGGGCCAATGGCCTACAGCAGTATCACAGGTTATCAGCACCTTCCAGCTGCTCTTTAATCTCCAGACAATCCCCAGCACCTTCATCATTATTAGTTAATTAGCATTAATGAAAGCTATGCATACACAGTGAGAGGCTAATATACCCTCAAGCTTATATGTCACTAATCCTTACTCAAAAAAAAAGGTATCCTACATGAATAATATCTGCATTGTTAAATGAAAGAATATTTCCCTACCTACCCAAAGGCATAAGCATCAGTTAAGAGACCAATGATCTGTAAATCTTCATGAAAGATAACAATACTGCAGACTTCAGACATTAGAAAGAATTCAGTCTCCACCCCCTTATCTTCATTGTTTTTCTCTGCCTTTTCTCAGCCCATGCCCTTCCTCTCTGCTCAACATTCTCCACCTCTTTGGTCTTCAACTACTACCTTGTCCACCAACATTGGCCTCAAGAAATTGTAGGCAAATCATCTTCACATTCATTGCTTTAAAACAAGATGATACAACCTCGAAAGCTCCAGAAATATGTGCTGCACAGAACTACTTGTGAGATGTGACAATTGTGTCCATATGTTACCTATAATATTCACACTCTACTGGTCTATAGGGCAATTGCCTATTCCTGGCAGAATGCCAGGATTTATATAGATATGTGTGGTCTGCTCTCTTCTACTTACTCATCTACTGACTGAAACATACTTCAAATTTTCTGTGTCCAAACTCACAACATTTTGGCCCTGAGGTTTTGTCACATCCCCAACCTGCTGAGCTTTCCAAAAATATCATGCATTGGAAAACAAAATTGTATGAATCATTGGATCTAAATACTTCAAGAAAAAAAAAGATGTAGAAATAAATATTTAACCAATATTCACATTTGAAAGGTAATGTAAATCATGCCAACTGCATTTCTATTCCATATTTACAGAATCAACATTTTCAAATCCATTACGTAACAGTTTCCTTCTGATTAAAACTCTTTCTAAAAAGCTGCAAATTTTATTTGTGTTTATTTTTTTTCCAAAGGACATTAGTAGTTACATTGATATATTTATTTATTTACCACAAAGAATCCACACAAAATTCTTCTAAGAAGCCTGAGATTTTATCCTAGGTTCTGTAGGCCTGCACCTCCTGCCATGCCAATATAACTACAACAAAAATTCTAAATTTTTGCCAAAAGAGAGAAAGGGATAACTTCATTAAATCAGCATAAACAAGACTAAAATTATTTCAAACTACCCTTTAGATCACAGATATTTCTAGAAGCCAGGTCTAAAAACAACCCCTTGACTGAACTCTTGATGGTTCCACGGCTAAGTTTTTAATTTATGAGCTGGGGATCAGAGTGTCCTGTGAGCCCCATCCTCTACACCAAGGTTAACACACAGACGATTGGTACCCTGCAAACTTGAAATGGCATATGCCCTGCTGTAATCTCACTCCAGCACTAAATAATAATGCCAGTTTCTGTGAAGAATGTTTATTATGCAAAAGTAGAAAATACTACTCAGATCATTTGGTCAACATATCTTATTTGCTGAAAACTTTTAACCAACATCACGCAAGATTTAAATCAAGTTGCTGCCAATCAGGTGCAAGAGTTAATGTTACCAGAGACTTTCTTGGGACAGGAATTAGAACAAGTCTCTCAGACATTTCAGGGTTTCAGATTAATGCACAAAATCATTGTAGAAACCACTCCCCCATCCAAAAGTTCTGGAAATGGAGTAATTTACAAAGTAATCAAATCTCTCAGTTTATATAAAATTAAAAGTCTTCTGGCTTCCTTAGTCAACAATTTCAACAACACTCCTTTATCCATTCAAAACATAGCAAACACAGTGCCAGTTTATGTACAGTAGTGACTACCAGCAGGAGTCAGACAAATATTTTTTTTCAGGCTACAGTAGAGGACTAAATTGAGAAATCATCAGATGTCCACCTACATTATGTACAGTCACCTCATCTAACTCAAATGACTAATGCCTTGATGTTTAATTTTGAATTGCATTGTCTTGCCTATGTCCTGAAGCTAAATATGCTTAAAGTTTTGGGTTTAGGTTTTCTGTGAGGATTTTCTTGTTGTTGTTTTTTTGAAGTTTACTGCCACAAAATTCTTATGAACAGGAACACTGCAAGAAAACACTACTGATCAAAGAGCTTTGGATAAGGGAAGAATGTTCTTCTTTGGTCCTACCTTCTCCTCTGTTCTCGCTTTCACCAATGATATGGAAACCTTATTGGAGACATATGTTTGTTGCATGCAGTTTTTTAAGGGTATTCAGTAACTTCACCTTAATACAAATATCCACACATGTAAAGATTTCGTTAATCTGAGAGAAAATTCCTAATTACACCAAACATACATTTATAAGTGGGATATATACACAAGTATTGGAGTCATAGGTACATGCACATACTCAAAGTTAGGAATACATACTAAGAAATACTCTTGAATGGGTAGGTCTTACCATAGTAAATTAGGTTTTAAAGAGGGAAAGTATAGAAATCAGTTCCTGAGATCACTTGTGGCAAGGAAGCTGGGACTGTGAGGAAAGGAGCTGGGACTATGACTTGAGTTTTATCCTAATGCAAAACACAGAGAAGGTTTGATAGGCTTAACTTGTTTATCTCTACACACTGTAGTACCATGTGGGCCTACATAGATAAGTTCTTGCACTAGAGACAGCTATCAAAGCCAAGAGCAGTGGAAGAAAGTGCTTTGTAAGATAAATACATCAGGGATGCTGCATGTTCTGGACTGAGGCTGTGTATTATCAGCCACATGAAAGTATAGGAGCTGCCCTACCCTCTCTCACAGTCTGAGTCAGAATTTGTCAATAGGAAAGATGGCATTTTTCCCCCTTAAATTAAACTTGAAAGAGTTTATCACCTCATTCTTTTCCCCAGCTGTCACACATTCCATGCTTTTGACATCTATTCATCCACTGAGTATTTAAAAAATGTTATTCTTAAAACCACTCCTGACTGTATTCTCTGTACTACCTCATCTCTAAGACTAAAAAACATAGATATGAAATAGTTGTTGAAAATATCACACTAACACATTTAAGCAAAAAAACCCAAACCAAAACTAAAACACACATGCAGCCTTTTCATTATCTAATCATCTTCTCTGAGAGGAGACAGGTAAAATTAAGAGTTCCTACAGAGTAAGTATGAAGCAGGAAGTGTATTAATTATGTTCAATCCATTTTTAAGATGTTTTGGTGTAAGCACAGTCTCAAAAGCTGGTTTTGCTTACATTGCCCCTCTTCCCTACACCATTGCCCCCAAGCCTTTTCCCCTGTCAAAATAACAAAATAATTATGCTAGTTGCATAACTTTGATCACTTCTCTTCATAAACAGTGTTTATGACTGTGGTTCAAGAACCTTCTAAAGAGACCCATCAGAGATATTTTTCTTTGTCTGGGAAAGGGAAAATTCCTTCTTCCTGAACAGAAACATAGAATTATTTAGGTTCAAAAAGACCCTTAAGATTATTGAGTCCAACAGTTAGTATAATACGATTTAGTTATAAGCACTTCAATGATTTTTTAAACATAATCAAGGTCTACAGGAAAACAAGTTAAGTTTAAAAGCACTCTACTGAATTGTAAATCTTTAAAGAATGTGGGAAATTCATAGCAAAAATCTCTGTGTGTATTTCAAGCATGGGGTTAGAGACTACAACAATTTATCACAAGGAAAATATTTGTGTGAAAAAGGAAAAATACATTTGGCCTTCCTTATACAGTCTTGAGAGACTCTAGGATTAAAACGTCCCTAATAAAGACCTGATTTGGCACTCTACTACTTCACACATTCATATGATGTGAATTAACATGCTAACAAACTTATATTAGTTCATTGAAAGGTTAACCTGGTTGCAAATTAAGGTGGCATTATTAGAGGAACATGCAAGCTGAAAAAACCATGGCTAAGATGGCAAAGCTGAGTATGCTGACTTAGGAAAGTGACAGAATACACTCTGCCAGCACTTATTTCAGTCATCTTCTGCATATGCACTATAACAAAAATATTTTTCCATATGTAGGGGTGGGGTTTTGGGACTTAAAACCTTTGTTTCAATGGGTAAAAAAGGATGGAAGTTCTTCTCATTGGCAGAGCCTGCAGATTATTTAATTTCACCTTCACAGTAGAAGACAGCCTTTTCAGGTACACATTCCTTACAAATCTTGTACATCCCAAGCTGCCCTTTATGTACAAAGGAGAGAGTAATGTACTGATACAAAACAAAGAACTGAGAGACAGTGAAACTCAGGTCAGGAATCTCTCCTTTCTTGTATCAGTTTGAAATGCAGAGCATCCAGTAATGAAAGATCAGTTGGTAAGGTCAAAATCCACTGCGTGCAAGTACATCTGTGGAGTTTGGGACAGCTGCCAGTCAGATCCTGATGAAATCAAGTCAGGCACTGAGGAAACATTTGCACAGTATCACATATGACCTCTTTGGAACAGATATTTCTTCAGAACAGCACTCAATTATTTTTGTCTTGTCCTTTCCTTTTCTGAAATCCCTCATTTAAACATGAAAAGTTCCACCCATTTTAACATATTTTCATGCAAGTCTCTTGGAAACAAATTTTCTGTGATTACTATGACAGACAGGAAAGAATCACAGAATCATTTAGATTGAGAAAGACTTTTAAGATCATTGTGTCCCACCATGAACGAACACTGTACTGAATGACCAGTGGACTTTATAACTAATCTCTCCACAAATCACATCTCCTCAGTGCATTTCATCCCAGATATTGCAGAAGCATTGTTCTACATGTTGACTTGCCTGGCAGATAATCCCACTGGGTTTCTTCTAGTAGCACAGGGAGTCATACATTGTCCAATCCCTTCTCATGGCAAAGCAGCAGTGAGGTCAAGGAATTTTTCATTCTAATTCAGATGACAGAAAGACAGGGACTTGAGGACTAGAAGAAGGCCAGGCTTTGCTACCTATTCTTTCAAGCTAGCCCTAGTTTCCTTCTGTTACCTGATCTGTCTCTTCAAATCTCAGTCTCAACTTTCTACTCTCTCAGGTCTCACCATCAGCCAGATCTAGTATTTCCAACTAGCTCCGAGATGTCACTTCCAATTCTCACCTAACTTCCAATCCCAACACCCTCCCTATCACTGTACAAGGCACAATCCAGCATTAAAATTTAATCCCTTTGCCAGTCAGACTTTCACTTGTGTCTTGCCACCAAGTTCTAAGACCATTTTTTCCACTCATATTAGGTCAAATCCACTCCCTAAAACTAATGAGGCTGCTTCTCTGTTTGTTTGTTTGGTATTGTCATCTTCAGCTCTCATGCACCATACTGCACATGAGACATGGCAGAAGCACAGAACTGGACTCAGCATAGTCTGAAGCAAACTCAAAGTGTAATTATTAAGGAAAATCCTGTGCAGCTCTGAACTGGAATAAGCTCATTTGGTTTGAAACTTCAGGGCATGTACATGCAAAATTCAACTAAGCCTTTACTAAAAGCATGTAAAATGTGATTTTCAAAAGCTCATGGCTTGGTCAAGCTGGAGTGTTTCATAAACTCCTGCAAAAATACACTTAATAGAGATCATGCTTTTTAGCAGACCCATGTCTTGTGCTCTCCATACTGGTGAAATTTCCAAATGTTTCAATATTTTGTTTCCTCTCTTCATTCCCACATTGGAAAACAAAGAAGCATCTTATCTCACCTCGAGAATCTGGAAGCAAATAATTTGATGATCTCAATATTATTCATGCTTAGTAAAAACTTCAATGTAGAAAGGTCAGTCCAGAAGTTTTCCTACACCTAAAGTCAGGTTTGCAAAGAAGACATTGTAGACAAAATTTGTGAGAAAACCTACCTAAAAATGGGTTTAGTATACCTCTTACTACTGGTAGTACTCTATATTTGAATGTGTGGGTTACTTTAGCATAAAGATAGTTCTGAGTATGAAAAAAACAGTGACTCTGCTTCAGCTCCCTTTCTTTACCTAATTTTAAACTCTGCCTCATGCTACACACCATAATATTTAGTCCATTATCATATCCTGATTTACAGAGACCTGACAGAGAACTGTTAAGAGAATGCCCCTCTTTTTCTTCTTCATGTATTACTCATTCCTAGTATTCACTTGCACACACCTGACCAGAATATACAACAGTGTCACAGGCAGGGTTATAAATGGAACTATCCCTTCTGGCAAAGGCAAGTCTTGGAAGAATAATAACCTGTACACTGAATTCAAATATTTCCAAAGGACCCTTAGCTCCTTTATTCTGGATAGTGTTACAGTTTATACAACCTACCACCTGATGAGCCAAATAAAAGTGAATAAGCTTACATGTTTATTGCTCTCCATCTGCACTTTAAACACATTATGTGCCCCAGCACGAGTTTTTCATTTAGAAGAAGAAAAGGAAGTCTCTGTGATTTTTTTTCCATTTTCTGCTTGTAGACATGTTGAGTTTTTTAGGATTCATGCCAGTATGCTATGCTGACTCCTAAAGCATCTATCCCACTGTTCCCAGTTCCTGGAGTGCAGTGATATCTGTCTGTGCTGATAATCAGAGGACCCTCAATTAAGTACCTACAAGGCGATGAGTGGTAAACAAGAAAACATGCAAAAGGACAACAGATGAATTCTTCTCTATCCCAATTCACAGAAGGTATTAGAATTCTTTTTGCTTTAGATTTGAAAATCAAATTCCAGTGAAAATCCATTAAATGGTCATAGCAATATAAAACCTGAAAAAATCAATGCAAAAACAAATTGTACTGAAGACAGAAAACACAAGGAGTTGAATGAGATACATATGTCCTCAGTCATATGCCACTGTGGTGTTTTTGATAAAATGAAACTTTTCCCTAACAGCACCAATAATTAAAGATCCACTGTTACCTGAACACTTTACTATGACTGGGAAAAAAATACCTGTCACAAAGTAATTGCATTAGCCTTCATTGAAACCAGCCCTTGCTCACTTAGGAGAGCTGCCCTGTGTTTGACTTTTATGTGAATTTTACAGTAGCTTAAGTGCAAATCTATTACCTTAGAACAGGAGAGGGAAAGTAAGCAGGCTTGGATTCTGGATTCTATCATTCTGATATACAACGATTAGTTTTGAGGTTATAACAGCAAGTAACAGGACTAATTATATAAATGATGACAAATTATTAAATGAAACACAATGGTGTGACATATGCAGAGTCACCAACAGAGAAAGCTGACAAAGGGCGTGGTGCTTGTGATGAATGAGAAAGGCAATTGGTAAAGAAGTAGAAATGTAATGGACAGAAAACATTTGGGAATTTTAATTTTCTTGAACAATGCAGCAGGTATAGAAGACATGCTAATCTCTGTAGCACTGCTGGGAGGGCATGGGGGGACAAGACACCCAAACAAACCACAGTACTCTAAGGCTGAAGATGCATACCATACCCCAAGCTGAAATCTCATATGGTGTTGATGTATTTCATCACAGCCTTCCATCAGTCTTGGCACTAAACATGAAGGAACTAAATGGTAAGTTTCCTTTTTTGACTCTGTCTTCAGACGAATTTATTTTCATAAAAATTGAGGAATTCAGAGTAATAGACAATTATCTAGTGTAAGATCCTCAAATAGCTATGAAAACAAGAAAGTGTTTGTTGCTTCTTCCATCCTTGCTCCCTGAGCTTTATCCGAGAACACTGTTAGTGTGGCTCAGTGGTGCAGTTGTATGAAACCATATGCTCAGAAGACCGAGGGCTGCTTAAGCCTGTCAACAGCCAGACATATCACTGCTGGCATCTGTACCAGCTGTCAAACCGATGAGTATGAATGTCAGTGATCATTAGACTTATTTTCAGTCATCCAGTTATAGTGACATGACCTGTAACTCTCTTCTGCTTCTGCGGGATACGAGGACCAATAGTCTGACTCACCTAATTTGAGAAATAGTAAAATGTAGATAATACCCTCTGTTGCCATGACAGCATTCCAGGGAGCACGTGATCCCACAGCCACAAAGCCTGATAATAGGACAGAGTCCAAGCTCTAAAAGTTAATAAAGATGCTCTTTTTTTTTTTACTTTCTATGCACATTTCTAAGCAGGAAGAGAGAAGCTGCAGGAGCCTAGTACTAACCTCCCTTCATAAAATATGCTTTCTTCGAGGGTGGTTTCTCATATATTCAAGAGAAAAAGTCAGGATGGCACAGGCAGCTGGAGAGCCCAAGAGCAACTCCCAGTCCTCGTGTTCATAGGAAGTACTGTTGTGATCATTCCTGGAAGGAGTAAGAGAAATATTTTCTTGATCTATTTCCTATCATGTGGATGCTATCAAAAAATCCTGTCAGAAGTTATGCACTAACAAGTATCACTTTCCAATAATATTGTGAATTGCAATCTAAGCTGTAATTCCAATACTATATCTTCTAGTTCTGCAGTGTCCAGAACTTAGTAGGAACTATTTGCAACATTGAGTGGGAGCACTTATCCTTCTCTGTGAACACCATATGCTGTATTTGAGCCTTTCTTTTCAATGCAGCTGCACTAATCTTGTGAGTTCATTGGTTCTTAGAATAAACCAAGAGGCATTTATTTACTTATTCAAAAAATGTAGCAATTTATATCCTTGCACTTCCTAGAAATTTCTAATGCATAAATACAAATATTACTACAATTAGTTACCTAAATATATATTAATATTAAACTGTTAATATCAACATAAATTATTAGACGTATTTATAGAACAGTATCTACATACAGAGTTCTTTATTCAGAGAAAAATTTATGCTTAAATGTCTGTTTTAACAATCTTTCCTAATGATAGCACTACAAGTGACAGCTTGGGAAATATGACGTTACCAAACCACCCTTCCAAAGGAAATGGGCCTTTTATATGAGCATTTATTTCTACTGTGGTCACCAGGCCACTGCTTAACAGTTTGCGGCACTGTAATCTGCAGCATGACCATTCATCTAATTACTGCTGAAACTGTGATATTAATCTCCTCATAAAGGGCAAGTTAAGGGTCAATTGCCAGCAGTGGAAAGCACTTGGTATGGATAATGTGTTGCAGGCCTGATTTCATCTGCTCTTACTGATTTCAGCAGTCTGCACAATTTGACTTCATTTCTGAGTGGCTAAAAACACAGAACCCAAAACTGGGTCAAATCACACCTGTGTGGTACCTTTGATGAATGTCTTCACCATTGCTAAAGGCGTAAGACAGTCTCTGACCTATCCATCATCTCCCAGCCGTAGGGACTCCCAGACTGACACATCACCATGACACCCAACTCCAATGACAAATCACTCCTGCCCAGGACCTCCCTTGATACTTCACTTCCCTGACTTTTCTGATCTCACCTAGGTTTCAACATTCACAATTTATATGATAATTGTGGTGTAGAGTTTAAATCTATTGAGGCTGTTGGACAAGCAGTTACACAACGTTCACTAGGCAACTTCTGAAACACGCACACAAAGGTACCCATACACTTTACCTTGGAAGGTACAGGTCCTTAGGAAAAGAACAAAAACCATAGGTTTTTTGGAGGGGAAGAGGGACATCTTTGTGAAAAGGTAGCCCTAGAAAAGTCAATTTCCACTCTTTTTTTATAAGCCACAATTCTGACTTGGCACTTGCCATGCGGAAAGTACGCAATTGTAAAAATGAGCCACAAATGTTTACCTGCTCCTCAACCTATATTTATATTGCCCACTCTTTAGGTCTCAAATGGGCATGTAATAAAGAATGACTAAATGCCTCAGCTCATGTCACTTTTTACTTCTCTCTTGCGCAAGAAAAAGGTCAGCAGATCTTTCTGAACTGCTCAGTCTGCTCCCCTTCATAGAAAGTTATAATCCACACTAACTTTCACAAAGCAAACACTTTGTACAGTCCAGTGGCATGCATAATGAATAGCTGTATTCCCCAAACCAGGTTACAAGGAACTTTTTAATTTCTCTATGAATAACAATACAACAAAAGAGTTATGGAAACACCATGCCCCACATAGAAGACAGTCACATCAACTACATTTGTTAAAGTGTAATTTTCAACATCCATTTGGTATGCAGCAAATAATGTCACTTTAAGTGCTATTTAAAAGCAATAATTATTTTTCTGAAATATGTATCTGTGATTCTAATATTTTGCTTAAACTTAAGTGACATTAATCTTCCATTAAAGACTTAACACAAACTAGAATTAAAAATCTAAAATTTTGATTAAACATTTTTGCTATGATTATATGGTAATAAGATTGAGTGCAGTAAGATATTAACCTAATTTAATTCTTTCAATTAGTTTTCAAAAGATAGAGGCTAGGGGCACATCTGAGTGCTGTTCCTATACAATCATAAATTATGTGAACTGGTATTTAAGATTCACATGTTCCTTTTTCCCAAATTCTGCATCTCCACAGCAAGTTTAGAGACATAATTACCTTTTATTACTTGCACTAGCAAATTAAAATTTCAGCAAATTTACTCAGTTAACGTTTCTAGTTGTATATCAGCTCAAACGCTTTTGTTTTGTGTTAATGTATTGACTCTAAGTTATTCTATTATTTTTCTTCCCTCTTTACTTCAAAGTATTTTTTGGCAATTGCAAACCTGCCCAATTGTAAGACAAGGAGAACGTTGTAATAAATAATGTCAATCTATAGGCCTTCCAAGTATCTTTAGAAAGTACAGTATATTTTTACTTCTTGAATCAGAAAATAAGCAGCTTTATGATTTATTAGCAAATGGCAGGGAAGGGAGAACCTGCTTCATTTTCAGAAAAAAGACCTATACGGAGAGATTTATATTCATGCTTTAGTTTTAAATATTAACAAAGGCTTCCCTTGCAAAGGCTTTCTCCTTTGCTTTCTCAGTCTGAACTTCATAGGTTTCCTCTCCCTTAAACATGCTGAGTTACCAGCTATGTCATTCTTTCTCAAAGACTGAGCTTTGGTCAAGAGTATAGAAGAACGGAGCAGCCAAACAGGAGCTCTAAAGAGGAAAAATTATGCTATGTAGAAAAAACAAAAAATAAGCAAATTAAATGGTTACAACTTATCCCATTCATAAAGCAGTGCTCACAGCAACTCAGCTCTACATTTTTACAAGCCAAGCTACTTTATTGACCATTCAGTAATTCCATAATTTGCTATTTTGCTTTAAATTATATTTTGGACTTAGTTCTGTATTCTTATTAAACTTATAAACAAAACCCTTCACAGCTGATGCAAAATACCATAACCTTCTTCTAAACACATCACTGGAGACAAAACAAAATATAAACTTACTACTTGATATTGCAAGCTAGAGTTAGCAGATCTAAAACATTAGCTTTTCCTTTGGATTGATTGGCTAGGCTTTATTTTAAGGATTGTCTTGCTAGTAGAAAACTCAGGGAGTGCTGAGATATCAGCTACCTTATATCCTCCTTTAACTCAGATGACTAACGTGTCTGAGAGGTGCAAATTATCAGGAAAACCCTTGTATTGTATGAAATCATTATCTAGTGAACAACTGATGGAGGCCAGGATTGTGTAAAACCCAAAGAAATGTAAAACAAAGAGGTGAA
The DNA here is from genome assembly GCA_013397115.1 of Edolisoma coerulescens. Lineage (NCBI taxonomy): Eukaryota > Metazoa > Chordata > Aves > Passeriformes > Campephagidae > Edolisoma > Edolisoma coerulescens. The sequence continues at coordinate 297,430 of VWZW01006554.1, forward strand.
AATGTGACAAAACCAAATTGAAGCATTGGGCACCTCCATGATGAGAATGAGCACGGCTCTATGACGTGTGTCACTTACTGTATGGTTTACAGCTCAGTAACTATGAGTGCTTGAAGTACATACCTTAATATGGCATTTAATTTATTTTGTCTTCATCCATATTTTGAGGCACAGTATCTTAACTGGGGTAGCAATTTCTAAAGAAATATCACTGATGATTTTATAGATGCACTTTCAATTTTTATTGTGTAGGAAAAGAGCCTTTTCTTTCCAGAAAGATGCTGTATGACTACAACTAATTTACAATAATAGGTTTTGAAGGGTTATCTGCTTGCTTGTTTGCTGCTCTACTCCTATAAAGACTCCAGCTATAAATGTCAATTTTCTTAAGGTATCATTTGCTACATTCAAGTATACTGCTTCAGACAGCATTACTAGAACATTTCTTTAATCATACAACATTGCCTAAAGTACAGATTCTGTGTTAGGTTTTGTTACAGCACAGAGCTGTACAGTATTTTAGCTGGCTGCCTATAGATTGTCTGACTTTCACTTCTTTATATTGTACTTTAACATCCCAGTACCAAGATTTCCAAGCTCCACTCAGACTCATTGCTCAATATTTATTTTCTGCTTTGGTTTCATATTCTTATTTTCATCAGACTCATTTTCTTAATCCTGTACTTCCTTGTTTTTGAAGCAACCTTCTGTTTTCTATTCCTGCTCTCGGCATCCTCAAACTATTATGATGCCCACAGTAGCCCTGAAAGTTGAGTTTTTCCTTAGTTATGTGTTCTGGAGTGTTGTTTGTTTTTTTTTGGTACATCACTAGGCAGGGACGCTGAGCTTCTTATTCGTGCCAGTCCTGTGGTTTATAGGTGTAAATAATTGTGAAATGCAGATATGTTCATTCCTATTGGTTTTGTACTGGAGTTATTCCTTCTCCCAATTTTTGCACAACCATTACAAACCGAGTAAGTGTGCAGAGAGCAGACAGCAGCATGTACACTTCTCTGCACAGCACTCCTGTGACACAGGACCACAGAATGTCTGGGCCTGGAAGGCACCTCTAGAGATTGTCCAGTCCAATCTCTTACTCCAAGCAGAATGCTCAGGGCCACGAGTGTTGAATATCTCAAAGGATGGAGACNCAGGGACGCTGAGCTTCTTATTCGTGCCAGTCCTGTGGTTTATAGGTGTAAATAATTGTGAAATGCAGATATGTTCATTCCTATTGGTTTTGTACTGGAGTTATTCCTTCTCCCAATTTTTGCACAACCATTACAAACCGAGTAAGTGTGCAGAGAGCAGACAGCAGCATGTACACTTCTCTGCACAGCACTCCTGTGACACAGGACCACAGAATGTCTGGGCCTGGAAGGCACCTCTAGAGATTGTCCAGTCCAATCTCTTACTCCAAGCAGAATGCTCAGGGCCACGAGTGTTGAATATCTCAAAGGATGGAGACTTGACAAAGCCTCGGGGCAACCTGTGCCAGACTTTGACTCCTTTCCCACTACAAAAGTTCCCTCGTACTTTCATGTAGAATTGTGACCATCATTCTCTCCCTGGGCCTCAGTGTATGGCTCTGTTGTTTATATTCCCTCCCCCATCAGGTGTTTATGCACATGCATAACACCAAGCAAAAATTAAGAGGTGTTCCTAAAAAATAAAATAAATATTTTTCTTTGGAAAACATTGAAACAGAACTCTTACAATCTTCTACATTTCTCAAAACAAAATTGAGATGTTCATCAGGTAAATTCTGACACTAACTGACACTTCCAAAACAATAATTTTGTATCTATAGATTTAAAAGCAGCTTTTATCATTGGGTTTTGATCTATTCTTGGTAGAACTAAAATCAAATAATTAAAAAATCTGTCTCTTATCTGGTGCAAATTAGCAAAATTTCATGGGAATGAATATAAATGCAACAAGGCAAGCAAACAATAACTTAGAATCTAGCTATTAACTTTGATTAAAACTGCTCTGTTTGGCAGTTCATCACACAGCCAATTATCAGAAAAATTAATTACTTCCTGAAAATCATATTGCAGATGTATTGAAATACAATATAAAAATTGTCAGAATTATTTCATCTTCCTTCTGTTGTATGTGTCACTTGAATTATTATCTATTTTTAAATCCATTCTTGTCACTTCACAGAATTTTTCGTTTCTCACACCTGAAGGAATCCTAGGATTTTGGTTCTTCTGATGCAAACCTGGTCTTTAAAAAATGGTAGCTTCAGTTTGGAGAGCACCTACTTTAGTTTTTAAAAGGCAATCAGAAAGCAAATACCCTGTCCATCCTATCCAGCCATTCAAGCAAGAAATATAAGCAGCCAGACAACAGAACAATAAATCCACAGTAGAGTAAAAATCTACTTAACTCATTTATGACCAGATTTTATTACTTTTGCCCATGTGTTATCAATTATCCCCATGAAAATTTATATGGGAATTAAAATTACTATTTATAATAGCAATATAATTAAAGGTTTCTAAAGCTCAGGCTTGCATAATAAATGCAACAAATTCTAAAAATATAGTCTTGTCATCTCTTTAAAGGTGCTGTTGCCACATTTAAAGTGTGAAGGTATAAAGCATGGATTAAGAGTAACCTGATTTTTACATGAGCTCAGAAAAGACCACAGTTGTAGTACAGATGGCTGGCATCTTTTCAGATCCATCTGAACACTGAGAGTTTTCTAAAGATTAAAAAGGGGAATCACCACCAGTAAAGAAACAATACAGTAATTAAACCAGATATTATAGCAATAACAAAAACACAAGTCATTAAATTCAAGAAATTCTTATTCACCGAGAACGCAAATTGCTTTTTAATTTCCTGACCTTATAGTGTAAGAGGATGATTAACATATCATAATCTCATGGAATTGATAGGTTAAATACCCAATTACAAATACTCTGCACAGCAAAAGACTATAAACTGACTGAGTATTCTTAAAGTAGGAAGCTGACTTTTTAAACACAGTAAGAAAAAGGAAGATATAAAATTTTGTCCTACAAAATTACTGGGGAAAAAAAAAATTAAATGTATGCATCTCTTAAGCAAGACTGCTTCCTGACATCAAATGTCTGCCTGGAAAAAGTTACACCAGTCTTCAAATACATTGAAGCATACAGAGATTACCTCTCTTAATTCTAAAGATGTTTTCGAATGGCCTTGTTTTATCCATACAGGTGTGTGTATGTCTGAGGCTGACACATCCTTCCTATGCTGTGCACCAAAAAGAAAACTGCTCATGAGCACCCCTGCAGTGGCTCTGCCTAGGATGGGTAGCAGCCCACACAGTGCTTTGGATTTGTGCAGTGTTTTGGATTTGTGACTAAAGCAGCACTGATACCACACCAGTGTTTCAGCTCCTGCTGAGCACTGGATCAGCTCTCTTCCCACACTCTTCCCACCAGCGAGCAGGCTGGGCCTGCACAAGGAGTTGTGAGGGGACACAGCTGGGACAGCTGACCCCAGGGATATTCCATAAAATGTGATGTGAAGAACACACACAGGGCAGGGGGTGTTTGTCTGGGAGGTAGCCATTATATTTATAATATTTGCAATTGAGTTTGAGGTACCAGTGTATGGCTAAAATAAATAGAAAAATAAGCTTTATAGCATACGCAAATATGCAGAGAAATCCTACCAAATTAATCCAGTGGGGGTAGAGACAGACGTACATGCATGTGCATATTTTAATATCTATCATAAATATAAAAATATGCATATTATATATCCTCCCACTCACATCCCTGTGGGAGACTATCATTTATTCTAATGACTATTACAGGAGAGAAGACTGGTATTTAAATCCTCTTTCTCCTATTTTTTGATCTTATATGAGGGCTCTTCCACCTGAGATCTAATGTCTGCCCTTTAAACTCATCTATTAAATGAGCTTAATTCGTATGAGAAACAAAACATACTTTATACCAAAGGTGCAGGCTGACTTTATAACTCGATGGCATACTGCTGGGAGTCTCAAAAAGTAGTCTCTCACTACTTAAAAGTAGTTATCCAGCTGTAAAAGTCATGCCTTTGCTTAGTATTTGGAACAGTCTATGGGAAACAGGATGTAAACCAAGGTTTACAGTGTAGTTCAGTAAAATCTGAAGTATCATTTACTTTGCCATGGTACTTTATGGGTTCATTTTTGTGATATAGGCCTATTGCTTCCTGTACTATATTTAGACTGAAAACTCCATTTTGAGTATTTCAGTATCGGTCAGCACTCAGACAAGTAGTGACCCAGCTCACAAGTTTCTTGTATTAATGCTGTACAGAGATATATCATAATTGTAAAATCCTATAGATGGAAATATGCTTTAAGGCATCAGTAGTAGCAGAGACATGTCTAGTTACTTGAATAATTGTAGTATACCTCTTAAGTCTTCAAAAGTATTCAGTATTATTTTGAAAGATTTTTGAAAGTATAGGTTTGACTACGAAATCCTTTTAAAATTAACCAGGTAGATTGTGAAAGGAAGAACAAACAGATTAAAAGCAAAGAAAGAAACTGTTTGTAAGCCTGTTACTGAGAATACAAGCAAAATAAAAGGTTATGAAACAGATAAGCATTGAACACCCAGCTGGAATATAAATGAACTCTTAGCTCTCCATTGTGTGCAGTCCTCTTCTATTCCCCCTCCACACTGCACTGCTTACTCAGTGTTTTGTTTGCACTGATTCCTCTGAGCCAAATATACTACAAATAACCTTAACCTTTCTCAGCACAATCCATACATACCTCTTGTTACATTATGCCTTAAAGGAAATTTAGAGTACCACTGTTGTACATCGTTAATGTACACAGAGGTTCTCCTTCTTTCTTTGATCAATGATACAAATAGTGTAAAGAAAGTAAAGCAAATCTGTAACTATAAAAGTTTACTAAAAAAAAGTCAGTACTAGTACAGTTACTTTCTGAACGCAGCCAGTCAATGTACGTGCATGCTACGTGCATAGTAAACAGAGCAGTCAGCAGAAAGTATAAAATGGGTCCTGAGACCTGTTACAGGAATTATCCAGTCATAACAATTAGAGCCCAGATGAAATCAATATTGGCTATTGTTTTTCACAGGTGCAAACGGTGTATCCGTTAATAATCATTCCTTCCACCAGATCTCCCCTAAGCAACAAGTCCAGGCTCTTGGGAACCAGATCTTCAGGCTGTCAGCAAAAGATCTCCTCCCATCTCCTCAACTTCACTGAGCCACTACCTGGGATGAGCCAGAAGCTGCATCTCCACAGAGTACAACATCTGTCCCAGCAGATAAGCAGAGAGCCAACCTCAGAGCCCACAGGCTCAAAGTCCTGCATTCTGAGGGTAGCAAGGTCCTGAAAGGAGCATGACAGGAAGAAGTAGAACAAGGATTTGCATTGTTGGGGGGGTGTTTTCTGATTTTTTCCACTTAACAAATGAAATTAAGGGAAACACCTGGAGAAGACAAGGCTCTGGGGAGACCTTGCAGCAGTCCTCTAGTACGTGAAGGGACCTACAAGAAGATGGAGAGAAACTTTTTATAAGGCCATGTAGTGATTGGACAAGGGGTAATGGCTTTAAGCTGAAGGAGGTTAGGGTTAGATTTGGAACAAATTCTTTACTGTGATATTGGTGAGACACTGGCACAAGTTGCCCAGAGAAGCTGTGGATGCCCCACCCTTGGAATCGTTCAAGGTCAGGTTGGATGGAGCTCTGAGCAACTTCTCTAGTGGAACATGTCCCTGTCCATGGCAGGGGATTGGATCCAGATGCTCTTTAGGGTCCCTCCAAACCGTTTCATGATTCTATGAAACTATGCAGAACTAGAAATGGATCTTCTTAAAAAATTTTGGTATTTCAAATTTTCCTTTTATTTTAGACCAAGACAAAATGTTGGCATTCATGAACAATGAATCAACTTTCACAGTTTAATTAAGATAAGTGATTTTTTTTTTTTATATTAGCAATTAGGAAGATTTTACTTGCTTGGTAATTCAACCGACTGCAGGGTTTTGAGTTGGTTTGTTTGTTTATTTTAGAAAAGAAAAAGAAAAATGAAATTCAAGACACATGAGGATTAAATCATATTTCCTTTGAGTGACATGATTCCTCGTGAGAACTTTATGTCACATCCTTACCTTTGTTCTCCTGTGAACAAATTATATTTCATACAATGTACTCTCTAGCTTACAGGGAAAAAGCTAATACAACATGAATAATGTAAAAGCTGAAGGCCCCTCATCCCCCAAACCAAAGAAATCATTCCCAGCAAAGACTAAGGGGCCCATCTGCACATCCAACTTGGAGGGGAAAAAAAAGTAGATGGCAACCCAAACTAAAATTTCAGGACAATTGAAGTTTTCTGTAGGAAATTATTGATTTTCAAAGAGCCACATTTTCAGAGGAAAAAGTCCCAACATAACATGACAGATTTGATAAGTCTGCCACTAAAACCCCACCCTCAGAAGTGTAATTCTCAAGAGACTTGTAATCTTAATTGTTTCAGTACAGACACACAGATAATGTGCATATTATTCCCCCCTGCAGCTCAAGCTACTCTTCCTTCTGTTTTGAGATTATTCAGAATATACACAATCCTCCAACTCAGAAATCTCACATTTCCCAAAAGCAGAGAAAAAAACCCCCACAAATCAACACAACCAAAGAACGCATAATTTTTTTCAAGGCATACATGTTTCGAATGCCCTACGGGCTGTTGAAGTCATACAGACAATTAAAATAACCTTGTAGAAATCTCTTTTCCTTGCTGCATCTTATGTACCAGCTACTCTATTTTATTTTCAGCAGAGTCAGAAATCTCATACTTGCAACCAGACTTTACATAGTCTTCTGTCCTTTTGTCTCCCAGAAACACTGCACTGTGGCACTACAAGTGGCACTACCTGGACTTAAAAGAGAACATGAGACCACTAAACATGAGATAACTTGTTTTACTTTTTAAATCTAGCTGTATGTTTATATGTATATACTAAAGAATTCAGAAGACATTGTGGGTACACAGAGAAACCTGTAAAATGGCATTACACACAACTACTGCACATGGAGAAAGGCATGTTTTATGTAAGAGGTTGCATAATCCCAAAATTATACCAAATATAGGAAAGACGCCTTTCAGATTTACAGCCACCTTTCAAGTTACCTGTCACAAACCATGTTCTCTGACACACACTCCACATCTCCCCCAGATGTAGGTGAAAACAGTCTTACGGCTGTCGCTTAGCACACCCAAAAGATAACAATTAAAAGAATTTACATTGCCTTCTGAAAATGTAATAATACCTCTCAAGCAGATACAATTTCGATACAAACTTTAAATACATAGTCACATCATTTAAAATGAAACTACTCAGTATTTAATTTTTACCCAAATCATTTAATGGGTGACCTCATGCCTTATTTGCTGTGCACTACTGAACTGTGAATTGGGGAAGAATTAGGTCCCACCGTGAGCTGTTTGGAACATGCATCACTGTAGTGTCAGAGTGTCTACCAATTCTAATTATTTTACACAGGCGTGCATTGAGACAAGGATCTATTATTATCCCCATTACACAGAAAGAGAGTTAAGACAAACAGTATATAAGGTAAAAGTATTTGCTTGGACACCTATTTGAGGTGGACAGGATGTGATTATTTGCTATTGTATACCACTTCACATTCCAAAATCAGAGTACTCATTAATAAATTTAGTTAAAGGGCTCAAGGACTGAGCTAAAAGCCATGAGGATTAGCTCTTCCTCTTACCTCATCCTGTTCTCATTAGTCAAAATTGCCAAGACTTCTCTGCCCAGCTACCACTGTTTTCACCCGTGAGCCACTCTTGCTCTAATTTTCTGACATCCCTTCTCCAGCCTGTTCCATTCACACCTTGTCACTACAGACTCCTGAATTCCTGTCTTGTCATTGCCTAATGTGATTCTCTTTCCTCGGTCCTACCTTTCTTTCAGCAAAGCAACCTTCATTGTTTTTCCTGCATTTCCAGTCCATTATGAGACTCATCTTCCTTCTCCCTGCAGGACTCATCCTAGTCTTTTATCCTTTGCCCCAGTCTCTCTGTAAATCTGTGTGTTAATCCAAGTTTTCACAGGTATAGATGTTATTATGAAACATGTTAAACATAACAGGCAGGAATTGACAATCGCTATCTTCATTAAATTTGAGCACAAGGGAGCCAAGTGACTGTCACATGGGGCATCACGTGCTAAAGAGATCACAGGGATATCTTCAAACTTAGAGGACTAATGTCTTCATTAGGAAAAACAGAGGATTGTTTAATATACTTATATTTCTCAAAGCATCAAGAGAAAGCCTACCTATAAAAGCATCATCAATATTTGTAAAAGCCTTTACAAGTTTTATGGGAAAGATATCTAGATGTGCAAATAATCTCATTTGTAAGCATATTGAGGCAATCAGGAGTTATGCATTCTTTGCTGGCCAGCAAAGAAGTAATAAAACAAAGATACACATACTTTCAAAGCAAATATTCCCACAGCTAAGTACAAACTGTGAGTTACAACAGCATAATCAACTATTAGAGAAAGTCTTACATCAAATACGAAGCCTGCAAGGCTGAGTTTTTTTATAAGTACATTCAAGTAAAAGCTGCTATTAGTCAATGACATATCTTAGACAACTCTACACCATAACCCTAATAAAAAAAGAAAGCAAATGGCCTTGAATAAATCCCAGTTTGATTACCACCATCCCAGTGAAAGCCAAGACCATGGCAAACAATCCCAGAGGCAAACACTCCAAACCATGAATTCCAAACCAGCCTTTTCTAATTCCAGTCATTAGTTAAGAGATTTTAATGTAGTAATGACAAAATAATCCAAGGTATTCCCCACACCAAGTCCACTTTTCCTGTATTTCAAAAGCAGCACAGAACTGAACACTGCTAGAAGTGTTTACTCCATCTAATGGACTATTCTAAGGACTCGACCATCTTTGAAAACCATACCCTGTAGTTTAGACTATAGGACCCAAACCACAAAGGGTGACAAAGTTTGACATTTTATCCTCCATGCTGGCATTACTGCAGTAATGTAGATATAACCCCGAAGCTCCTACAGACAGCTATACAATGGTTCTTTTGCTTTATGAAGACAAACTGCTAATTTATGTTAAATCTACCTTTTATAGTCTATTCCTTCATATGATAGCATTATTCTACTTTCTCTAGCCATAACAATAATACCACCCTTATTATTAAGAAAACCAAAAGCAGATGAAAACCAAGCTGAAATTTACTGGTCGGAAGTGTAAAGTAACACAAACTCTTTACTGGACTGAAGGGAAGAGCTCAAAACCATTTTTGAAGGTTTGACAATGACTTATCAGAATCTTCACATTTCAAAAAAGTAGTCCTAAATCAGCCTGAAACAGAAAATCCTGTTCTTATATTTCCCTTCATATTCCTATACAAAGAGGCAAACTCACAACACAAGATATTGGAATTAGGTAATTGATTAAACACTCAACATGCCTGTACATGATTACTGCAGATGACCTTCAAAAAAACCTATCAAAACCCCAACAATAAAGACCCAGAGGCAGAAGCACCTGGTGCTGCAGCAATTCTGTCACAATGGTCTGGCATGGGTCACCCCAGGGATGAGATTATTCATTAGTATACAATAATGTTGGATGAAAATAAAAACTAAAGTCAAATTTTGGTCCTATTTACAACACTAAATGTCTACCAGACTGAGTAAGAGCAAAACAGAGGTAGAAATGTTACCTTGTTGACTGCAAAAGTAAATATTCCTGTGTACCGATGGAAGGTAATCTATACTTTTGACAAAATTCCCCTCTATTTCACTAGTCTTTGTTCATAATCCCCAATTTTTGATTTTAAAAGTGAAACACACTTTAGGAATAATATTTTGTGCATTAATTAAGATCGGAATAGTTATTTTAAAATATTGATTATCAGAATAAAGGTGACATAATGAGTCTGAATTGTTAAGGCTTGTTTAAACAGAGCTGCTAAAAAGCCTTCCCATTCTCCTCACATCTGCATCATATGAGCAGATGTCTAATTTACTGGTATGATTAACTTTTTCTTTCTGTGCTAGAGATTTTACTTGTAATATATATATAGAAAGGAAAATTAATAAATGTACTATATTTTCCCCCTCTAAAAATACTGTCTTATATTTAAATAAACAGTCTGAAATGCACAATTTTAGCAGGAATTCTGTATTCAGCACTATAAAAAATCAGGCCAACCCTTTCAGCATCCTATATTTAGGTTAAGCATTGCATATTTTGAATTGTTCACTTTTATGTCATTAATGGGGGTGAGTACTAAAAATCCAGCAAACCCGAACTGTTCAATTTTTGACAATTATCCCCATTTATTTTCCTCCATCACTCTTAAACAAAAAGAACCCAGTAAAGGCAATGTACAATGAATTTTGCTAAACATACTCTATGTTTTCACACACTGATAGACAAGTTATTCAGTGAGAACAGGGAAATATCAGTTTGTTGTCCACTGAGGATGCTTTATACCATGTTACGAATCGAGAGTTCTCGTTTTCCGAAGCTGCTGTGCTATGTAATGTAAATGCACTAATGAAAGCAAAGTCTCATGACTGCAGATGAATTACATTACATGAGTGAGAATAACTACTGCTGTTCTAACAAATGAATTTGGTGACTTCGGCACAATTTATATAATGATAAATATAAGCAGCTGGTGCAGGTGTTCTCAGACAGTAGAAGATACTTCTTTACTTTTTCAATTTTACTAATTTTTCTGCATAATGTCTTGCATAGTCACGTGCAGTGAGAAGATATGAGTAAGGCTGTATGTTCTGAAGAAGCCAGCTGATGTGAAAAGTAACTTGTAAGTATAGGAGAATTATGGAAATTTTCCACTGAGGCATTATTATTTAAAATTATCATCATTATTACTATTATTAATATAGAAATTGAAAGGTTATAAGGCTTTGAGGTGACAAGATAAAACAGATACCTTCAGAAATGTAAACATTGATTACGTAAACGAGAAAGAGTAAAGTGCAATGACAAATTCCTACACTAAGAAATAATAATGATGATATTGTTTAAGTACCAGCGGCTCAAGACTGGTGCTGTTTGCTCTATTAAACACAGCCATATTCTGAGGATCAATTTATACACATGGGGAAAATAAAACAGGAAAAAAGAACATAAATTCTAAATCCCTAAAACTATTTATAACTGAATATTTAAAGCATTTCATGTATTTGTGCATATAGTTTTGAAGCACAGTTTATTAATATTTGATATCCTTACCACATTAGAAAGAGAGACAGGGATCTATAAATCAGTGCCTGACAAAGAGAAATTAATAATTCCATCTTCTTCCTGGCCTTTTCATAATAAAGCCCTCCACTGGCATGCACATGAAAATAATGTACAAGCGTAGTGATTGTCAAGATAATACATTTAAGTCTTAATTACAAATAGTCATGCTTTATCACAGGCTAATTCAGAAGCTAACTGTAATATTCCACTCAAGAAAACAGTTATATTTTTTTTTCAACTGTTAAAAGTGCCAGATAAATTTTGTGCTTGGGGCTACACATAGCAGAAATTTAAAAAAAAAACCAACCAAACAAACTGGTTTTTAGAGCATTCTCTGTAGACTCTTTTCTATTTACTACAAAGGAATACAACTTCATTTTTATCTGTTTCAGACTACTTCAGTGATGGAAGCACTACTCTACTCTTCTATCCCCACTTAGCAGAATTCATATATCTGTGTGGAATGATTTTCTGTTTTCATTTTCTTTGTCCCGCTTACCAAATATATTTTCAATCATCTTCTATTTTATCTTCTATTGCAAAATGTCATCATAGATCCCACATGTCTATCTCTATATAGACATCTGCAGGCAAAATGCAATGAAGTATCTTTTTCACTGGAATTTGTAATGCTTGATAATAGGAATGTTTCAGAGAGCCTGCTTGGTTTTGACATAGCCTTGACAACTGCAAATGCTTCTGATGAAAGCCTGCTTGGTTTCCTTCAAGCTCATATGGCTGAACTTTTGGTACCTCACTTTATAAAGCATTAGTTTCCACTGGAAACTAAAAGGAAAATATTTATATGAGATATAGGAAGGAGGAGGAGGAGGCAGAAGAAATGTGGGTGGAATGCTGGTCACGGGCAAGTGGCAATAAAATACAACCAGGGAAGGAAGAAAGACAAAGAAATGGGGAAAACAGTGATCAGGCATGAAGGTAACAAACTTAACTTATTGTTTGTAAATATCAGACAAGATCCAAGGCAGGGCAAGAAGGGTGATATAAATTTGCAAAGGTGCAAGTGTTTCACAGGAGTTATGAAACAGATGTTACCACTGCCTTTTAACCCGTGTTTTAAACTCAGATCTGAGCCTGTTCAACCTTACAATTAGCTTTGAGCTAAAACAAAACATAACATAAAAATACGTGCAAACTAAATTCTTGGAAGCCTGGGAGGTTCAAACTAAGCTCCTCAGATGTTTATCTTTTTAAATACATCTTTTTTTAATATGAGAATGTCTGTTTGTTTACGATATTTATTGTGTATTTCTTCATTATTGGGAAGTTATAATTTTCTCTAATGAAAAATGAAGTCGATTTGAGTTTTGTCTAAAATAAAATTGGCCTATTAATCTAATTTTTAATTGTATAAGAAAACATTACTCTGTCTGATTATGCATACGATAGTGATTTACTCTTTTACAATAATTTCTTTTCATATGCCACCTTTTCTCACTTAGTTGAGGGAAAGGAAGGGATGCAAAAGCATGGACATTAAGTTATTTGCCCTGATATCTTCCCTCTTTCACCACTTTTTATGGGCATATCTCATGCACCTTCAACGGTTTCACTGAAAGCATTTCTGTCTGATCCTGCAAGTAGTGAAAAGAGTGGAGTGCAAATAATTCCATTGTCACTATATTTTTTTAAAGTCACATAAAAATAGTTTCTTCCCAACATTCTTTGAGAGAAGGAAAGAAAAGTCTTTTTATTTTTTTATTTTTTTAGTGGTGGTTTTTCAGCTTCCTTATATATCAAATTCCCTGTAGATAATAGCCTAGTAAATTGAAGTCTAGCTGAAATGGAGAGACAGAATGGTTTCCTCTCTTTGGAAGTAGAAAACTTTATTTCTTAGGATTTTGGGGGTTTGTTGTTTTGGGTTGTTTTTTTTTCACTTCACACACATTAATGTTAAATTACCTAGTGTAGAAGCATTCTAACTCTGGTCCTTTTTGATGATAAGAGTTAATGGATATTATTCAGCCATTTTACTCAGTAATTAGATTTGGAGTTCACTAATTTAAATAGTCACTGCAGTAATCCCTCTAGCAATTTATTCAGTCCTGTTACATTAAATTCATGGATATGGAGCATGTAAATATTCCAATGAGATCAGACCATACTTAAGAAGCTTCAGGAGATGAGGTTGGTCATTTGAATATAAAAAACTATGAGAATTAAGAAACCTTTAATATATTTATGTTTCAATTAATAAACATTGTTTGCACCATTGTTTTAATTCTCCTCCACAGAACTAATCCTATTATGCAGTCAGCAGTACTTCCAAATGAAACGTCTTGTTCTACAATCAGAATGCTTGCAATCATCACATCTATCCCCAGCAGAGGGTACTTCAGGATAAGATGAATTTGCATTTTTAAAAAATCGAGGTGATTTTGACAGAGTATGCTATACCTAGAACAAATACATTTTAGAATCAGCTGTCCCCAGTCCATTACCAGCCCAAAGTCTTTGATTACTGTTATACATGGTCTCAATCAAGAGTCAGGAACGGATGTGAATTTTACTGTTTATGAGTGTAGATTTTTATGTCTTGCAACTCCTGCTGCACTACAAAAGTTTGGAAGAAATGTTTAACGTGGCTGGAGAGGGACTTAAATGTAGAGGACCTAAAAATAAAATCCAAACAGCTGGCTATAAAATCATTTAGAATGCTGGAGAACCTAGGATCTCAGCACCAGATACAACCTGAAGTATAAGGTATGAAGAAACATATGATTCTTGTTTAGAAAGCAAATACATTAGAGAGAAGAGGAAAAAGAATTTTGATTACTTGGACATGCGACTGAGAAGAACAGATTAGGTAAACCACGCTGCGGGCCTCCAATAACAAGAATGGTCCCACTCTTTCCTGCCATCCTGGCATTATTGTCCTTCTGTCTCAACTTGAATCCAGCAATGCTGCACTTGCTCATTCAACCAACTGAAACTACACAGGTAAAAAGAAAAATATTATAATTACTTAAAACAGGCGAGTACAAGAACCAGAAGTGATGGGAGGAAGCACTTGGGAACATGCTGCTGGAGAGGAGGATGGCAGTCAGGAACTGTTCCTTTTGCCTCCACCCTATATTACAACAAAATCTCACCTTTAGTATTAGCAGAACAAACATGGCGTTTTTTCTTTTTAGTTTTTATTTGCCTTTTGTAAACACTTGCAGATGTTTTCTATTTGGATACTGTGAATACTTTATATTGTGCTGTTATCTAAAATGAATAGATGTTTGTCTTCTCCTCCCCCATTCATTTCTCTTGCTCTCCAGTACATAAGGCTACACCTCACTCAGTATGGCAGCCCTCACTGTCCTTTTTCTTAGCAGCCTAAAAACAATCAAGCTCAGGCTGTCACTATCACACCCAAAGTTTGAGAAAATCTCTATGCATCACCACTTAACTACATTGTAAAATCTTTTTCTATATACCCTTTGTCAATATTTCTGTATCTGGTTGGACATTGGCTGCTTCTTGAAAAGTTATTCTTTGAAAAAACTCTCCTGCCTCATACCAGTTTCACTTGTTCTGCTCTCTATAACTACTCAGAGGGAGGCTGTAGCAACATGGGAGTTGGTGTCTTCTCTCAAGTAGCAAGTGACAGGAGAGGAGAAACTGCCTCAAGTTGTGCCACGGGAGTTTCAGACTCGATATTAGGAAAAATTTCTTCACCAGGGAGGTTGTCAAGCTCTGGAACAGGCTACCCAGGGACTGAGTCACCATCCCTGGAGCTATTTAAAAGATACATAGCTGTGGCCCTTAGGGACATGGTTTAGTGGGGGACTTGGCAGTGGTGGGTTAACAGTTTACTCGATGTTTGTAAAGGCCTCTTCCAACCCAAATGATTCTATGATTCACAAATTCATCCACAAAGGTCCCTTTCTGTGATCATTTAAAGGCTTCCAAAAGCCTTCCCTGTCCATATTTTCTTAAAACAGTATTTGTGTTTGACACTTGCCCTGGACTATCAGCAGGCAGAAAGCATTTTGTGGTTCCTGAACACTTGGATAACATTTTGCAGATTGCGGATTCCACCTGCAGTTAAAGAAATGAGACCATAAAATCTCCCCATTTTCCCAAATGGAAAATATCTCATATACTGCATTAGAAATGAGTCTCTTCCTGTGATCTTTGAAGAAACCTATGATTTTTTTCTAGGGGAATCTCTTACTATATCATTCAGCACACAGTATTTACAATCTCCAGTATGTGTCACAACACATCATACGCATGCTGCAGGCATGCAAATACACAGTTCTCTAATGAAACCTGCAGTACCCAACTGGGTATATTAAGTGGACACTTTGCTGAGTATATTCTTTTGATAGAAGTGTTTTAGAACTTTAGTCTGGCAATAAACTTGCAAAAATGCCTGCAACGCTGGCTTCTGGAGTCAAATGAGGATCATCACAGGCCTGAAGAAGATACAGTCTTTACTGTGGCATATCCATGGCTTTGATAGCTGAGTACTGGTGGCCCATAAAGAACATTCTTTAGCCTCGTGTAGCAGAGACTGCTTTAGAGGTCGTTTATGCCACTTCCTGCCGGCTGAAACCTCATCTGTTACTCTCTAACTTCTTTTCCCAAACCTGCAGTTCTTCAGCTCCATTTGTTTCCCCTTCTCTACACATCACTCAAATCAGTTTGACATTTTCAGCAACTACAAAACCTGCAGTATAAAAGTCTAAAATGTGTATGAAGTATCTCACAACACACATTTTAAATATGTGCTGTATCCGTGTTTTCCCAGGCTGTCCAAGCAAATTTTGCTAAATACTACATAGATATCTAACAACGTTTGTCTAATTCTTCATTTTTCAGAAATATAATAAGGAAAGCAGGCCTCTCTACATCGCTTAAAGATCTTAAAGGGAGTTTAAATATATGCTCTCATTAACAGTAGTCTAACATTTTGACTAGCAATATAAATTGTTCAGGTTTTTTTTTTTTTTGTTTTGTTTTTGTTGGGTTTTTTTTGTGAGCAGCTTTTCCCCCTTCTTTTAATTTCAGTCACAAAGCATGAGAATCATGTGCCTGAACCCAGATACACAGTTCCAGTTTTCAGACACTGTCTCCAAGGAATCCCAGTTAGCCTCCAGTTGCTGCTTGAAAAAGTCTGTCACTTGTAATCTCTGCACATCTACCAGCCCTGTGTGGCTGCCTCAGACACTCAAAGGTGTGTGAAATGGCAATAAGTGCCAGGTTTTGGAGAAATTAAGTTACCCTTTGATGAAAGCCCTCTAAAAAGTTGAATAAGTGAAGCCTTGAGAGCCAAAGACTCTTTAGAGAGTCAATTGAAAAAGATTCATGGAGAGTAATGTTTTTATAACTCATGTTAAAACAATGAAGCGTTCTAAAGAGCTCTATATATGGGAATTTTAAGGTGCCTTCACTACTAGTATATCAAAAGATTTGCCCTCCATTTCATCCAGGTGTGTAACACTGTGAATGTGTTTCCAAGCAGACACACAGACTTTCTTTTAAGAAAGTGTTGCACCATAGTGTGTATGTTGGTTACAGATACACTGGAAGAATACACAGCACAGATCCCAGATTTCTTGGCTTTCCTTGATTTCATGACACGGCTGCCTTACTTTTCCAGACCAATTGTGCAGGTTTTATAAAAGCACCACTGTCATCAAGTCCTGCTGACCCTTGCTGGAATATCCAAGTCGCGAAAATAAAAGAGTAGGAAATTCTGCCAAGGTATTTCTCTGAATGACAAATCCTTGGAGGGCCATTGTTATGGTCCTCTGTCAAAGAAACAATAAAAATTAACACATTGAAAAGAAGATAGAAACAAACATAAAACATCTTCTTTAAAGTTATGCAGTTAAGAACCTCATAAATAACTCAGCGGGTCCCCTGGGTAGTAATTCTAGCTAAGAAATAGTGAGAATTTTCAGTTTTCAGCTTCAGTTTTCTTCTTTTCTTAACAGGGTTACAAGTTAATCTCTTCTAGGTTACCAGTGAGCAGAGAAAGGGATTATGAAAGTTACTCTGCATAACACACAAGGTTAATACACAGTGCAGTGTATTCAGACAAAGTATTTTTATTTGGAGCTTTTTCAGTAATAAGATGTTATCCCTTACTTCTCTGTGCCACAGGATTTAGGGAAGATGCTTGGCATCTCAGCTACAGTTAAGACATCAAGTGATTAATATAAATGGGGTGTTTTGTCCACACTAGTGAATAATTAATTATTTCTCCCTTGAAGGATTTGGGCAGCAACAATGTCAACACTGAAGCTTCCAAGGCAGTAAGATTCTCTACTCAAATTAACCATCAGACATTTACTAAAATACCACAGTCTGAATTTTTATTAGAAAAAACTCAATGTTATGGAAATCTAATTACCTTAAACAAGGTATAAATGACTAGATCCTTTAGTAATGCAGTAAAGTACCACTGCATAGGTTTGTGAGGTTTTATATACAAGCTAAGGAGATAACTGAACATTTCTGAGCTTGTCTGAGGCAGGTTTCTGAAACTGTCTTTTAAAACACACCCCTCACTATCAAAATATGCTACTTTTCTTTATCATGTATTGGGTTTCTGAATCTCAAACAAAATATTACCTTATTGTTTTAGGAAAAGAACTGAAATAAAAGAAGTTTAAATTTTTAAAATTACACCTTTTATTTTTTTTCTCCCAGAAAATGCTTTTGTTACAGAAACTTATCATAGTAACCATTCAGCAGAAAAAAATACAAAAAATATGGAATTTATTACCATGATGCTATTAATTAGTTCCATCACACAATGCTGCATCCTTTTTCAAGTGAAACATTGTCTTTGAACTACCGTTACTTAGCTTTTATCCTGTTCTTTCAGTTAATGCTTTAGAATTTCAGGCATTTGACCCAAGTTCTGCATTTTCTGTCATAAAAATCATACACTGAATATATTTGGGGGGTTTAAGTCAGCTAATTTGAGTATAATTAATTCCAGTATACGACACTTCATGTAATTTGATATTTTAAATGAGGTTTCAATTGAATTGCAGGTCCTTGGGGAAGATGGGCTTCAGAACTGTTATTTTCAGAATTTCTGTGTTGTAAAAACATTCTTGAACTAGAAAGCAGTTAAGAGTCTGTATTGGTGGAATAAAATGCAAAGGTTTCAATAGAACACAATTACTCTGTTTCACTGTTTTATTACTTAGTATGCCTTTACTAGCCACAAATGAAAGCCAGGTAAAAAAATCCTGATAATTTCAATATTTTTAGAGGAATCTTCCTTTCTAAAGTCACCTTTCCAAATTAGAAACTCCAGAGGTGAATTATAAACAGTCAATGCTGCTGTAGAATACAATCATCTGGAGAAAAAGAAAAATCTGGGAAAAGAGAATTGCCAAAAGGTTCAAGTAAACAGCTTAATCTCTTTCATCAAAGTTAATGAAAATTTCAATGCCCCTATCAGAAAGCAAGTTTCTTCCATTATGTTCTGAACCTGAAATAGTATGAGAAGCCTTATTTTCCTAGATTGGCACACTGACCTAAATATATCTGAAAAAACCACAAGGGACCTAGTGACAGCAAGATATCACATAAATGAAAATGACAACTTGCAACATAGAATTGTAAGAAGCAAATATGAACATTTCACCTTTCCCTGTAATCCCTTGAGATTCACTAAGTATGATTTTTCCCCTAAATATTACTGGGTTATTAAAATCTCACCCACTACAATTAACTCTTATAGCAACTAAAATTTGAGATACTGAAATTAAGTAACATGCCAGTTAAATAACCGTTATTTTGGTGTAACCTAGATGTTCCAAATTGTGAAGATTTTGATTGGAAGATCAACATCCTTCTCCTGTAAGTATTACCAAAAAAATTATTATAAAAATCTCCAAGACTATAAGGAGAGAAGAAATGTTGGAATCTTTAATTTGAAAACATGCTTACTCATTAATCTTAGAATCACAGAATCATTTAAATTGGAAAAGACCTCTTAGATCATTGAGTCCAACCATTAACTCAAGCCCCCCAATAAATTATCTCCCCAGGCACTGTGACTACACGCCTTAAATATCTCCAGGGATAATGACTCAGCCACTTGCAGGGCAGAAAGGAATAACTGGGGGTCCATATCAATTGCTGGGTCAGACTTTGTCTGCTGAGGCTGAATTCTCTGCCCCTTGGCAGTTCTTCGTGCTATAAGACCCAGTGACATTCTTAGACAGAGTAAGCAAGAGATAAAAGGACCTTGAATTAGCACAAATGACACAGAAGCATATTTATTGAGGACATGTAACAAAATTCTTGCAGATGTTCTCATAACTATTGTTATCAGTACGACATTTGTCTTTTTCTGTTAGTTGGACTGGAATGATAACTCATGCTCACTGGGCACTGTATCTTCTCTACAACATGACAAAGAAAATTAGTCTTCATAGGAAAGAAAAATTCATTTTCTCAATGAATTTGGACAGATTTATTTTGCTAAATTCTCTAGCACCTATGACAAAGGTTGCTTTTTAGAATCCTGTTAACAACAGTGATCTTTAATGAGAAACACAGGATTACTTCAACCACTGATTTTGTTGTGAATGAAGCACTTAACAACAAAAAATCAAGAAATTCTATTTCTTTATAGTTGAGCCATGTTCCCAAAAAAAAAAAAAAAAAAAAGTATATTGGACTTCAAGAAAAAAAGCCTGCTGCAAAAAACTGAGAATCAGATAGTTTTTCTAATGTAAGGTCACTGAAAATTGGAAACAGGATCAAAACACAAACTAAGCAACAATGATGAAAAAATTTCAAGATCCATTCCTCACACTATACACTCATGTATAGTACTGTGCTGCATAAATGAAATCCATAGTCAAGGAGGTACTATATCAGAACTATGCCTATTCTCATGTACAGGAGTAGTAGATTAAGATTGTAAAGAAAGACTAATATAATTAAAAAAAAAAAAAGAAAACAGGTATTCCTTACAGTAATTTAGAAGTGTAGAGAGAAAAATATATTTATACCATAGAGTAGTGCACTGTGCATTTAATATATATTAGAAATTCCAAGGAGGATATCTTTTTTTATCAAATCTACGGCTCCATAAATATTATATTGACTGTGGGTAAAAAGATAAACCACCTTACTATGTGTGATAAAATCACCTTCAATACACATATACTACATCACGCAGCAACATGCAATTATATCTTTCTTAATTGCTAGTGAAAAATGCTAAAGTTAATCAGTCTTTCAGTATATTTTATTGCCTATATCTCTGTCTTTTTAAGCCATTATGATGCAGATCTTGCCAGTTTGTTAACTAAAAGCATTTGCAGTTATCATGTAACTTACAGTTTTGTGACATATTTTTTTACACATTTTACTCGGAAATTTCTGTGGCACCAATGAACTATGTGCTGTCAGATGTCACATTTTTAATGATACACTGATATACTGAAATGCTAAATTTGAAGTCTGTATCTTACTCACTTTTGTCTGACTGAAGAAATTAAGGAGTTATGCTATGAACAATCTTCAATTTGTGTGCCCTTGAGACAAACCTCATCGTGGAAGCTACACAAGTACTCAAAAACCTGGCAGATTGAGGTGTCACTCTGAATTTCTAGTTAGAGTTGACTACAAGGTCAGAAGTTACTGCAAGGAAAAAAATTATTTTAACAGAATAGCTAACGATATAACTTCTGACTGATGGCTTATGCCTAGATCTTGGGAGGTTTACTGATAAATCTGTAAGGACAAACTTTGACAAGTCAGTCAGAAAGTCAGCAGTGATTCTACTTGACACCATTTCAGGCAAAATGTTGATGTCAAAGGTCAACTCCTTGTAACACTTTGCATTTCCTTAAGTATTTCCTGTTCCTCCTTTTGGCTCTTAGACTACAGACTTTCTCTCCAGAGGTGATTGAATATAGAGAAATAGCACTTATTCTGAGTCACCCAGACTCTGCAGAATGTAAGAAGGCTTTATTTTCCCCCTCTCCTTCAGAAGTGGATGATAACTTCTTAAACATGAATGCATTAAAACGTAACAGCCTCATTGAAAAGAAATGCCTGGTAGTTAAATTCTACTTATTCAGCTGGAAAAAAACACCAAACAACAAAACCAAATGTGTTTTAAATGCCATCTTTCATTGTACTGACTAGTTTCTATTTTCTAGCTTTTCTTAGTTGTGTATATATGTGTATGTGCAAACATTTTACATTCACACTTACGCAGCAATTTACCTTTGCGATAAAACTGCATTCTCATAAAATAAAGCAAAATAAAAAACACTTATGTGAAATACAGTTCAGCATAGGATGCAGGAGTAACAGAAAACAATAATGATGTAACAGTGAACTTATTTTCAATACCATTTATTTATTCAGGTTTTGTAGCTTGGGGATTTACATAGCCCCTGTTAGTAAATAATTCATGAGTCTCATAAGAATTCTTTGGTTTTTGTACTGTAGGCAAAAATATAATTTGCAGTTTGCAAACAATGGATAAAGATCAAGTTCTACCAGTGTTGTCACCTTCTTTGCCTTTTTTGAGTCTGAGGCTACAAGTGTAACAAAGGTAACATCTGAAAGAATATATTGTTGAGCTCTCTTTAATAACAACCATACAAAATGCCAGTGTTATATAGGATTTACCATTGTATGTATTTCTAGGCATCCAGAAAACTGTTTATTTACATTTCACATAGTACCAACTTTCATAAAAGAAATTATCTTCTGACGCTAATAATATACATGACTTCAGAAAAATCTGAATTCTAAGGATAGGGGTAAGTAGAAAATGATGCAAGAATCAGCGTGGGGCTAATGAAAGCAGTTTATAGCAATTATACTGACTTAGTATCTTTTTGTGTAATCAGATAATGCTCTTTTGGAGAAAAGAAAGGCAGTAGATTTCACGTACCTGGAGTTCAAGAGACATTATTATGCTATGCCACCAGACACCAACAGTGTGTGTATTGGGAAAACTTTGATTAGTGCACTAGGACTGACAAAAATTGAAAAATGTAGCAGGATTATTCCTGATTTATTTCAAGATCAAAATTGAAATTGTACTGATTAGATACTTTCCTTAGTGACTACCCAAGAAACTAGAGTACATTGATGAAATATATTTGACACTAAGTAGCTAGAAACAGAAAGAAGGAGTTAGAATGCCAATCTTGAAGGAACTGCCCAATCTACATCACTAGAGTCACAAAAATAGAACTCACAGTATACTGCAATTTCTGTCATAGACAAAACTGAAGAAAAAAAAAGCAGAACAAAGCATAGCTGCATATAGAAAACAAACCACTCTTAGCCCTGAGTATGTTGGAAAAGAATTCAACAAAACACTTTCTTGCTCTGAGGGGAGAAAAGTTAATAATAGTGCTAATAATATATTCATTGAGATAAAGTTGAATGCAACTTATATTGCTACTGCTTGTATATTTTGAACTAAAGCAATAGTTTATTCTAAATGAATAAGCAGATGCAATCAGTTTTATGAAAAGCCACTGCTTTCCTGGCTTGCTCAAAGATTTAAACATAGCTTAAACATAAGTCATGGAAAACTGGGTTGGACTCACGTTTTTAATAATATATGATTTATCACAAACTGGATTTTGTGTTTATGTATGCAGTTGGGTTTTTTTTCCTGTGAGCAGCAAGACAGTCTTTTATCTGGTGGTCCTAGCAAAAGGTACAAGCAGAATATTAAATTTTCTAGGTTTCTTTTTTTTTAATACAGACAAACATCCATCTGTATAAAAATACTCAGGACTGGTCACCTAAAAGCTACCAATTTCCCTCAGAAATGACAGATTTTATTTTTTTTGTTATTGTTATTTTATTTTGAAGAAAAGCAATATAAACCGGTTTATAAACCCCAAAACACAAACTACAAGATTTGAACCCAAGAAAGTTATCCTGGTGGAAATATTTTGAAAGGCATTAATGTAAGTATGTGCATAGAGCCCACTGAAAGCAGTGATGTAGAAAAGGTGTGTGGACAGAAATATGACAAAGGACACATGAAGGATAGCGGCTGCACATACATTTTTCTTGGAGACTCCAGCACCTCATCATCTATAAAGGCGTCACAACCCAACCAGAGAAGAGAGACCCACAGTGTTCATACCTCCCCTGCCTTCAGTGTGTGCCTGCAGTCTCCTGAAATCATGACACAAACCAGCATGCTGTCTTTTCAGTATTTAATTTATATAAATGTGTAATATTGATGGGGCAGTCCCTGGCAAGGGTCCATAAGGCTTTAGAATAGAACAGCCCACAGGGATAATGAATTAGTGGGGTTATTCAACAAATCTTTCAGAGTAGTAACCACATGGCAGCAAAATAAAAATATAGCCACACTGTTACTACTTTATAATGTCCACAATAATAATTTCTGACCAATGTCAGCATTTCCGTAGGCTGCCAACAGAATTAATTAGGCAAAGAACACACTGAAAGGAAGATGAAAACCTTGAAAATGTCACAATGAAAATTATCAGAATAGGAGGATGACAAAAGTGCCTGTTTGGACGAGGGGATGGAGGTTGCCTCACCACAGGAATTTTGCCTAAAGTGGATATATTAAGTCAAATTGCAGCAGGAAATGGATGGAAAAAAGTGAGACTTGACCAGCAATGATTTTAGAGGATTCTTAGTCCATGATATTGCTTAAAAATAGCTAATGAAGGAAAAAAAAATAAAGCCTTAACTAAAACTTTTTTCTTCATTGTTTCTTGTGAGTATTTAGTAAAAATGCTGTTCAAGCTGAATACTGTAAAACAACATCATTTAAAAATCTTGAAATGAACTCTGCATCAAGTAATAGTAAAACTCTCAGTTCTATACTCTTCTCCATCTGACCAAAAAACAGAAAGACAAGAAAAGGCAGAGAGGAGAAAATTATAAGCTGGAGAAAGATGAAATGAAGATTCAGCTTAACTTTTCATTTTGATTAACCTGTAGACTGGAGCTCAAATGCTCTGCTGGAATTTATAAAGGTTTGAAAGATAGATGAATCTTTGCACTTTATTCAGCTGAAATACTGAACCCAGTTTCAAACACTGTGCCTCAAGAAAGATGAAGTGCTGTAACCCTAGTGAAGAGCCAGCAGAAAAGAAGAAAAGATCAGAGACCTAGAAAACATGAGCCATGTCCTACAAAAGAAGAAAGGAATAAATAGGTTTGAGTACATAAAGGGTCATGGGAAAATGGATAGGAATAATCTGCATAAAACATTAACAGACTTTTAAATTTGGCAAAAAAAGTTTCATGTTAGGTATTAGGAAAAATGTTCAACCTCTGAAGTAGCAAAGCTGTAGAACTGATTGGAGAAGCTGTGATCTGCTCAAAGAGAAAGATAAAAACCTGTGAGGAAAGACTGAGGTTCAGTGATGCTGCTGCAAGGAGTAAAGGAATTTGGATTAACTTTCAGGATCCCATCCAGCTCTAAGGACTTTTTTATGCTTTAGCTAAGTTAAGAGACACCAAAAACAATTAATCAAACTTAACAATTAAGAAACCTTCACTATAACTGAAATCTTGGGTGCATACATAATTTTCAAAATACAATTAGCCATTTTAAACCACTTTTATATATCTATTTATGTATCTATTAATGTAAACCCAATACATTTACAATGAAAAAGAAATAGGGAATAAATTCGAATTTTATTTAATTGTATATAAGTTTGCTCTACACTAAGTCACCATTAATTTAATTTTTTGTCATTTTTAACAAAAAAGGCTATAATAGCCCCACTGCAGTCATCATTCGTTACATTCTACTTGGATTTTTTTTTCATGATTTTCATCTTTGGCATGACAGACTTCAGGGGGGTTTTGTGCCATTAAATGCTGTAGGGATAATTGACATTAACTATAAATTCTTGGAAAAAGTCATGAACTTTATCATGACAGCTGAGCTATCCCTTCTTTACTACATCCATTCATTAAAAATTACAACTTCAGAGTCAGAGAGAAAATATCAAGTTATAAATTTTTCTAAAAAATATGTTTTACCATTAAACCTACACTCATTGTCATATATTTGATTCTCATTTGTCAGGTAACTGTAGAAATGCTTCAGTAGAAATTTGTCAAAGACTTTAAATTGTCTCCTCAACCACATGGTTGAGGACCAGATTTTGTCAAAAGCTTGAGAGATCATAAATCCAACTTAGCATCTTCTAAAAAGCATTACTTTACTTCTACACACTCATGAAAGATGATATTTTCAGATGTGCATTTTCAAAGATAATAATTTTACTGTTCAACTAACCCACAACAAAAAGCAACAGGCACTGCTCTCAGTCTACATCATTAGCCTGGGAAACACTTCCTTGTCCTCATGTCTAATTCTTTGTCTCTGCTGTGATGAAACACATCTTGATATAAAACCTCAGTCCATATCTTCCTTCTGACATCCTGGCTTCTACACAAAATAAGCCATGCAACATTTACCAGAATGGGTTCAATTTCTCAATCAATGCCCTAATATGGGCAATTGTGGTTTAGGATTTGTGAGACTCACTAAGAACTCACCAACTCCCAAACAGAAATACAGAAACCTCTGACAGGCAGAATATAAAATCATGGGATACAATTTAAGAAAATAATAAATATTCACATATTATTTCCAGCTATCAATTATAATGTTCTTTTCTTAATTAAAAATGTGTGGATTTTTTTTCATGTATAAAGCTGACCTTCATGTTACAAAGCACTAAATACTCATTCTAGTCCATTTCTCCATAGAGATCTGTATAGAAATTCCTTATATACTCATGTGTTCCTTGGCAGGATAAGGCTCTTTCTATTACAAAACTCACTGACCTAAATCACATTAAAATCCTCTTCTTTTTTTTGTTAGGTACTTATGCAAAAGAAGCTGAACACTCTCTGGCGTCTTGTAGGCCTGTTTTGTTGCTGCTTCTGCCTTTCAAAGAAGCATTACAAAACACGGTCTCCAAAACTTTTCCCTTTACTGTTCAAAGCCTGAATCATGATTAACCTCCCCTTTGAAGTACAAGGCACATTTACAATAAAAGACATGAAGACATTAAAGAAAAGAAAAAGTTCTCTTTTTAAAGTGAAAGAGAAAATACTGCCATCTCCCCGTGTTATCGTCCATTTTTCTGTCAAGTGCTTGCATTTGTCGAGTACTCTCAAGATTTTGAGAGAATTCCAGAACAGGCATTAAATACTATTTCTGTTTTGATCATGAGGAAAAGTGGGAATAAGGAAGTAAACTGATTTGTTTTAGACTACACGGAAAATTGTAGAGCTAGATTTAAAACTCAAAGCAGCTGGCTAGAGTTACGGGGAAAAATAAATCATCAGAACAGCAAATTTAACAAAACTGGATATTTCCCATGGTTAAGGAGTAATTTCCATTAATTTCTTGCTTGAATATCCCGTCATTTTCTTTTAAAAGGACCCTGTGTCACAGAATCATAGAGCAGCACAGATTAGAAGGGGCTTCAAAAAATCTTCTTGTCCAACCTTTAATGGGAAAAGGAGCCTTGATGAGGTTATCAAGCACCCTGTCCTATCCCATCTTGAAAACCTCCACCAATGGGGACTCCACCACGTCTCTGAGAGTTTGTTGCAATGAATGGTTGATTTCACTGTAATAAAATCTCTTCCTTATGTTGAAATGAAGTTCTGTTTCATCTTTTTTTTTTAATTAATAAATATGCCTTTGCTCATTACAAGCATGCTTTTTTAAATAAGTTAAAATGCATGTTATTTTAATTAGTGAAAATGCACAAACATTTGAAGTGAAATATAATTACTCAACCTTTCAAAACAAGGGAGTTTTTTCATCCTTATTCAGCAAAAGCAAAAATTTTCAGTCAAATTCTCACAAAAGAGGAAAATTATTTATCTAATATCTGTAGCCAGCAGCTGATGAGAGTTTAGGGCTACATATTTTTTAAAACTCAGACATGAGTCCATATTTTTTGGCTATAAAATGGAACAAGAAAGACTTTCAACGGAGGTTGCTTTTTTGTATGTTTGCCACATTACATGGGCTTGCTGCCACGATGGTCTCTCTTTGGTGAAAGAAAAAAATTTATTATAATAGTAAGCAGTTTGGAAAAGCTTAATATACTTTTTGGAACATGGAAGTATAAAAGCCTTTGCAATGCAGTTTGTGTATTACTGTTGTCACACAAACCCATCCTTTAAGAGTAAGAAGTTGAGTACAAACCAAACATTTGTGTCATGTAAAATGACTTGTTTTCCTTTATTTAAGAATCATAGAAAGGCTTGGGTTGGAAGGCACCTTAAAGACCATCTACTTCCAACACCTTTCAGTAGATAAGGTTTCTCAGAACCACATCCAGCCTGGCCTTGAACACTCCCAGGGATGGAGAAGCCACAGCTTCTCTGGGCAACCTGCTTCAGAGTGCCTCACCACTTGAACAGTAAAGAAATTCTTCCTTACACCTAATCTAAATCCACTCTCAGTTTGAAGCCATTCTCCCTTGTCCTGTTACTACATACTGTTGTAAATAGTCTCTCCCCATCTTTTTTATAGGTCCTGGAAGGTCACAATTAGGTTACCCCAAAGTCTTCTCTTTCCTAGGCTGAACAATCCCAATTCTCTCAGCCTTTCCTTATCTGTACCTGACATGTTCTAGTGCTTCAGTTGTACACCAAAACTGAACTACAGCTGTAGTAGGATAATTACAAGTATAGCTGGGTTTGAACTGCTTTATTGTCACTCCTTTTAGCTAGGAAGGAATTTTGAAAACAAATTTTAAGGGGTAATAGTTGCAATATAATTATCCATTTCATAGCCACATTTCTTCAGTCAAAACTAGTGGTGTCAGTTACTGACATTCGTTCTGCTAAGGACTTCCAGTTGTAAGTCACATCAGGTAAGTGGAGCTGCTCACAGACAGAATGGTTAAATCCTAAAAAAGAAGTGCCACAAGGCTCCCGGATCAACTTGGAACAAACACTGCAAAAAATAAACAGGATACAAACAATACTGCTGAAGAGTGTTGCCTAAAGTTGCTGTAAGAGTTTTCTGTATCCGGACTTGAAAAGTGGATTCCTCAGAAAATAACTATGGTTTGCATTTCAAAACCAAGCAAAAAATTTCTCAGAATTTCTCCTTGCATAAAGATGCTTGATTGGATATAAAAATCCATAAGCATTTTAAAGCAGTCACTACAATACAAAGTGCCATTAAAACAAACCACAAAGACTATTTTCTAAAAATCTACTCTTTATCAGAAAAGAGACAGCTATTTTGAAAAAAACCCAAACTAAAGGAAGTCAAAAATACAAATGAAAACACATAAGAGAGATGTGGATGTTTGAAGACATGACTATGTGAGTGAAATGTTCATGCATATAACACATTTTCATGCATAAAAAATGAGACAAATACTGTAACTGAGTGCATCAACAGTACAGCAGCAAGAGCAAACTGCAACTGTGTATTCCCTCTGTCATTTCTAGTTTTTCAAAACTCCCTTGAAGTATGTAAGTTTCTAGCATACCTTCTGCAGTTAGTGGCATGCACATTCCATTTCATGATGTCTGTGAATTTTTACTGGTTTTAGAATGTGGTCAATATTTTCTTAAAAGAGAACATATTTATATGCATAAACACGTTCTAAATAGATACTTGACCTCCTACAAGATAGGTCTAGGATTTTTACAGGTTTTTTTTATAACAGTGGAATAATTTTTAGTATGTGGAAATGCCCTAGTATTCAGAAACAAGTACCCAAGAGAACAGGTCTACTCTTGAGGTTCAGGGAGACTCATGTTTTATCACATGGAAGATCTGAATATTTTGCACTTGTAAAGACAACTTCCTAAGCTCCTGTTGTGCATATGTTCTATTTGCAAAACAAACTTTTAAAGCCACCTGAGTAGGTACCGTCATTTTTGGCAGCAATTACAAGAGAATGAGAATGTCTAATAGACCACTCTACCCAGAGAGTTTAATGAGACTGTCACTCAAGACTTGTTCCAAGGTCCCTCTAGTGGAGGTAAAACATGATTATGACCTGCTTTTTAAAGTCAAACTTTTGTACAAGAACAACACTAACCTACAAGGTCAGCTGAAAGTCAATGCAAATGCTGAACATATGGGATACATAGACATGTCTTTCAAAAAAGATGTCTTTTTCCTGCACAAACATTCATAACAGAAGGAAGATAGAAGTTTTTAAGTGCTACGGGATGAATGATTTTAGATGTACATCAGTGTTCTGATAATTTGAAACTTAAAATATGTATATGGCTTCAGCACATTTTAATTCTAATCAATATTGGCTGACATAGTTTGGTATCATTCTTTGCAATTATAGCTAAAGAACAAATGAAAGTATGTATTGTTCCAAATTTTTGCCTGAATGGTTCTGAATAAATAATTTCAAAGAATGTCTTCACCCAACAGGACATTCTGAAAGCGGAGACGGTGCAGACTCCAAATCCCTAGATTTACACTAAAATAATTGTCTGATTCTCTGTATAATATCTCTTATCAAATCATTGGGAAGAAGACATAATGATATTTATAATGCTGTTCTTGCTAATACCAATGTTGACATACAAAAAACCAGATATGCTGCTGATTGTCTTTTACTATTAACTCAGTCATTAGACATGTTGGACCAGTTTATGACCAGCTACTAATGTGGAGCAAAGTAAGTAGTTTTACAAAAGTAAGCATGGGTAAACTTGTCTGAGTTTACTGAAACGCAAGTATTCTTCATGACAAATAAAAATGCTAGGAAAAAAAATGAGTGAGATATAAAACCTTTCCTCAGATAACCATTAAAGATAAATTATGCAAAGTTATCTTTGTCACAGGTTGACTGTCAGATTCTAAAAATTCACTTACTCTCAATTATCTTTCTCAAATACACATCAGAGGTATCGTAATTCAAATGAATGCTTCAAATTTTTTACTCTGATCTGCCAATGTGCGTGTGTTTGAATTCTGGGTATGCATCTCAAATATCTTTTACTACATCTTTGACCTCTGACCTGCAGTTCTGCTTTGATTAAATGTAGGCTAAACAAAAAAAATTTACTTCTACATTATAATTAATCCATTGCTAGCTATAAAATTTCTTGTAAGAATGCTAATTCATAAACGAAATAAAAAGTAACCTGCTACAAAATGATGTTTCAAAACTAAGAATGTATCAGAAAGAAAGAACAAATGTGGAAGTACAGCAGAGTTGTCTAAGGATCCACGTTTTGGGGATTTGTTGACTTTTTGTTTTTCTTTCTTAACTCTAGAGTGCTTCAGAATTCTGATATTACAAAAATTACATTGCTTATAGTTGACCTAGATGACAAAGTTGAATGAGAACTGACCCAATACTAAAAGAAACAGGAAACAAAGATGAATCTTAAAAGAAAACAATACTGGAGAAAGAATACATTTAGGGTTCTATGAGGTGTGCAACTTTGGTGACAAAGCTCATTTTTTTTAGTTCGAATTGGAGGTTACTGTGGTTCTTCCATGAAATATAAGGTATTGCAACAAAAACTGCACAAGACAATAGGATTACAGTTTCAAACTCGATTTGCTTTTCTTCTGTGAAATCTAGTTTACTTCACTGAAACTCTGGCTCAGGTATTTATGATAAGAATATGAGAAATGAAGTAAAAATGCCTACTCTTTCCTTTTGTTCCTCGATGAATGACACAATCAATCTTTACCAGCGGAAAGCTCTTGCTGTGGGCACTGGACCTGAAGGTAAGCTTCCCAGGAATTAACTGAAGCCTGAACTGAATATACAGTGTTAACATGAGGTCATAGGTGGGGTTTACTACTTTTTCCACTTTAGCAGGAAAAAGGAAATTTCATATGCTGTGTATCATGCCAGTCAGTCATTTTTCATCAAAAATGTTATTGGGAGGAAAAAAATACACATTTATAGCCTAACTACTCACCTTGGAATATCACTTGGAATTTAGAAATATAGAACACAACTGAGTAACTCCAAATGACTTCAGACATTGAGATAAAAAGTAATAATCATAGTATCATCCTGCAAAATATGGAGTCATAATCAAAGAGGATTATTAAGTCCTTATTTAATAGAAAGACACCATAGTATCAACTTCACTGTAATTTACTTAGTCACAGCTCAAGACTATCCTTTCAGCACATCCTCTCTCCCTCCACTTACTAAGGAAAATGAGAGTCTACAGAAAGAGCAACCTGGTCTGCAAAGGTTTGGGTTTCCATTTCTGACTCCAGGCAAATACACCTCATAAGTTATATTCCTTCATATTCATATGTCACCTCAAATGGATGGACATATGAGCTACTTATCTAGTTTGATTGCATATCAAACTCCACTTACAACACCAAAAATCCCAATTTCTCTGAGCACTCTGATCCAGTGCTTAATTATTCTTGTGGAGATTTTTTTTTCCTTAAATCCAGTCATACCAATCCTTCACAATTCATGATCGTGGTCCTCTGATCTCCTGCCAGCCTCTATCTTCCCTGTAAGTAAGGATAGGTGGCTGTTAGGGTTTCCCACAGCTGTCCCTCCTCCAGACTGTGCAAGCCCCAATCCCCCAGCCTCTCCTCACACAGTGAGGCCTCCACACCTCACTGACCACATTGGTGACCCCTGAATGCTGTTGTCTGTTAACATCATTCTTGCATTGGGCTCCCCAAACTGGATACCTTACACGGTCCAACCAGTGACGAGTAAAGGGGAATAATCAGCTCAAATGACCTGCTGCCTCTGATTGTGTTGGTATGCCCAGGATGCTCCTAACCTTTGTTGTTGCCTGTTGCTGCCATGTGTTTACCAGGTAACAACAACAACAGAAAACAACAAAACTCAGATTTCTATCATTCATTCTTCTTTTTTTATTTCTGCAGTTTTTAAATGTAGCTAAAGTGAACAAAACTGCTTTGAACTTCTGAAAATTCAAGGCCCCTATATAATTAAGGTTAGAAGACTAATTAAAAACAACAATCCATTTTCATATACTTATTTTAATTTTAAAACATCCTATTCTCTCACTCTTTCTTATTATTTTTCTTCAGAATCTTGCTTTCACATTCTCTCAGAACTGCAGCTTAATTTCTCAAGGTGTACAAGGAAGGGGTAAAGTGAATTACTAATTTATTATATGATAAGCAATAGTCCTATTAAAGGATTCAGCTGATATGATGTTGGGTAAGGCAGAATCATCAGTTTTAATGTATTATTCCATAATGTGGAAATGCATATATTTTCCTTTTATTTTCTCATGGATATCTGGATAGACATCACCCAGCACTAAAGGGTATGAAGCACAGGTATGGAGAAAGGTCTGATTGCCTTCAATCATAACAAATCCACATTTTTGTAGAACTCAGTGTTTGCAGAAAGGTGCCTAAAAGCCTGCTTACTACTTCCTCTGGACGGCTGGCTGATGAAAATCAGTTTGTTGGTTGGACTTGTTCAGTTGGCTGGGTTTCTCCAACATATATTTTAATAGAATCAATTATAAAAATTTACTGTGGAAACTAAAGGCATTCTTAACACTTTGGATTTTACGCAGTCAGCATGCTGTACCTCAGAACCATGTTTAAAAGATAAGAGACTTCCATTACAAAGATAGAAGAAAGGAAAAAGGGAAAAACCTCACAGCTACCTCCTGTGATGATTTTTCAGCTAACTGGTTACACTAATTTCTGCCCGTAGCATAGCTACTCTTCTGTTCATCTTGGTTCTACTCACGGTTGAACACATTATGAGAATATGAGAAAATCAGGATTGTAAAATATGAATTCAGAGTGACCAAAATCCTAAAGCTTTGGTTTAGTCTGCACTGTATCTTGTCCAGGGGTAACTTCAATTCAATTACACCTCAGTCTGTGGTCAGCATGAACACCACTGTGCATCTAGAATATATAAACACCTTATATTTTTATAAATATTGTGATGAGAGAATGACAGAATAACGATCTATTGGAAAATAAAAATCTATTTTTCAGAAGTATGACTGAAATATGTCAATTTTCAGGAATACAATTATTTTTTAGGAAATAAAGCTGAAGCTGTAATTTTCATTTCATTAGAGTAGGAATATACAGTTTGATATGTAAAACATGGTTATATATTTATCTTTGACATACAGTAAAATATTAACTCAAATATCAAAACATAATAAATATTAAATGTTATGATTAATATTTTCTTATGTTTTGCCATTATCTAAATCAAAATGATCCCATATGTCCCAATTTGATTTTTTCACTATATTAATTAAAGGGAGAGTTCAAGTTTTAATTTTTCTTCCTAATTTAAAATGGGGAAAAAAATTCTAGTACCTCGAATTCTAATCTCTCTGTTTTTTTTAATGGGTTGCAAGATACCATGAAGACAAGGCATATTTAAAAAAAAAAAAAACGCATATAGCAAGTCATGGAAAATAACAAACTATAATTTGCTAAGCACCATTCAAACATATAATTAAAAAAAAACCATATTTAGCAATATACTTTCAAGAGTGAACTATCTGAACAGATATGTCAGGAAGAATGAGGTGTTTTATCTGTTTAAAAGAGTTTTTTTCTCATTCCTAATGTACCCCTCCTTAATCTGGATGTTATCAGAAGTAACACATTGCAAATATGGTTCTATATTTCTTTACTAAGCACAGGAGATAAATTAGTACAATGCTTTTATAGCAGAATGGTATTTTAGTATTCATGGCTTAGCTATTTTTTAAGCAGAAAACACAACTGATAGGAAAAAACGCCTCAGAACCTCCTATAACACTTCTCTACCTGAAACAACAAACTGATCAATAAAGCCCTGCAACAGAAAATCTCCGAGGAGATGGGCACAGGCAATGTCCTCATGAAACTGAACAGAATCTAGGCAGTGACCACAGCTGTTGTGAAAAAAGCTGAACTCATCTCAATGCCGAGGAGACCAGAGGGTGGCATTTGCTGTAGATAAAGAGTTGTATTGGTTGAGTGGGTCGATGGGTTGGGCAAATGCCCTTCCCTAGAATAATCCACAGAAAGTATTAGCTTCCTGAAACAGCCAGACCAGTATACAGACAGCTCAACACAGAGCATCAAAACTGAACAACCAGCAATAGGAACTTTGAAAACAGCGGCAGGCTTGAGCTGGCTTCAAGCCATGCATGCCTCTCAAGCAACTGGGGACACACAGCATCGTGATGGCAGCACAGAGAAACTGGCAATGGGAATCACATAAGCATGAGGATTCAGCTGTACCTGCACTGCAATTGTTATTCCACGTTTGTGTTCTGGTTTTGGTACATTGCTGGATCTCTCTGCTAAATCAAAATCCCATGTAACATCAAATGCCTTCAAGTGAGTAAATTTGGTATTAAAACATTAAACCCTCGTCATGTGGAATATGTAAAAGAAGCCGGTCAGA
Source organism: Edolisoma coerulescens (assembly GCA_013397115.1). Classification (NCBI taxonomy): domain Eukaryota; kingdom Metazoa; phylum Chordata; class Aves; order Passeriformes; family Campephagidae; genus Edolisoma; species Edolisoma coerulescens. The sequence goes on from VWZW01006554.1 coordinate 332,161, forward strand.
GAGCATTGGAATCTTGACAACTCTGTAAAGGCATATGCCTTGAGGGAGAATAGATAGTGGCCTTTCAAAGCAAACAAGCAAATTAAAAACTTCATAAATCATTCTGTCTTAAAGAGAAACTTCTTGAAAGAGCATCAGAAACAAATTGTTCTTTTCCTGGCACAATGCACCATGATAGAAGGGAAGAAAGCTGACAGAGGGAAGACTTAGGTGCAGTAAGGTGGACTGAGAGCAGCCCTGAGGAGAAGGACTTGAGGGTATTGCTGAACAAGAAGCTCTACATGACCCAGCAATGTGCACTCACAGCCCAGAAGCTGACCGTGTCCTGGGCTGCATCAAAAGCAGTGTGGCCAGGTTGATGGAGATGATTCCATCCAGCTACTCCATATAGGTGAGACCCCGACCTGTAGTACTGTATCAACTCTGGTGTCCCCAGCATGAGAAGGACGGGGATCAGCTGGAAAAATTCCAGAGGAGGCCACAAAGATGGTCAGAGTGTTGGATCACCTCTTCTATGGAGACAGGCTGAGAGAGTTGGGGCTGTTCAGCCTGCACAGGAGAACGCTCTGGGGACACATTATAGCACCTGCCAGTACCTAAAGGGGGCCTACAAGAAAGATGGAGCAGAACATTTTACAAGGGCACATAGTGATAGGACAGGGTGTAATGGCTTCAGTCTGAAAGAGGGTACATTTAGATGAAACATAAGGAGGAAAATTTTTACTGTGAGGGTGGAAAGGCACCAGAAAGGATTGTAAAGCATCATGGTGGTGCTGGGTTGACAGTTGAACCTGATGATCTTAAAATTCTCTTCCCAGCTTAACGATTCTATGATTTTGCCATCTTTGAGGTCCCCTCCAACCCAAACCTTTCTATGATTTTAAAGTGCATGAAAGGCAAACTAAATTTTGCCAGCATCTCCAAGTGAGGGAAGTAGGTGCCTGTATTCAGATTATTTCAGTTTCCCAGATTCACAAGATTAACAAAACATGAACTTCTAGATACAGTAAACAATAGAACTTAAAAATAGGAACTCCATGTGTTTCATACAACACTAGCTTCTACTCTACTGTGTAGGTGAGTGGGAAAAAAATTACCAACATTTTGTCCAAAATACTTGAGTGCTTCTCACTCTATTGAGAGTAGACATGCTAACTGAAAAAGAAAAAAGGCTATACTAACTTGAAAGGATAAATTTTGAGAAGATAATCAGAACCAAATAGTTTAATATGATATAGGCAGCCTTCTCACAGTTTTAAGTTTTAATGTGTCTAAACTATTTTGTTTAAAGTTAGAAGACACAAACAAAACCTGAAGCAAAAAAAAGAATAAAGATACATATCATATTAAAAAATTTACGAAACTTGAAATGCATTTCACAGTACCACCATTGTTACCAGTGCCACAAAAATGTTTGCTGATCTTTTCTAATTTTTCTTGAAAGCCTTTGACATATTCTTGTAATGCCACAGGCTAAAGCTTTGATCTTTGTAAAAACTTTTAATGATACCATACTAACTGGCTACTATTAACCAAATCTTTTTACAACAAAAAACATACATTTTAACTATTTTACAGGTTTAAATCCAGGTTTCAGGATTATTTTTTTAAGTTTGGTAACAGCAAATCTTATTACTTCAAATGTTACACAATGATTCATACTTATTTACATGACTGCTACTACAGTGCACGAGTTACAAGTGTGAGGTCAACCCTCCTTCTGTTACATCCTCATGTGAACTTCCAAATCAATTCTATTCAATATTTCTGCTCCTAGTTTGATTCAAGATTTACTGATATGCACAAAAATGGGACCGACAGGAGGGATTTTTCAACATGGGATATGATTGCCAAAAGCAAAATTGTATACATTGTTATTTAAATGTCCAACAATCTGCAGATCTCGATAGACAAGTCCTTGCTTTACCTTGCTTTTTCTGTGCAGTTTTCATTTATTCCTTACAGAATGGCATCTGACAAACATCATGAAGACAGAAATAAATGAAATTAACAAGGAAGGTTATAAAAGGGAAATGGGATAGCTGATTTGGTAAAACAAAGACATAGAAGATCCTTCCAGCAACTAATCCCAATGTAACAGATATACAGTGGAATGATTGGCCCCAAATATCTGATCTTTTTTTGTATGAACTATACAAGCCATTCTGTTTCCCAGGCTACTAAACATCAATTGGAAATTAAGGTTGGATAATACAGCTCTGAAAACTGAGGCTAATTTCTGCTTTACTGTTTCATAAGAGAATAAACTTTATTAGCTAGACCTAGGGATTAGGCAAGGCACTGGGGTTTTTTTGTGTGACTCCATGCAGAATTCAGAATTCATAGCAAACAATTCCATATGTTTAGGTTCACTTTGGTTTCCACCGGTCTACTTTATAATTACCAAAAGTTCATTCCTGAGATTAGACAAATCAGAAAAAAACCCCAAACCACCCACAGAAAACATCAAGAACAAATTTTACCCATCAAATGTCTTAAGTTAAAATATGTCAATTATCTTTTTATTATTAATGCTCCTTTCTTATGTCTGCTAATTAACATACATAGTTGTTTCTTTTCTGTATCCACATCTTGGAGTTCTGTTTTTAAAAGTACAAAAAATGTATACAAGGTTTTAGCAGTGCAACGGAAATATACTCTTGTGCCCCAAAATTAAAACACTGGTTACGTATATTATTTTTCCTACCTTCAGCATCTCTGGGGATCTTTTTGTTGACACACAGTCCAGAAGGGAAATTGGACAACTCAAAGAAATAACAACAGGATTTTTGTTTACTTTAGCCTGCTGCATGAAGAATTATATTATTAAGCATGTGTTTTATTATTACCTATTCTATTGTTGAATATTAGCTCAAGAAAACAGAGCATTCTTATTTTAAAAATCATGATGGGGGTTTTATTGTTTATTAAAGTAATATTCTATGCTATTCCCCCTTTCAAAGGACACATTAAACTACTTTATCTATGCAGAGAATATAGTGATGACTGTTGCTAATAAAACAACAGAAGAAGGGGAGAACCACATCACAATGATGGTACCTTAAATGAGTAAATTGTTCCTTTCACACACAATACTCATGCTCAGTAAGTCTCACACTGCCCTTTCAGAGAATAACTTGACTGAGATAGCAGCTACTTAAACTGACCTGGTAAGACCAATACAGGTGATACTTGACGCTGCTCCTGCAGACTCCTGAAAGTGCCCACAGCTCTTGGGGAATACCCTGTCCCAGGAAGGCAAGCAAAAGCTATTGCAAGGCACCCTTCACCCCACTCCCTTGTGCCAGCACTAGTACTCCTACAGCCACGTGGATCAAAAACCTTCTTCTCCTGGTTAGTTTTCAAACAGATTTAATAAAAGATTAATTTTTATCTGAGAAATTAATTCCAGTTTGCTAATGCTACTCATCCTACAGCAGCAAGCAGAGCACTTCCAGCACAAAGAAAGGGGTGGGACTGCCGTTTTCAGTAGCAGCCCACATTTCTGGCTGTCTAAAGGGACTGTGGTGTTGCAGCACTCCACATCTCTCAAGGTAGATTAGATGCATTTTTGCATTCAAAGGGAATAACAAACTGCTGTTCCCCCACTGAGATCAGTGCCCGACTAAACAAGCATTCCTCTTCTCTGCTGCCTGTTGAAAAGCAAATAGGTAATTTTGAAGGTTTAAACTAATCTGTCTGATTTCATGCTGGAAAAGGAGAGGAGTGCTATGGCTGCGGCTGATCTCAGCTGAGAGGCTGCACAAATCAAAGGGTTCAGTGTTTGTCACCTTTCCATGCAAGATGCCTGCCCTGGGCAAGGAGGAAGCTCAGCAAGGCACAGCCTCCAGTTGGGCCCTATGAGAAAAGAAGTGCATGAATAGGTTTGTTGGGGGGGTCTCTCTTTTTTTTCACAACAATAGCATAAGGAAAAGATTTCTGAAAAGAAGATGGACTGTTGCTATTCTACACATGGATTCTGTGAAGGTTGAATTCCCACTGCAAAAGGAGGTTTTCCCTCCCACAGCTTGATGAATTTGAGAAATTTGTAATATTCACTAAATGAATACAGTTATAAATGTAAATTTGCATTACTATTTGAGATTTAGCTGTTATATGGAAGAGCCTAAGGGGTACAGACTTACCTCACTTCAAATGCTAGCATTAATGTGTATTCTATGGTTGCTGCTTCCTATGAAGTGCATTTCTACTGTATGGAGTAAGGTCTGAAGTTTTTTCCAACAGGAAAATGGACAACCAGCAGTGTCCACAACGGGATTCAGACAGTTATTTTTATATTAGAGTTAACTGCCTGAGAGGGTGTAGCACCAACGTGGACTTAAAGTGATACACATTTGTCCATGTCATAAGTTATTAGTAAGATAAGTGGTATAGAGTCCCTCATGGGGGACAGCAAGGAAAAGGTATTCTCTCAGGCTTTTGCTCCTGCAGACAGAATACAGGCTGCCTTCAGGAAAAACATAGGGTTTTTTGTTTGTTTCACGTTTGGAAAAAGAGTGTCAGCACGCTCAAAATCTCCTCTTGAGGGTGAGCTCAGTTGGAAAGTTGCCAGTGTCGCTAGAGTCTCAAAAGCTCTATGTGCTATAAATAAGTGTCGTGTAATCTATCTGCTGATTGTTTAAATTGCAGATAAAATCTCAAATAATCTTACACATGGCTCTAATGAGATGCCAACCACCTTCGAGATCCATATGATCTGTTAAAATAGTTATAGGTGGCATCTTAAATCTCTTTACACTTCCCTACAGTTATCTTCTCAGACTATGTATTTCTTCAAACCTTAGTTCTAGTTTGAAGGGAAATAACTGCATGTTTATTTTGATTTATTTTATTAATTTTATCAGGATATCATATTTTCCTCAAACTAGAAAATACCAAATTCTTACCTAAATTACTTCTCTTAATCTCACCAGTCAGAAAAGGAATCTTTCTCTGCCCTCTAGGTAATTTTTTACATAACCTTAGGAAAACTCACTAGCTACAATAATCCTTTCTGAAATCTTGTTGTGAAATATTTCCTTGTACTCTGGGGCCTTCATTGCACTTATTCCTCCTCCTATTCTTTTTTTTTTTCAGATTTTCATTTGCACGTTGATCAACTCTGTTTTATTTCCTGCCTTTCCCTCTTTTCCCATAGATCAGTATCTCCCATGTGTTGTACTCCTGTGTATGTTATGGACACCTAATCTGATCTATCCCAGGATTTTAGATATTTTATCTTTCTCTATGCCTTAAGCACCCTGCTGATCTGTTCCAAACTTCTCTAAAATGCCCAAATTAATATTAAACACAACCAAAACCCTTAACATCATTGGTGTCTATATTCTATATGATATAAAATTAATGTATATGAACAGCCTTATCTTGTATGAGGGTGTACGTAACAGATGGCAGCAGTGTTTGTTTGCTTCTGTAAAACTGACTGTGCATGTGCAATGCACTACACTGCTTCAAAATGCAAGACAAGCTGGGCAGTATGGAAGAAGTCCTCCTGCAAGGTGCTAGCTACAGAACTGTGCTTTCACTCTGGAGGAAAAAGGCAGACTGCTTGTCTCCCCAGAGGACCTGAATCAAAACTTCAGGGCACAGAGCAGGGCAAATAGAGACCATCAGCACTGAAGCCAACCAGAAGAGAGCAAACTGCAAGCCTTCGAGGGGAGTGGGGTTGTGCTATCAGCAGTGAGAAGGTTTCTTTTCAGCCCAAAGATGACAGAGGAAAGGAAAGCTTCCTAAGAGCCCTGAGGGATATTTTAGAGTTCATTCAACTGAGAAGACATTGAAAGTCATGGGACCCATAGGGAAGGATGCAGGAAAGGACCAACACACAATCACACAGTTACCAAAGAGAAGATTTTCTTTTAGATGCTTTTGTTTCATCTGTCTCAGTAGATCTGACTTTTCTATCTCTTAAAAGCCACCTTATTCTAGCTTATTAGTTTGTGCTCTAATACACTTAGCTTTAAAGACTGGGAGTTTTTTTGATGCCTTTTGTTACACTCACTACAAAGGGAAAGGTGGGGGTGGTTCCACTGCAAGGCTCTGGGCAACTCAAGGTTCTATCACAGCGGTGAAAAGATGAGACTAGGCAGATGTTAACACTGGATGCATTTTTGACGCACCACAGCTAAGAGGTTCAGTCTTCCAGTTGGAGAAAGGCAAAAAGAAGCAGTAAAAAGAAAAGCTAATTCCATCCCTTGTAAATTAGAGCATAAATATTGCAGTATCCTGAATAAAAACTACTTGAGAGACCAAGTAACAGTAATGGTACAACAGTTTTATTCAAGCTATTAAAGAGAGGATTTTTTTCTGTTCAGTCATTTACTTGCAACTTTTAGATGGGTGCCATAAGAAGCAACTTAGGCAGAGTCATCCAAACAACAGTGAAACATAACTTCTAGATGAGAAATGCATAAGCAAAATACTGAAAATTTTTCTTGATATATTTATGCAAGACAGATGTTAGCTGCACAGCAGTTGACTTTCTTTAAGTTGATGGATGCAGTAGGACTTCAGAAATCCCGTCCTCTAAATTCCCTAACAGTCCTGTGAATTAACAGCTGTGAAGTAACAACTGCTTGGCTTTTGCATTTTACCAAAACACTCATCTATCTCTCCTTTCTGTCTCTGACTCACAGTACACTTTCATACTACCTCTTTCCAGGAACACCTTCCCTATACACAACGATGACTTTGCCCGGCATTCAGAGATAGATATCTACCTCCCCTCGGTTTTCTGTACTGCCTCCTTCCTTTATCCCTTCTGAGAGAGTGGACATCAAGAAACAGTGTTTTCATCTTCTTGTTTTGGAGTATGTATTTCTTTCCTTTCTACCCCCATTCTACACCGCTAAACACAATCTAAAATCTTAATTTCATTGACATCTAGTTTCCATCCCTTCTTGTCTTACACTACACTAACAATTCAGGACTCTAACCTACTTCTTACTACACCAAGCTGTTCTTCCTTCCTCTTATTTTCCCACCTAGTTCTCTTTTGAAGATGCATCTTCCTTGAGAATGGAAGGAAAAACCAAGCAAGCAAGCATCTCTGAGGGATGAATAATGCACACTTGCATTCAATTACAGTCTTCATTCCACACTTTGCACACAGACATGTAACCCTTACAAACCCCTTTCTAAATTTTCCAGTTGTACAAAATTTTATCCAGCTTATTGAAATCATCTAGATGGGGATCCCTGTGACCCAGCCCTTTAAATATCTGATTGCCTCTCCACAGCTTCCTCATTCTCTTTGCCTGGCTACAGCCCAGTTTCACAGGAAAATGCTGTATAATGGGCAATAGAGGTTTCAAATAAAAACATGCAAATCATGCACAATTTGTCTAAATATGCTTATGCAGGCCAGATGCAATCTGCAGCTGCAGCACAATCCTGTTTATATTCTTGACGGGTAGAGTTTACCGTCAAAAAGTTCAGCAATATTCTCAAATGTAACACAGGCCTCACTGTCCTCATCAACAATCCCTTCACAGCCTACATAGCTCTCTTGTATAGAAATAGTAAACAATTTTAAATGAAATACAAATGTTCCGTTTCGCAGAGCAGTGTGCTCCAAGTCAATATGAAACTAAACATGCTTTATTTAGCAGTTATTTACACATAAAGCTTCAAGAACGATAAAATGGTCTCCCGAAGGCAAGGGGCTAAGGAAACTGTTCATATCCGCCTGCTATTTTCCACACTACATGATCAGCAGCTATGGAGCTCCTTTGAGACGACTGCTACCTCTCTTGGAATGACCAGGATGGCACAAGACAGCTAAGAAAAGGGACATTTTCCCTGGTGCTCTATTAAATATCTGTTTAGCTCCACAGTGTTAAGACTCTGTCTTTTCAAGATGAAATATGGGATCCCTTCCATCTAAGTCATCCTCAGGGTCAGCACTCTCAGATCAATCCTTGATTCATCAGCAACCAACTACGTGGAAGGCAGAACACCATGCAGCCCTCTACACCTTTTCCTCCACTGTGATGCCACTCTGACCTCAGTCTCCTGGAGTTTCAGGTAGCTCTTTTAAGGTTCTTTCTTGTCACAGATTTTCCTTATACGCTAAAGCAAATCTTGCATTTTCTTCTAGTCCCACTCTGCCATCCTCAGGCTTCCTTAAAGCTGACTTTGCTGTGCTCTGGTTCTTTAATTATGCATATTTTTAAGAAGTAGTACCCTTTGCTTCTCCTTGAGTCTCATCACTCACTCCCTCCTGTTCATATACATATTTAAGTTCAACTGAAGTCACAAGAACATTTAGCATGCTTGCATGGGAAAAATCACATTTCACTTAAACCACAGAATCATGATTTACTAAGGCAGCATTATAAACTACAATCAAATAAAAATTACTGTGTCTAGGGTTCCTTAACTATTAATTTTCATGCTATGTGTAAGAAAATAAATCAGGAAGATAAAAATTTTAATGCTGTTGAAGAGAAGCATCTCTGCAAACAGTGGTTGAGTACACTGACAAGATCAATAGCTTTAAGTAACTGCAATATTCAATGGAAAAAATTACACTGAACATGAGATCAAGAAACAAGGAATTTGATTCCTCTTATGGTCTAAATATGAGAAGAAATTCTAGGCTTCATTTTGATAACTGGGACATTTCTTTTTTCCCCTTTTACAACAACAAATGGAATAAAACAAAGCACATAACACTTAAGTACAATTTCCTAACTTTGAAGATGCTTAAGAAACAAGAATCAAAGTAATTGTTTAATCAATCAAGTCATGAGATTAGCATTTTAGGCCTTTTTCCTGACAAAACAAAATCATTAGATGCTTAGAAAACTTCGAAATATATATATATATATATTTTTTTTACAAACTATACATTCATAAAGCATACGAACAAGACTGGTAGATATGTTTCATTTGAAGTCTAGAATGAAAAGCCTCATTAAAATCTTAAAGACTCTTCTGCTTAGAGATCAGAAACTATCATCTAGAAATGAATTCCTATTAAAGAAATATATAATTTTGTGTTTCCAAAAAGATTACTTACAGTGTCATGTATACCATCTGTGGCAGCTTATTTTCACATTACAGCAAGGAATCAGGGGAGTAAACTGAACATCATCTTTCCAAAAGGAAAAATTGAAATGGCCAGTAGGTCTTCCATTGCATGCTGTGGAGGCATATTTAACTGCATTTCTAAACTGGTCAAACCATTAAGACAAAATGTGTGTTTGGATGAACCAACTTTCACTTCTGTCACTCACTCACTATTAAAGCTTTTACGTCCTATAAGAAATACAGTGCACACAGGGAGCAGGAGGCAAGGGGAAACCTAAGGCAGCACTGCATGAAATGTTGCAATAATAGAGGGGTTAGGCTGTATAGACATTAAGAGAAATTCTAGTATCCTCTTTTTACTAAAACTGGGTCGTTGTCAAGAAATTGCTGATGTTAGGATTCCTTGTCATGAATAATAAGAGCAACTCTGCCAGAATGTGCAAGTCATAATAGACTAGGCACACAGAAAATCTTATGAATGACGGTAACATTTGAAGCTCACTGTAATGTTACTAGATATGCCCTCTAACTGATGTTATATTTAGTATCCGTTAAACTTCCTTGACTTCAAACCCACTGGTTCTCATGAAACTAGAAAGCAGAGGTGTTTTACGTTCAGCAGAGCATGCTACTGCTGACATTCAGTGGCTCTGCTGCTTCCCTGTAAGGTTCTAGGGGGAACAAATAATCTCTAAATATGGTCAAGAGTCTGTATGACCAATTTTTCCATGATTCTCACATTTTAAAACATTTAGCATACATAAGAAAAAAAATGTGGAATAAAGTATTCTAATTTATAACTACTCAATAAAAAAAAACATATTCACAGATTTAAAAAATATAGTGATTAGTTATCCATAAGGATTACATTCATTATAAACACGTAGCTTAAGAAGTGCAAGAGGGAGAAATTTTTAAGGTTTCACTAATGTTAAAGCTGTAAGTAAATTAAACACATAAAAGTCCTATCTATAAATATAATTTGGCATAAGGATGTCTGATAAATCTCATTGACTTTATATTTCCTTAACTCACTTGAAATTTATAGTCCTATACATTTCTTAACTCCCTCACAAAGCCTCCAACACCTCTTAATCTCCATAAAATAAACACAACAAAGGGCAGACTACAATTTGCCAGATAACATATTGTAAAAGGAGACAACACAAGTGAAAGCATGTATCTGCTACTTCAGCTTTGCATCTGTCCCATTACTCTGTCAAGAATAATGCTCCAGGTCAAGAGAAACCCCTCAGTGGATCTCAGATCTGCTTCCCGTCTTTTCTCATCTTGCTGCTTTCATCATACTGCTAATATTGTGTTTATGAACTAAAATTTGCACCTAATTTAAAAAATCAACATAGTATATGCAGGCTGATTGTGATGATAAGTGTAATAAGGTATTATAGGTGTTAACACCTCACTCATCTTGGCTACTTCACTAATACTGCAGAGGAAATTTAAAAAAAAAATATAATCTGTTACTCTTACTGCTAAGGTGTGGAGAGTAGCCTCTTTCTGTTAAAAAAAAAAAAAAGCTATCATATGATACAAAGTCTAAAAAGGATGAAATAAGGTAAAATTAATTTGCATATGGAATTTTTGGCACAGATTTTGTCTTCTTCCATTCTACTGGAGAGAAAGTCAAGAGTATATGGTCTCCAAACAGAATATCTGTACTTCTGTAGGCAGTGTCAAGGACACTGAAAGCTCAGATTTAGTTGTTTAAGGATTTCTAATGAGATTTATAAGTGCTTCAGACCCTACAGAATTTTTTTTGATGTGTGTGTTCATCTCCATTTCCAGAAGTAACAAAAAGCTAATATGTGATGGACAGAAAAGCACGGGGCATTGAGATGACAGTTCCTCTAACTTGTATCTATGTATAACTACGGCAAGTGATGAGAAGGGACAGGGGAAGATGAGGAAAGGATCACAATATTTTCACTTTCTAAAGTGAGTAAAGGAGGGTGGAAAAAGAGTTTTTTCTTTTCTGGTTCTATTCTGACTTGGGCATAGAAACTTAGCAGAGGTTTCCTGACAACACTGATTGTCAGAGAGCTGGTGACAGAAACTGCTTCTGTGAAATCAAGGTAGGTGCAGACGTCGGATGATCTCAAGCTGCATCAGGCTGGTCATGGTCATCCATAAAGACAGTCAGAGCCCAGATACTGCCTGCTAACACCAAGGCTGTCTATGATGAAGTTGGTACAAACCACTGGTAAAATGTTTATTGTTTCCTTTACAGTCCATACTGGGATGTGTAATATGGTGGTTACTTTGCCACTATTAGCCAGGCCAAGGTCACCACATTTACCACATTATAATCACAACTTTTATCACAACACAGGTAGCAAAAGGCCTTGGACTCTTGGCTCAATGATTTTGTCAAGAAGGAAGACAAATTCTTGTCGTTAATGCTGTACAAAAAACTTCGAAGTTTGGTAAAACGACAAAGAAGAAACACTAGGCAAATGAGTAATGAAACCAAAAGCTGAAAAACAGAAAAAAAAAAAAGGCATACATATATAGCAGAATTTCAGTAAGTTATTCAAAACAGAAGGAAAATCTGTGAGGAGAAGAAGTGGATGTATGTGATATTGCCAATTACAATCTTCTTCTGGCATCCAAAATCATACTATCTATATTCTTTTCCACTCTTGTGGAAAAAATGCATTTGAAAAGAGTTATATATTGACAATAATGCATACTACCATTTTAACATATTTGAAAAGTCTGATGATTACCACATGCCTCTGCACAACTAGAGTCCAGATCTCAGATTTTACCCAGTGATATTCAAGGCTGCCATTTGGAAGTACAGACAGGCCAATCCTGCACATGCATCCTGGTACTGCCATATAAAATGCAAACTGCACTAAGTGCCAAAAATGGGGGCTTAACCCATAAGTTTTCTCAGAATATGTCTAACACAAACTGATAGAATTGGGTTTCTTGCAAAAAGCAATTATGGCTGCCATTTTCTCTTAAAAACAGTGGCCTCCCTTATTATGTTATAGCCTAGAGATTAAGTTACATTCATCCGAGAAGTGAGAGACTGAGCTCGAGCTCCTTCTTTTGCTAGAGGCAATGCAAATCTACATTACTGGCTACACAGAATTTAGACTAAAAAAAACCATTACTTCGCAAAAGGCATGGCCATTTATTAAACCACTCTAACTTCATCAAATTCATCACATACTCAATGTCCATCAATGAAATTGCAACGGCATGCTTACCAGTGTACTTAACATAATGTGAAGGTGTTTTACTGCTTTCTGCACAATATAATTTCTCATTCTGTCCTGACATGGAGCTTTGAGTAAATAGTCAGCATTTTGGAAGATGAGGCTGGAAAATTAGAGTCTATGGAAAAAAATCAGGAAGACTCTATTCGCCCATAAATAATTTCAGCTAATTTTACAGTTGTTATGCTGTCCATAAGTATAGTAATACAAAAGTGTGTACTCACCTGTTCTATCAAACTTTTTTTTTAATGGGTAAAGAGAAGAAAATAAAAATAAATAAATCAAGAAAATGTGTTCAAGACTGAATATATTTTCAGTAAAACATCATTAATCTTCCTTAAATGCATGCTGGAGCTAGCAGCAATGTCTTAGCTGTTTTCTGATGAACCAAGACTAAGACGTCTAGCTAGTCACTGCTAGTGGCCAGAACCAAAGGCAGAGAAGGAAATAGAGATAAGATCAAGCAAGAAAAGAATGAGATGAAGATACCAGCAACCCTTGGTATCAAAAGAGGTTGGGGGATGAACAGATCAAGGACAGCCGTGCAGAGAAGAGCTTGGGGTGGCTGGCGGGTGAGATACTGGGCACGAGTTAGCAATGGGCACTTGCAGCCCAGAACTCAACTGTATGCTGGGCTGTATCAAAAGCAACAGGGAGGGGAAGGGAAGGGAAGGGANGGGGAAGGATTTCCCTGTAAATCATTAGAACTGATGAACCTGAAAAAAGTTGTGCCTAAATGTGTTTCTAGTCTTGCCACAGGTTGTTGTTAGCAAGGAGAAATAATCAAATACTTACTAAGCTAAAAATAATTTTAAAACCCTACCAAAATGAGGTAGACAAAGAGACTGTTGGTATGAAAAAGACATAGTCTTTGAATAATCAAAACAACAATTTAAACTACATATCTGTGGTGGGTTGCCCCTGACTGGATGCCAGATGCCCACCAAAGTCACTCTATCTCTTACCTCCTCAGCTGGGAAGGTGAGATAAATTTAATGAAAGGCTCATGGGTTGAGATAAGGATAGGAAGAGATCACTCACCAGTTAACTGTCATGGGCAAAACAAACTTGATTTGGGGAAATTAGCTTAATTTATTACAAATCATATTAGAGTAACATAATGAGAAATAAAGCCAAATCTTTAAAACACCTTCCCCCCACTTTCCTTCTTCCTGGACTCAACTCTACTCTCAGTGTCTCTAACTCCTCTCACAACGGTGCGGTGGGATGGGCAATAGCGGCTGCAGTCAGTTCATCACATGTCTATGCTGCTCCTTCCTCCTCAGAGGAAGGACTCTTCACACTCTTCCCCTGCTCCAGCAGGGGTCACTCCCATGGGATGCAGTCTATCAGGAACAGCCTGCTCCAGCTGGGTCCCCTGCAGGGTCACAAGTCCTGTAAGTGAACCTGCTCCAGTGTGGGCTTGTCTCTCCATGGGACACACGTCCTGCCAGGAACTTGTTCCAGCATGGGCTTCCCATGGAGTCACAGCCTCCTTTGGGCATCCACCTACGTCACTGTGGGGTCCTCCGAGGGCTGCAGGTGGATCCCAGCTCCACCATGGACTTCCATGGGCTGCAGGGGCACAGCTGCCTCACCATGGTCTCCATCACGGGTTGCAGGGGAATCTCTGCTCTGATGCCTGGAGCACCTCCTGCCCCTCCTTCTTCACTGACCTTGGTGTCCGTGGAGTTGTTTTTCTCACATTCCCATCTCTCTCTGCCAGCTGCTGTTGCAAAGCATTTTTTCCCTACTTCTTAAATATATTATCCTAGAGGTGCTATCACTGTCCCTGACGGGCTCAGCCTTTGCCAGTGATGGGTCTGTCTTGGAGCCAGCTGGCATTGGCTCAAATGGACATGGGGCAAGCTTCTGGCAGCTTCTCACAGGAGTCACTCCTGTACCCCTGTGCTACCAAAACCTTGTCATATAAAGCCAATACAATACCTTTACTAAAAATTATGCTATTTAACATAAGAATGTTAGGGTAAACCCGTGTCACTGTTACTGTGCCCAAATGCTACCTGTCAACAAGCTGCACTGAGACACTGACAGGGTGATCTGAACCCATTCCCCAAATCCCACACACCATTTAAAAAGTTGCTTATGATCCACGCCAGGTAACATATTTCCCACCTAACTCAAAGCTCCCTGGAAGGGAACATCCTGAGACATAATTTCATGTTTGTCCAAAGCTGTGAGACAAGGGGATGAGGACAGGGGGCTCTGGTCTGCTGTGGCGAGCGGCTGCTGCTGGACAGCTCCCCAGCTCCGCCCTCGGGGGAGGCTCATCTCACACAACCTGCGAGGCCAGCCACGGCACCCACCCTTTTTGCCGTTTCACCTTTGCAAGCATTCAACTCTAAACAATGCAGATCTATTTTTTTACTTATTTGAGAAAAAAAGAAAGAAAAAAAAAATACAAAACCACTTGGTCTTTACCCGCTTTTGTAGGACAGGGGGGAAGAACTGGATCTCCTCAGCAATTCATAAAGACTGGTAATGTGAATGAAGTGCACTATCTACAGGCAACATCTGTACCTTCTCTCAAGCTTATTTTTGATAACAACTACCATTTTCACGTGCAAGCAAGGTATGACCTCTTCTCAGTCTCTGTTATTTGAGATTTTCTGGGCTCATTGTAAGAAAAGAAAAAAAAAAAAGCTAAATAATTTCTCAAACAAAAAAGACCTTAATTCTGAACTTGTAAGAGAGTCTAAAATCACTGACAGTTGTGACTGAAGGAAATATACAGTTTAGTGCTTTTTCAAACAAATTGATGTGTAACCCTGAAACAGTCCTACATGCCAAATGGCAGGTTGGAGACAGGGAATTGACTGTAAAAATCAACATCTCAGTGCAGTTCCAGGAAATGCTAACAATAATATTTTCAAAAGGTGCACATACATATATGCATGTTCATAGAGAAATTATATATAGGCATTTTAAAGATGCCACTGCATGTTTCAAATATCTATTAAAAACAGCATCTGATGAAAATTACCTTTAATGCTCTGTAATTAAATACAATACTTAAATGCTTATGTATAGACATCCACATGGAAATAGACAGAGATACAAATGGATTTACTAATCTTTCTGTTCATGTAAAGTTAAAGACTGACAATTATATCAGAGTATTTAAAAGGAAGTCAGAAAATAAAACTGCAGTATTCCATCACCATGCTATTTAACCTGACAGTATATAGATAAAGCAAAAAAACAATGCAGAGTATTGTAGATGTTCCTCTAACATCCTTTTTATTAACTCTAAACTCTAGCTTTCATAATTTGTTTACTAAAATGTTATGTTTAAGATTTGAAATTATCTTAGCAACTCTTCTGTTTTGTCCTCACATAAGAAAGCTATTTTTGTATATTTTTATGCTCAGGAACACTTGTTTTAATTTATTCACACATACTTGAGACTAAATAATCTATGACCTAACAGTTTGTTTTCTAAACTTTTATAAGGAAGAGGACAAATATCCATCATGAAGAATGCAAAGCACTCCTTCACAAGACCAAAGCAACAGTGCATGAAATTGAACTCAAAAAGAGCCTCCATTCTATGTGACTTCTTGGCTGACACAATTTAGATATTTATAGCTTTACGAATATGCCACTGGAAAAGAACTTGAATCTTTTTCTAGCTAGGAAGGATTAATGAACATGTGCACCTGGTAATTACAGCACTCCATCTTTCTCAAAGCCCTCACGTTGCCCCAATGGCAGAAACTGTAATGAAAAACCATTGAAAATACCAATCTGCAATTCCATAAGTCATTTAATTATTAAAATACATAATCTCTTTTCATACTTTCTATGAACTATGCTAACAGTGGTATGCAAAAAATCATACTTTCTGCTTCATGTTATTACCTGGAACACCTCATTTAGAATGAAAAATTCATCTGGCATCATCTTGGGCTTTAACTTACTCTAGACTCTGATTGGAAAATGCATGGCAATGACTGTCAAATACTTCCACAAGGAACAGCAGATAAAAAAAAATACCAGCCTGGAGTAACACACGCAATTCTAAGAAGACAAAAATTATACACTAAATTTCAAAAGAAGTTTACTAGAAAAGAAATGGTTAAAGATGGGGGAAAACAAGCATTCTGTACTTTTTCATAAAGATGGTTTTTAGAGTTATTGTCAGGTGGAAACTTTTTAAGAAGTAAGGCATGCTGCCACAAACATTTGTCTAATAAGTATACCACTAGAAATCTGCAGGAGCAGGGGTGCTGTTTGTTTGTTAAAACACTAACTGAATAAACTTGAAAAACACTATGCACTTCATGTTCTATTTTGAGACTAAAAAATACTGAAAAAACTTGGAAAATATTATAAAACAAAAGCCACTTTATCATCAAAGTAGTAAACCCCTGAATAGTCAATGAGCATCAATATTTGAATTTTTTCATGTTATTCTGACATTTGATATACCATTAACCTGAAGCAGCCAGATACATAAGGGGATGAAGCAGACCACCCAAAAGTAAAAACAACATTACTGATACAGGTTATTATAAGCAAAAGCCTCAACTGCTTTACAAGTGAGATTAGATTTTAAAATACATTTTAGTGAAGTCCTTAGCTATTGCAACATTTGAATGAAAGTCAATTATAACCCAAATGCACAGACATCTATATGGCTCTAAAAGTAGTCTTTTGAAAGACATTTAAGCACAGTATGAGATTTGAGCATTAAAAATGGCTTTTTATTGTTAAAACATACTGTTCCTTGGTGGATTATAGAAAAAGAAAAGGCTCCAATAGAGATAAGTGTGCATGAAATGCTCTCTCAAGAGTATTCAACCAAACTGACTGCAATAAGGGGACTTCAAAAAGCAGCAAGAGAAGAGATGTTCAAAGCACCTTGCAGCTTTGGGCTGCTGGCCTCTACTGCTGTTTTTAATACAGTTAGGTTTAACTTGGGAGCGGATAAATAATTGACAGAGGTATTTTCAGAAAGCTTTGATCACCGCACCGTTTGTCACAAGCTCCAAAGTAGTCACTGCGATAACACTTAATCTGGGGCTTCTTATTTCAAGTACAAAAGCATCCCCTCCCACCTACTGCTCACAGACTCCTGCATCAGAACAGGAGACTTAAGATGCAGCCTGCACAGCACTAACACGCCACGCTCTCCACCGGCAGATTCCTTCTCCAGCACGCCTGTTTTCGCATCCTTACCTTTAAAAGGCTGTCCAGAACCTGCTAAGTTCCCCCAGACGGTTTTAGTTCAGAGCATCCAGCAGTGCATCCGCACAAAGCTTTGCCATTGCGAGTGTGAAGAGAAAGAGCTGCTGGGATGCTGAATGGCACATCAGCCAACTTTGTGTGTATCCGCGGCTCCCTGAAAAAGCTGGACTGAAATTCCCCTCGCCTGCGGATTGGATTCAACACCACACAGTAACTGTGAGAGACACCAAGGATTTAAAACGGAAAANCTCTCCTGGATACTGGTTAAGTCTTGGCTGTGAATTACAAGCTGCTCTTCAGGGTCCCACAAATACTTGCAAAACTACTCTTCTGTAATGTTTTCATTGCACTGTGAACCATAGGATGTCATCAGTCTAACAGCTGATATTTCAATATAGAATGTGCTAACTATCTGCCTAACTGATATATTAGGGAATAACACAAGCATTTCAGCCTTCATGCTACAACCATAAAAAGAAAGTGCAATGTGTGAATAAAACTCATTTTAGGTCTAGTTACTACAATTTTCCTAATTTTCTGCAGACTATTTGTGTACTCATTTTGATTCAACTAACTAAAAAAAATGTTTTCTTTCTTCCCTGTTACACACAGATATTGAAGTTCCCATATAATGGCACATCAGGGTAGACTCTTTTACCTGCATTACTTATCCGGTTCTTGTATAAAATCTACCTGTAACACTAAGTCCCAGCTTTACATGTTACATGCTACAGTCAGTCTAGAGTGAATCAGAGTTTGCAGAGATGCTATGAGCACATTTCACCTGCTTTAAATATTCTTTAGCAGAACACTGCTTACACTATTCTGATGAATCTGTCTAAAATGAAACATTTTCATCTGTTATTGCTAATGATGTACACATGATATACAATAAAAATTAAACTTTATGTATCTAGGAGGATTGGTTTTTTTTCCCTGCAAATCTAGCCTTTGCCATTTAAGGAATAACATTGAATAACATATGATACATGCTTTATCATACAGTCTGTCTCAGACCACAGCAGTGTACAAATTTATTTCCGCTTGCTGACAATGAAAATACCATTTTCTAGTGGCTCTACTCTTTTGGCACTGGCACAGCAATTTGAGGTTAGAAGTAAAAGTGCCAGGAAGATAAGAGGCCAGATGTACCATAGAGGTGATGACCTCATTTGGCAAAAAAAATATACTTTTGGCATATAGTTTAAATAACAAGGTTTATTTCAAGCAGTACCTTTTTTTAGTGAGGTTGGTGAGGAGGAACACCTCTATTCCCTCCAAGGTCATAGGATCCATTAAAACAAATAAGACGCATAATAAAGGTCAAGCAGGGAAAACGACCACCAAGGTAAAATACATGGCTCACAACTATATCTAGTCAGTGTATTTTTTTTCTCCACAAACATTGTATCTGTCTAAATGTTAAGGAGTTCGCATTCCAAATTACATTACCAATTATGAGGCGTTAAATTGGCCTGTATAGGTTTTTCGGCTCCTATTGACCTCATCAAACAGCTGTGATTTCTAAGCAATCAGTCTCTAATGAGTTTAGAAACAATAAAGAGAAGTTAAAATACCAGATGTATTTCATTTATCTTTAAAGAAAAAATTACCGCTCTTAAGATGTACATCTTGAAAACTTTAATATGTACAAAATGTTCCTTGATTTTGCACTTTTTGCTAATGCTTGAAGGAATCATCCTTTAGTGACTGAAAAGGAAAAACAATACTTATGCTCTGCCTCTGTCTTTTTAATATAGTTAGTGCCTTATCAGCACTGAAACACACTCCTGTGAACAGCCCTGGAAAACTAGCTAGAATGCTGAAATACCTTAGCTCTCTTTCAATCTTGTCTTGGTTTTATTGTCTTATAATGCAAACATCTGTAAAGTACTGAAAATTATATTGCAAATTTTAAAACCAGGTAAAACCTGTGCACCTAATGAAAGGAACAACTCAGAGAAAGAGCTGAAATGCACAATGTAGCTATTAATTGCAAGGGAAAAAATGCTATCCACCCATCACAAGTAAAGCTTACAATATTGCTGGAATATTTTACCTTAAAGAAGCAAATTTTTGTCAGTACTTGTTAAGGTTAGTTAAGATTACCAAAATAAACAGATTAATAAATAAGTCTATATTAAATACTTAAATACATTAATTGAAGGGTAGAATACAGACTCATTGAAAGGCTTATGAACAGAAGATAATTCTTAGCAGAAAGTTCAGAGATTGAAGGGCAGTCAGTCCATCATCTTTCCTGTGCACAAAACTCACTGAAAGCAAAAGAGCCTTTACAAGAGAGACTTTAAATAGTTTGTCGTGTTTATGTTTGATGACTTTTTAAGGAAGCAGGAAACCAGAAAACCTCTTTGCAAACAATTCATTATGTAGCTGCTACAGTACCACAGTACTACTTCAGGAATCATATTGCACACACATTTTATGTGCACTTAGCAGTCCCTTTTGTGTCCTATACAGAAATACTGCACACACAAATATACATTTGTCGTTCCTTTTGACTGCAGTGTACAAGGACCGAATGTAAAGAAACTTTCTTGCAAAAAGATTCAAGTGCTAATCCTAATTTTGGTTTACACTATACCCTAAAGTAGTTTTACTTTCCCCCCTGACGTTTTGCAGCCTTTCAGCAGAGCTAACACATCCCCATCTCCCCAATCACAGTTCTTTCAGAAAACCAGAGGACTAGACCCTGGAAAACAAAAGTCACTAAAATGACCCTGCTGATTGCAGCTATCAAGGAGTTACACAGAGATAAAATGGTTTCCAAGTTATCTAAGCTTGAGTGTGTGGAGAACAAACTTTGACTAAGCAAATGAATAGGAATTCAACAGAGAGATGTGTCTGTTTGCCATAAACTCTCCTACAACAGTCAGGAGGCTGAATATTTAAACAGATTTACATAATCCACAGCAGATCCTAGATAGTGCAGGAAACACATCATCTGAATGTGAAAAGAAGCGCATCAGTGTAGAGGGTCCGCATCAGAGCATTTTGTAGCCAGATAAATCTCGAAAGAGTTTCCTCATTGCTCTCATTGATCGTCATCTAGAACATATCTGTAAGGAATGTACAAGCGACCTTGCCCTGATTACCCACACTTATGTTTGTGACCATACTGGAGATTATATTCTGCACACGAAACACAAGTCTGTAGTGTGATTTGGGTAGCCAAAACCAGAAGAAGCCAGGAAAACTCAAGGAAAAAAGAGTAGCTTAAGTTAAAAGCAGTGAATATTACTAAATGAGATTGCCAGATCTATCAGCTTTCCAATTTTTGATTCACTGTCCTGGTGAACCTGACATCTTTTGGTCAGACTGGTATTATAATAGGAAAGCAGAAGAAAAAATAATGTCAGCAGCATTAAAAGGACTGTATCTCAAAGCCAGTGTTCATTTTTTTGCAAAAAGAGCACAGAAATATAAGGCAGACAGAAGGGGCATTTTATAGATAGGTATTTTTATTCGTCTAGGTTATTTCCAGGAGGTATTAAGAATCCACAGGTAAAGGAGACATAGAGGATCTAAAAAACGCTCCTTTCTATTACCAATTCTCTATTCTTACTGCTAAAAATGCCACCATTTTGGCTTTAAGCACTCTTGTCATTACTTGGCCAAAAACTCTTGAAAACAGAAATTGCATAAAAATGAAGTCACACCTGAAACTGGCTTAGTTTATAGGTTATTGTAGCATGTAGGATAATGGCAATATTACCATTAAGAATTCTACAACCCTCATGGCTCATGGTATTCTTTATCCTTTATGCTTTTAGAACTTAAGTTCGTGTTTTCTACTTTCCATGACTGTGAGAGAGTTCAGGAGCTAGCAGTGTTAGGGAAAAAGGCCCTGCTGCTGCAGCACACAATCAAGAACTGCAAGTATTGCAAGGACACAACTAAGAATAAAAAATTAAATTAAGAGCAAAAGAATGAAAAAGATAACCTTCAGTTAGCCCTGAAAATGTGAACACCCCCCCCAGCACTGGTCCCTGTTCAGCATTGTATAACACACCTGCAGGAGGTAGTGATTCCCTGTCCCTCCCTCCCATGTGTGCCAAGCAAACTCAGGAGGCAAGCTCCATTTTATTGGCTTTTTTTACAGGCTGGTTACCTACTGTGAAGTAGATATTTCCAGTTTCCAGCTATTAGGCAAGAAAAGGTCTAGTTATAATCCATTATAAGCTTTCCTGACAATGCAGGTTTTTCTCAACCTTGAGCAGGAGGTGCTGTAGAGGAGCAGGATTTACTATGAACTCCTGATTTACTCACCTCCAGTCCTGTTTTCAGCTCGTTCATTTTAAGTGACTTTTGTGCGGAGGAAAGTCAACAGACTAAACCTTAAGCTTTGTACATCCTTCTTTAGAGCTACACCCATATCTACAAGCTGTATGAGATCATCCAGATAACCTCAGAGACTTGTTAGATACCATAAAAAAAAAAAAAAAAAGCTTAAATTACATGGACTTTTGCTTTGTATCATTTTTCAAGAACTATTCCATGGTTTCACTATGCTGTATGTCCTTAGGTTGGAAGTCCTTGCATAGTAGGTGAGATATTCTGCAGGTGTTCATGAAGTTGAAATAAGGGAAAAGACTCAACGACTTTTATGGGTGAACCCTCTTGTTGAGTCACTCACTCAAAAGTACAATTTGTTTTGTTGATTTCACCTTTCATTTTTCTTTCTAAAGAGCAAAGGTTTGAAGCAAGCTGAGTTTTGTTGCTGTCAGGGAAAACAGCTTAGGTTACAGATACCAATTTTTCTTAAAGGTTATATTAAAAAGAGTATATTAAAGTATATTAGTATAACCTACCCATAAAAAGTTATTAGCAAAGTTCTAAAGGGATAGAGATGTAAGAAATTCCTTAACACTGACAACATCAAAGTTGAACACAGAAAGGAGTGGAAACTGCTCTTTCACCTGTAACAAAAAATACTGCCTGTAACTGCTAAGGCACCTGCTGTGCTATCAGCACTGTAGATCTTTCTGCCAATATACTGCCTGTTTCTTCTGATGTGGCTGCCATCCCGTCTTCAGCTCTTGGCATGTACACCGATTACTTCTGGATGCAGTAGTGAGTTTATCTCTAAAATTTGCTTTGACTAACACATCTGAAAAATGATGCTGCAATATCGTGCAATGCTTTTTCTTTCCAGGCAAATTAATTAATTTGCCAGAAGCCTGTGTATGGAGTCTTACAGATGCAAAGGGAACAGAGATGCTCGAGACACGTTCTCTCTGTTGGTATCACCAATACTGATCACCTGCCCTGTTGGCTGAAAAAGTGACTGTTCACCTGACAGTTACCAGGGAGGAGGAGTTAAAAGAGAATTCTCATCCTGCAGTTCACCTCATCACATCTCAGTCAATTGAACTGGGCTTGTCCACACAGGACACTAGATGAGATTTTACAGATGAATAAATTTTTTAGCAAAAGATTTATTAAAAGATGGCAATTTGCCATGACAATAATTGCTTTATTCTCATCATCCATGAAACATAAAAAAGCTTCATTTTTATCTTTAAATTATAATTCTCATTATTACAGTTGAGAGAGAAAATGTCAATAATTGTTTTGCTGCTTAGTATTTTTAGACCAATTGCCATATATCTTGGAAAAATTACGAGGTGCATTATAGGAAGTTTGTCAGCAACTTTAAACACCGTGAATAGTTTCAGTAGTTCTAATATATAAATTTACATATATCATCTTACCACTGAAAAGCACCTTTTAAAACTAATATTTGATTTTGCTCCTTCTGCACATCTTGTGGTTCCATTCAAGATGAAATTTGGCACAAAAATTTGTCCTGTGATGAAAAAGAACATCACTCAAAGTGCGCACACCAGTTAGAAAGATGAATTCATTCTACTTCAAAGAAATGCATGTTCTATTTAGGCTTGTATTTTATCACACTGGGTTTGGATCTTAAATATTCATTTTGATTATGTATTATTTCACTGATTTATTCCCTCATTAATTCAATCCTATAGTAATGTGATCAACTTCAATGGATATATTTAAACTGTTACACACATCTTATCTTTTTGTGCTACACCAAATTCCTCCATCAAAATAGTTAATTAAGGAAGAAAATCAAATTTTTCTTAATCTCACACTAATGCATAATTTTTCCCTTGAAAAAAAATACAACTTAATTATGAAAATGAATCCATGAATTATATGAAGACATGTGAGTAATATTACAAATGAGCATAGCAAATGAAAAGTTGACACAGTATTCATGTTTGATTTAATACATCAAAAGTGAAGAAAGAATGTGTTTAGAGACCTCACTGGTCATATCATCTGACAGATATATAATACCCCAATGAGTGCTGATAAGAAGATAAAATGAGATATATCTGTTTTTCTCCTTCATGTTTTGTGAAGTCTGTTTGTATGTATTCATTTTGGTCACTCTGTTACAGAGGCAGTGTAATACAAAAGGACTTGGGACCTCCAAATTTTTTCTCCTCTACAAGATTTTTTTTCTGAGATTTAGGGCAGAATCATTTATTCTACTCCTGAATTTCAAAGAATCTGAAGGAGCCAAGTTCTCTTATCTCAGTGGAATTGATGATCCTTTAGCCCCTTGCTTCTCAGATGACTTTGAAAATCCTACATCCTTTCCCTGATTATCTGTCTATTGAAGAGAAAATAAAATTTACTTATCTGGGGTATCCACTATGAAAAATGTGCACACACTGCTGAAAGATGATGATGATGTGAATATGATCAAAAGGAAACATGGGGTTAGATTCAGGAATAAGGCAGGGATAATTTAACTGCCTTCAGCAGAGGTAAGATTGCTTAAAAAAAAAAAAACAACCCTGCTTTTTTATTACCAAAAAAGGAGGAGAATACAAGGCTTACAGTAAATGCAATATCATTCAAATTACAGATATTTAAGTCAATGGTGACAAATTCCTTTCTCTTTTCTTTTGCTTTTTCTTTTTTCCCCTCTTTCTTTCTTCTGTTTCTTTTCTGACTCAGTCACCGACAAGAGCAACAAGACAGTAAAAGCAGCTACAGCATGTCCATATTTTCAGGAGCACAAAGTACTATCAAGTTCTATTTGTGTCATAGCTGTGGCCAGTGTGACAGGCTGGAATACTACAAGGATAGGTCATCACTGAAAAGTGGTATTTTATTCCACAAAGGAAAAAAAAATGTTATAACAAAGACAGCCCATAATTAATAACTCCTATTTCTGTTCTAAGTAACTTATATATTGATGACAGAGAATTTCATGCATAGCTTATGCAAACTACTTTTTAAACAATTGAAATTATTTTTGATTGACCATATTTAAAGCTATCAATTAAAAACACCCCTAAGACTTGTGTTGATGTGTTTACAGTTATTCAATATAGATTTCTTATAGTACCATGACTATCCGATTCTGTATTTGAAATCTTTTCTGCCTCCTTCTGATGTAATAAACATCCGCTACATTTTTCTTTTCCACAAAAAATGGAAATAAAATACACAGGATATTCTAGAAGCTTATTGGCAAAGTCATCTAATTATTTTGTTGTTGTTTGTCTTTATTACTTGCCAAAGCTTGGAACTGGGCTTGAGAAGGTATACCTCTAAAAAACCAAATAAAATCGTTGTGCATAGTGTTAATATTATGAAGTTGAATAAAAAATAGATAGCTTCTCAACTGAATAAATTAATTGTTGTAGGCTTGAACAGAAGTCATAATAGGGAGAGAATACTGCCACAGTTTGGCTAGATAATACAGCTGCAGATAATGGACAGTTTCATCCATCTCAGAAAAGCTCCAGAAGTATCACTGAGCATCTTCAAGGTCAAACATAAACTTGACATTGTATCGCTTATAGTGCTATGTCAGAAAATGATACATCACAGTTATAAATTTATTAGTGTGAATAAAACCTTATATGCTATTTGAATTTTGAAAGCAATATTGAAACATTAACTCCTAAATCCTCAATACACCCTAGAAAGATTGTTAGGTACAATACAGTAGAACAGATCATGGAATTACAATAAAAAGGAGGAAACTAAATTCACATTTATAGGAAAAGATATATATATATAAACTGAGTTAGATTAAATATTTTCCATGTTTCTTATGCATATGCAGTCCATAAGGACACAATGAAAAATTTTCATTAGATCAAAACAGCAAAAGAAGGAGCTGGATGGCTATATAAATTCCAAATACCTTGGGACCTGCTATTACTGAAAATTACTTCACAGTCTTTTACATGTAGAATTAAAGACACGACTGAAGATCATAAAATTAAACTTAAAATTGAGTTATGATTCAGTTGAGGATCTCTGTTCTTTTACACTAAATCACTGCTGTTTCCTACCTTTCTTTATGTCTTGGGCACATGTTTTTTAATGACAGCTAGTTAGGAATTTGATCCAGTAAGGGTCAAGGGACATCCCTGAAGATATACTAGAAGTATACCTAATCTATCACCCCCACCGCATCTCCTCCAGTTTTAAAGGCATATCTATTTTTTCTCAATTCTGCCTCAATTTCACCAGTAGGATAAGGCTAGTTACATGGTACCCAGATCAACTTTAGTCCTAACTTTCCCACAGTTCTACACCGTATAAAGTCAGAAGTCAGTAGTCATCTACTAACTGTTTAAAACTATACAATAGGGAAATTTTTTAACAAAGTAAAAAAAATAGTGGAAAAGTGGATCAATTTTGAAAAATTCAAAAACTTTTTCACCCTCCCCAATAGCATGGAAAAGCTGATGCAGCCATCCCTTTTATGCCATGTAATTGCAATTTATTAACTCTGTCCCAATTAGAGCAGAACTAGCTCCCACACTATCAAAACTATCAAGCCAAAAACTGCCGGGCAGTCATTTGGATCACATCACTTATATTCACAACTTATTTTTTATAATCACAATGTGATTTAAACCTTATTAGACTAGTATTTTCAAAATTTGTGAGCTGTTTTTTTATGAAGACTTCACCACACAGTAATTAGAACTTGGCTCTATCATTTAATGCCTTTTTAGAATGAAAACTATGAGCAATCTAAAGTCCATGACAAGTACGTATCATGTACAGCCAAGCTTTCTTTTGTGTAAATACGAAAGTGTCATGGTCTTGAGCATAAAGCATGAGCATAAAACTCTCTGACTTTAGTCCATGCAGTGAGCAGATCTTTTAGACATTTGAAACTTACAGAAAGTGTCAAGCAGTAAGTGTAACAGATCTCCAATCAGGAGGGAAATAGCTGTTTAAATTTGAGTATGTGTAAAAAGTGCATTCCTTAAATTTCTTATCTTCTTTATTTATTTTTTTTTTTTTAAATTCCCCATCAGGGCACTTCACATTACATAAATATAACCAGGTTTGTAAAACTAGAGTGTTTCTTCCAAAATAACACCATAGAAAGATGAAGCCTATTTCTGTTCTTAAGTTTGGTTTGGATAAAACATTCACAAGGACTGAGGCAGACATCACTGTTGGGAGACCTTTTCTTCTCAAAATTAGGTGTTGTAAAATATGCATTAAATAAAACAGGTTTCAGTGTAAGTTGCTGCTGCAGACTATAAAAACAAGTAATTTAAAAGCATATTTAGCATTAGAACTAAAAAATTAGAAGGAAGGGAAATTTAAAATACTTGCATTCTGCCTTTCTGCTTCATACCTCTTGCCTGTCTTTATAGTCTTGAATCTATTCAACCTAGAGTAAAGACCTCTTGCAGAAAATTTATGAATCATTTATTTAAATGGATAGCTCCCAAAAACCAGTAATCATAAAATTTGCTTGCTGACCTCCTGCCCAGGGTCTATGAGGATTAAAAGACAATCCAGCTTTAGCCATTCAAGTTGAAGTTGGCTTCAACAAGCATAGACCTATATGAACTAGAGACATCTGAAGAGACAAAGTTCAATTAATTGTACCAAATAATTAGACTGAATTAGACAAAATATTCATTATTCAATGTCATAGGAGTGGTATGCAGGAAAACTGTGGAAGGATCTTTCTGATCTTCAGACAGGAAAACAGCAATTTCCAACTTAAGGATTAATTATAAGAAAGAAGAAATCCTGGACACGAACCCACTTGTAATCCAATTTTTGCCGTGTCATTCAAGTTCTTATAGTCTACACCCTTTCTGTAGGTAGCACCGACTGAAGGATGCAGTTTTGCACAGAACAGGAAAATCTCTCCCTCACTGGGAGTAGGTTGACCATGACCCATGCAACTATTAAAATAAAATTAAAAAAATAAAAATAAAAAAAAATAATAAAAAAAAAGAAAATAAAACCTAAACCTTTTATATGATAATATGATAATATTACTCTTATAGTACAGGGGTAATGGAAAAAAAAAGCAAAAAGCAGTAGTTTTCTCAGCAGTACCAATTCCCTGAAGAAACTTATAAAACAATTTTCTACTTTAATCGGAAAAGAAGGGAAGTGTACAAATGGACCTTTGTCCTTCTGAGTAAGTTTGGCTGAGATGTAAAATAAAATCAAAATTTATCACTGAGGTTTTATATGCTCATATAATGGTTGAAAATGTTTTAGACTATGTTGCTTTTCACAACCATAAAATTTGGTGAAGTGAGAATTTCACAGTTATATTCACTGTATCATGGTCACAATCAGGTTCTGTAAACACTCTTCAAAATGAGACCTTTTAAGTGGTAGCCATCATTCTTACAATCAAGTTTCCTGGGAACTGAGTATCTGTGCTTCCATTAAATCCAAGATGCTTCAGGAACTGCATTAAACTTGGGGTTTTTTTTTTGGCTCTCTAAATAGATACCTAATAATAAACATTGTCTGCAGGGAATAAGAGAATTTTCTTCTTTTTTTTCCATTAAGGTCAATAGTTTACTACTGCTATCACTGCAGACCTGCCCAACGAGTCTGTAAGACAAAATTATAACAACCAAGGTTGTGGAAAAAGAAAAAAGACAAAGAGAAAGTAAAAACTGTAATTATCCATCTATCAAACTTTAGAATTGACTGAGGATGATAGAATGGAAATAAACGAAGACTAGTTTCTACCATCAGTATTTTTGTCAAAGTCCTGCTTTGATTAGCCCTGGTTATTTGAAACTCTAACACAAGAGATGGAGACAGACTGACCCAAAAATAATACTTCCTTTATAGATGGCTGCTGTGAATATTGCAAAAGAGTTCCTGAAACTTTTGCAAAAAACCCTTCGAAAAGTTCATGACTTATTTTCTTCAAAACAAGTAAACTCCTTGTTCCAAAACTGCAAAATATCTGCCATGGTAGAAATAGGACTTTTCTAGGAGAATAAAGAAAGTCAAGATGAAAAAGCAAATCTGACAATGGAGTTACTGAAAGTTCACTTCTTTAGAGATGTGCTTTCTTACCACGTTACTACCACATTTCAAAATCACCTCTTTGCCTTTCCATTTGGTCTTACTTTCACAAAAGCCTACAGTTTAAAATTAGTTTTACTACATCTTAGCATTACTGTTTAACTAGAAAATGCTTTTCAAAAAGATAAACAATAAATGAAACCTCCATAAACAAATCTCCCATTTTTATTTAGAAAGAAAACCTCTGAGTTCTGCATTTTATCTCACAAGCTTTTCTTGATAGACCATGTGTTTCTTACACTGAAAGAGACTACATTTGATAAACTGACCATAATAGTAATTTATGGAAGTACATGGATGAGTTGCAGTGACAGATGACAGTTCATATTTTACTTTTGGTGCCTCACTTCACACCATTTAAATACTTCCATGTCCAGTGGTAGGACACAGGACCAAGTCTCTCGAAACTCCAGTCATCCAGAGTAGGATAGATTGTGGAGATGAGATCACTAGACAAATTTCTGTCAGATACAAATGTCATGTTTGGACATCTCATTTATGAGCGCATATGCAGAAACCTTATAAAAGAAGGCCTGGGTAGAAGAAACATAGAAAATAAAGTAAGAGAGCTAAGAGCCTATATATATGTATTTTTTTTTTTTTCCCCTGTATATACAATCATAGTCACTCAGAAATCTACTATGAAGTAGAACTCTATGAAGTAGAATGGTACAGTAGATGGCAACCAGCAACCAAACATGGCAACAAAAAGTAGGCATGCTGACACATTACAGCAGCTGCAAAGGACAGCCCAATAGTTTTGATGGCTTTTGCATTTGCCCAGAGATTTTTCTGCTTGTAATATCTCAGTTGAAGTTACATTTATTTCAACCTCAGCTGCTTTGGGTTTCATTAGGGAATGCATTTAATTGAAAATAAAAATTGCCTTTCTTAGATTTTCCCAGTTATTGGAGATTTTACTTGTTTCTTTCTTGATCTGGACTAAAAATTTCAGGGATGCCGTTTTATTGCTACAAGGGAAAAAAAGTGTGTTCTTAGATGCTTCCTGAAAGGTGCATTGTCCTAACTTTCAGAAATCATCCAATCATGTCCATGCTGTAACACACAAAAATTATAGGAAAAAGTTAAACATTTGAACATAACATATTGTTTTACTTTAAGACATAATTTCCATACCATCATTTTGGGGTCAGAGTGGCTGGACAGTGCCCAGGTAGAAAGGGACCTGGGGGTACTGGTCGACAGCCAACTGGACGTGAGCCAGCAGTGTGCCCTGGTGGCCAAGAAGGCCCACGGCATCCTGGCCTGTATCAGGAATAGTGTGGCCAGCAGGACCAGGGAAGTCATTCTTCCCCTGTACCCAGCACTGGTGAGTCCACACCTTGAGTGCTGTGTCCATTTCTGGGCCCCTCAGTTTAGGAAGGACGTTGAGACGCTTGAGCGTGTCCAGAGGAGGGCAACGGGGCTGGTGAAGGGCTTGGAACACAAGCCCTATGAAGAATGGCTGAGGGAGCTGGGGTTATTTAGCCTGGAAAAAAGGACTCAGGGGTGACCTCATCACTCTCTACAACTCCCTGAAAGGTGGTTGTGGTCAGGTGGGGGTCGGTCCCTTCTCCCAGGCAACAACCGACAGAATGAGGACGCAGTCTTAAGCTGCACCAAGGGAAGTTTAGATTAGATGTTAGAAAAAAATTCTTCACTGAAAGAGTGATGATGTGCTGGAATTGTCTGCCCAGGGAGGTGGTGGAGTCACTGTCCCTGGAGGTGTTTCATAAAAGACTGGATGTGGCACTCAGTGCCATGGTTTAGTTGATGAGGAGGTGTTAGGTCATAGGTTGGACTAGATGATCTGAAAGGTCTTTTCCAACCTAGTTCATTTTGTGATTCTGTGATCGTGTTTCTAAACTATCTTAACCATAGTTTCTGGCCTCTTCCTCCATATTTTCTGCTTGGTTTAGTGCCACATGATTTTGAGTCACATCTGAGTATGTTTCCTACCCATATTGTATATATCTTGCACAGCTTTTGTTTCCAATAGAGCCTTGTAAAATTTCTTCAAAGAATGATTTATGCAAGGTAGAAAAAGTGCTACATTCACATGTGAAAATTATACTACAGTATTGTTCTCCCAGGAGCCATAAACAGATCAGAGTCCAGTTGGTGCTATGGAAAAAGAGCTATGAACCTCACTGGGACTTTTAATCACAATATGCTGGCTCTGAATTGAAGATCCATTTTCTATCATGTCCCACTGGACTAACAAAAATCTGTTTGTTTATGGAAGTTAATTTTAAACTTTTAGCAGAGGAAAAAGGATACTGGAGGTGTTGCCCAGCTTTCAATCAAGCTTGACCTTAATCCAGAAAAAAAAAGTGCATTGCTGTGCAGTGTTTTCAAATCAGTTTTTTGAAAACCATAGCTACTATTAAATAATTTTTTCTGTGTCTTAAGATTTTTAGGAAATGCCCTTACAGAACTAGGAATAATTTTGTTCTGCACAGTCTTCTGTGGACACAGGGAAAAGTGTAAATTAAAATCTCATCTGGTCATACTTTTCCATCAGTGGCTTCGGCCTCAGATCTGCACCGGTAAAGTCACTTAATTGCAAGAGAAAAGCAATGAAGCCTCTAGAAACTTAATTCTTCAGCATTGATTTTATTCAAACAGAATACCATTTAAAAAACATGAAAAAATACCACTTACAATGTCACTCCATTTGTCAAAGAGAGGTCACTGATATTTTACCAATGGAAAAAAAAATAATTGAGATGGTATAAAACACAACAAAGAATCTCTAAGCTCTCTGTATGACTTTTTGACCTTTGGGTACAACTTGAATAAAAAATTTCTGGAGTTAGATTGTACTTAAAGTAGGACTTTTGTTGACTATCGACAACAGGTTAATAAGATAGGAGACAATACTACACATTTCTAGATTTTCCCTAAATGTTGAGGTTTTTTTTATTATGACATCTGGACAATTTTTATATACTTAATAGAGTATGGCAGCTGATTTCTGACGCACTAGGACTGCAAACATTGGAGGGCTGGAAATATGGAATGGAGAGGAACAGTTTCCATCTTCGGACAGAAGGGCATTCTGACTGATACTGGTCATTGTTCTGAACGACTTTAATGATAATGACAATGTAATAGGAATAATGTTAGTGTAAATCATAGTTATAGCTGAAGTGGTGCTTTGGAAATAATTCCATGCAGAAAAGGAATATTCTTGAGCTGTGTTAAAACCTCATATTCATCCAAATACAGTATTTTATGCTGAAATATGGATGTTAGTTCTGCTTGCTAAGCCCTAATTGGTACTTGTCCTGATCTGTCATTGTTCAAAAATGGATATATTAGATTTATATATTCAGATATATGTGTGGAAATCACTGGTACATGTCCTCATGTCAGACAGCTGAGATCTGAACTTCTCACTGCTATAATGAAAGCTGTGAAAGACTGAATTTATTAGAATCCAAGGGTCACTTGCCTTGGCTTTTCTTTGTTGCCAGAAACTTAAAACCTGTATTACACAAATCAATGGCAAGCAAAGGACTTGAATTTCAATTCCTAGTATTGTGATTGATCTGATTTTCTACTTCTTATACTCTCTTTATGTTCTTTCCTATAAAAAGTGCTTAAATAGCTGAGAAAACTTACCAGAAGTCAGAAAACAAAAGGATAGAAGAATTTTAGAGATCTTAAAGAGATCTTAAAAACCATAAATACTTAAAACCCAAAGATCCTAAGAACTATGTAGTAACTGTACAAATCAAACATAGAAATCTATGTAATAATGGAACAATGATAGATTCAAGAGGAATTGAGTTAACAACAGTAAAGTAAAAATAGTCAAAAGTGAGAATAGTCAAAATTTCAGATTTCATACTTGAACTTATATTTTAATTTTTATTAATAATATTATTAATAATTATTTTATTTAAATTTTAACGTTTTAAAATTGGGGGGATGTTATTTTTAGCAATTTTTAGCGATTTTATGACAGATTGGGGGAAGAATTACTTAGTATACTGTTATATTACTCCATCACTTGCTTAATGTGCCTAATTATTATGAAGCTATTATGGAATGACAGTCCAGTAATACTCAAAATAATTACCTAGCCCTGTTTATATAGTTCCTAAATTTGTAGTGTCTTCATGAGATCAAGCATAGCTAACATGATTAATTTCTGCCTTCATGATAAACTGTCTCTGAGGTCAAGGGTGTTCAACAGATTTTAAATCAATATTATATAATAGCTGCTGATATTAACTTTAAAAGTAATTGCATCCCACTTGAAGTACTACTGACAGCATTATGAAGAGAAAGACAATGTAAGCACCTGATAATGTAATAAAAAACCTTAATTAGGATTCTAAAATTCCAAACAATTAGGAATAATTCTCTTTTGCTACCACAGAAAATACTGCTAAAACCAAATGGTAAAATGGTCTACATGTTAGTTATTGTGAACAATTCTGTCAGATCTACAATGTATAATAAGACAGAGTGCTGTAAGTTCTTCTATAAAGCTCATTTTGACTTTAAATGGAACTTTGAAAAACTTCCATATGAAAATAGAAATTTTTAATATGTTACATTTTAACTGATGCTTTATTTTCTGCATCAGTTATTACTCATAAGGACCCATCAAAGACATGGCAAAAATTTTTACAATTTTAGAATATATGTAAGAAACACAGACTAATATATGCACACACACCTTTTACAAATATTCTGGTCACAAATGAACTTCAGAGAATGGTGCACATCCCATTTGTATTATAACCTAGTTCAAAATATTTTTTATGGGATAATACTGAACATAAATACACTGGTTGTCTTTCCATTAATTGTAAAATTTAAACTCAGCTTATACATTCACACTAACTTTACCAAGTTTATCTTTTTATTTTCTTTGGCTGCCATGTGCTCAATACAATAATTGCTACTGTGAGAAAATGCATGCCTTTTTGAGATACCAATACAAGACTCAAGTAGACTAGGGTGCTCTTAAAAATTTGAAAATCAGCCAAACAGCCATGAGATAATTACATTTCATTAAAGTGAATTTTATTCTTAAATGTGTTATTCTTTCCTTCAATCACTCTCAGTATTATTGCAAATAATCCTGCCATGTAGGCAAGACAAAATATATTGTAATTCTTAATGTCTCTCTGTCAAAATACAAAATGTATGTAATTTTTCCTAATTAGGAAGATTGGATTAAGAACAAAAGTTGTATTCAAAGATTGTGTTCTGAAAATGCACTTAGGTTACCCCAAGGGTTGTGTTTGAAAACATCATGTCTTTAAAATGCATAGTCTGTTGAGACCTCACAAGAAATAAATCAACTAGAAAAGAAGCAAACATAAATCTAGTAAAAGCATTAAGTATTATAACTAGATTAGTTATACGAATGAAATAAAAAGAAAATATTTGCTCTTAGAAAAATCTTAGCTGGGGAAAGGAGTGTAAAGTAATGTTCCTACTTGTTCCTTATTGCTGCAAGCTGTTTGCAATTCCATCTCAGTCCAAACTGATGGTTCAGTATCAAAATAACTTTTTAAATTTAAAATTCTTAATGTTGTTCATTGTTTCTCAAAACTCACATTGACAGAAACTTGTTTGGCTTGGTTTGTTTTTTAACTAAACATTGCTTTCATGTTGACTGGTCTCCAAGGATTTCAGGAAATCTGCTGGAGCCTAAGAGAAATCAAAATCCCTAAACAATCTGATTTCAAATTGTATTTAGGGAAAAAAGTAAATCAGCCCTGCATTCTTAAAGAATTTGACGACTAAGGGATAGATGACTGATGACCACATCAGTCTCTAATGATAGAGAACTATAGCTCTGTTAGTAACCAAAGAGAAAATGAAGCAGCACACACATCAGTGAAATTGAAAGTATAGTCTACCTCTAGGAATAAAAAATGCAAACCCTGCTCACAGCCTTGAGCACCCCTATAGTGAAAAAAAAAACAAAACAAACCAACACACCAACAAACCACTCCACAACAATTCTGAAAAAGATGTGAAAGCAAGAGAATCGCGGAGAGAAGAAATTG
This sequence comes from Edolisoma coerulescens, assembly GCA_013397115.1. Classification (NCBI taxonomy): domain Eukaryota; kingdom Metazoa; phylum Chordata; class Aves; order Passeriformes; family Campephagidae; genus Edolisoma; species Edolisoma coerulescens. The sequence continues at coordinate 367,109 of VWZW01006554.1, forward strand.
ATAAAGAATCAATTATGCCTTCAGTTTTCATTGTGATGCAGACAAAGGAGTAAGTAAAATTCTTTGAAGGCATATAAAGAAATAGGAAGTTTATGATTCCTCTGTGTTTTGCTCAAATATAGCTGTTACCTAAATTCTGCAACTGCAGTACAAGATTTTGTAAAAGATGGACAAAGTCAGGAATGTCAAATCATCTGCAAAAAGCATTAGGTTTAGCCATACACCAAATAATATTGAAAAATATGTTCATTTCTTTGTAAATGCAATTAAACAGTGACTATGAATATGTGGGAAAAAACCCCAAAAAACCAACCAACCAACCAAAAAAAACCAACAGGGTAAACTTTAATTCCAGTTTTACCTTTATCATTTAAAAATGAATTGGAATTCTATAACACAGTAACCAAGATGTAGCACCAGCAGCATTTCAAATATAAATGAAGTACAAATATCCATGAAAACCCATTACCTTTCAGTTTAATAAGAAACATTTATCTATTAAAATGAAATATTCAACACATGTCATAGAACTGTCTATAAGACTTTGGGGGCTCTAAAGAAACAAAGGTATACTGTGGTGGTGCCTTTCCCCTCCATCCCCAGGCCTGCTCTACCATTTCAGGTGCACCTGAGAGGCTTTTACCAAAACTGCTGAGTGATGAAACACCCCTTGACCACTCCAGCTCTGAGGGTGAAGCATCTCTGCACATACCAGGGGCTCTTGCATGATACAGGTGGGAACAACACTGACTGCAACTGGAACATCAGCTGCCTGACCAACGTGGGGAACCATCAGTCATACCCTGACAGGCTTGAAACTTTTGCTACCTGAATCAGCCCACATGGAATGGTACCGTTTTTGCTGGAGTTCTAAAAAAAATTTCCAAATGTTTCGGAAATTCCTGTAATTACTGATCTGAAGATGGAAATTTTGCAGATGACTAAAGCCAATCATCTTGTGACCCTATGAACAGTGGTCCTGAGTGAGGCCCTTTGAGCTCTCCTTGACCGCCGTGGGCTGCAGCATCTTTGAGTGGGATGCCTTTTGGAGCTCCAGACCCCTCACATTTGCAACACTCTGAAGACCATCCCTGATGACGAGGCCTAGGCTGATACACCCTCATGCATCCGTACTACTCAAGGTGCAACCCATGCCTGTCAGAAATGCTAAGGGATTTCATCTGAGTATTTCACTGAAATTGAGGGGAATTTCTGACAGGTACCTTTATACACATAGATATAGTTGTATACCTCTCTTTACGTGCAGGCGTGTGAATTGATTTTGGTATGAATGTTGTTATCATGAATTTGTAATTAGGTCATTGCCTAATTTAGTTGTAATTAGGTCATTGCCTCTATTTGATATTTGTTGATTAATAATTTAGGATTTTCAAATTGTTAGATTTCCTATGTTCCAAAAGCATGATGTACTGCAGCAAAAACATCAAGTCACCAGATACAACTTTTAGATGGCTTTTCTATTATTACTTTTAAAACAAAATGTGTACAGCTGGGGTCATTAAATTTCTTTGCCTTCTAAAACAAGCAAACAAATTAACACAAAGACAATAAATTTATCAGCCTAATTTCTTTGACTTTCTATTTTGCCTTGCTTATGGCAGGATTGCAGAATCATCAGCCCTGTGTAACAGGAAACACTGCTGAAGGTATTTCAACTAAAAAAGAGGTAATGAAGTAGGATAATGATTGTAAATTTAGAAAATACCAGAGCAGTCTTTATTTGAGGCAGTATCACAAGGATGTTCCCAGGCGCACGAGCTCCTCTGAGTCTCTAAATCCTATAACACTTAGAAGTAACATAAGGACTAACAAAGACTCAAAAAAAATGTTCTTGTCAGTCATCATAAATGATATTGGTGTGTCTTCCAAAAATCAAAGCCATACATAAATATAACACAACCTATGGGTTCAAACATGTTAGAGTACCCACTTAAACTGTAGTTTATTGTTTGGACAGTGTTTTTCATCATCAAGATAAATCGTGAAATCATTTAAGCTAATCACAATAAGTATTTTCAGTCTATTCCTAACCTCTGTTCTGTATTGATCACAAATGCAACGTTTGGCTTTGAGATCTTGAGAGAAAACCCAGCTGAAACTGAGGCCCCACTTCACCAGACAGTGTGCAATTACAAACAATCCTTGCCTTGAAGCCTTTATAATCTAATAGAAAACACTACAGTACTTTGCGTTATTGGAGCAGTTCCTGAGTTCTACTTTACCCTTGAACAACATCTACCAAATGCTCATTCATTCAGAGCAGATGTTAATTTGTGCTAAGAATTCTGTTAGATTAATTGACAAAAAGGTCTCAAATAGTTTAGGTGAATTTAGAAAGAATCTCACTCTCTGCAAAGTTAAATAGACAAAACCAGATTGGTTGGGGGGGTGTTTTTTTATTTGATTTTCTTTTTTTTTAATATTTACACCAAAAAGGATTTTGCCATTGAAGGCAGAAGCAAAAGTCTTAAATACATTCCTAACAAAATATCCATATTTGTGGCTTTTTTTTTTCTTAAAGGAGATAATTTACTAAAATAACAGTATTAAAATCATCACATAAATACCTATTAGCAAATCATCCCATTAAACTCAATGATTTACATACAATGTACAGAACAGATCCTTTGTAATTCAGCTATTAAAAATAACTGTTAAAGGAAGAATGCCTTGTGCATTATACTTCAGATTGGTGTATTGCTTATTGCAAAAGCACAGAAAGAAAATTTTTGTGATCAGATTTTTAGGTTATCTAACAGTCTCCAGAAACAAACTGTGATTTAGTAGATCCACAAAGACTGGAAAATGAAACAATATTCAGTTTTAATTTAAGACAATTCACTGTAGTCACTGAATCATTCGGCACAGGATGAGCTTAATGAGAGATAAATAGCTGGACATTGTAGCGAAAAAACTCCCCAAAAAACCAAAACAACAACAACAAACAAACCAAAAAACAAAAACTGAAAAAACAGTAGTTGTCATTAATATGTTCTTCCCACTAAGAGGGAGCAGAGAACCACCTTGTCTTGCTTTGGAAGGCAATAGAATATAGTTATTAAAATAATGGAAAATAAATAAATAAAGCTGATCACCTAATTTATATAAAATAATCAGCATCTATTTCTAGATCTCAGTAGAATAAAACTTGTATGAACTGCCTTACATAACACAGGTGAATAATAGTTCCCATTTCCACCACACTAATGGAAAATTAACATTCGTAGAACCTTCTGCTCATCTTAGGACCCTGACATTCAGAAACATTTTTTTTTACATACCAAAATTGTTTCCTGAATATTTTAATTTGACTTCTAATACTACCCCAGTAGCTGGACCTTGCCCACCCAGTTTCAGTACATCTTTATAAATGTTCTTTTAACTTGTATTTCCATAGAAATGACAAATAACTGATTCTGACTGTCACCATTTGGGGGGATATGGTGAGACAGCTCATAATACTGTGAAACTGGCAAATATTTGCCATTCTAATAGAGTAATTGTATATTGGAAAAGCTGTTCATAATATGTTCTCTTTCGTTTCTTCTTTCTCTTCTAGAATTTTTGACAATTTTGACAATTTTTGTCCCTTATGTACACCAATGGTTTGCTCTCCTTATTAAAAAAAAAACAAAACAAAATAAAACTCAAAAAGCCATTCTGAAATCAACAAAATTCTGAGATATATACATTTAAAATTTAATATAGTCAGAGGATGAATGCAACAGTCTATTATACTCTTGTTCTGATTAATGCATAAACTGGAATTTGCCACACTCCACAATACATTACATATCCTTAAATCATTCAATGAAAATTGAAGCTTGTAAGCAGTCTAAGTATATGTGGCAAAAGAACATACTTATTTCTCCTTTTAATTAGAATCAGGGTAGATTTTTTGTTTGAATTTAGAAGACATTCAGCAAATGCAAAATATTTAGACCCATAAAATAAAATATTTTCTTTCTATAGTGGTCTTAATTCCTTTGTGAAAAGTCAGATTTTAAAAATTGTGTAGTTGCTCTAGGGCTTTTATTTTCATCCATCAAAAGCCTAGATTTTGAGTGAGAAGCTACAGCATATCTGTATTGTATTTATTTTTAGAAGACTAAGAAATACAATATTTGCTGTCTGTTGAGGTATAACAGAAAAAAAAAAAAATGAGATCAAACAATGTCTCTCATAAATACCCAATGTTGTCCTGAACTTCTCCCATAATCTTCATTAAAATAATATTACTTTAGAATTTTTTCAGTTTTTAATTTTAGAAAATTAATTGCATCCAGCACTGCAAGCCAGCTTGATGTGAGCAACAATGTGAGAACAAATTTCTTCCAGGTGCTTTAAATAGCACAAAAGAAAGAAATTACCTCTATCTAAAATATTTTCTTACAAGTGTTTGTAATGAAGTATTTGATAACTCTTTAACACAATATATCAAATAGTTTAAAAGAAAGTAATTTTTCGGAAAAAAATTACTCCTGTTTTCTGGATTTTTTTTTTAATTCATATGATCAAGCTCTTTGAATTTTTGTAAATTTTTCGACAGTGTAAGGGAGAAGCTGATCCTTTGTTGTCCGCTCTGCATAAACTCTAGGGTTTTCATAATGCAGGCTTTTATAATGCAGAGTGGTTCTTTTAAAACAGTTCACTTTTTGAAGCAACATAATATTAACCCGCTGTCTTGTCCAGCATGATTACTATATGGCTTTACTTCATGGCTTTAGATGGCAATGAAAAGCTGTAGGTGATGGATAGAGTTTGCAGAATCTGTTGGGATGAAAGGTTCTTAATAAGATTATTAAAACTATCCATGAAAAGTGCCCCATCCAGACACAGCTGTACTAATTTATAGAACTAATATGTATAGAAAGTTATTCCCCAAGAGTCTCAGCCTTCCCCATTGTTTTATGTAAGCATTTTTATTGGCCAGACCTAGAGAGAATCCCAGGCTGACCAGCCATTAAGTGACAGGGTTCAAGTCTCATAAGTTATCTTATCTATGCATCAACACCCATAGACTTAATCATATGTCACAGTGATCCCTGATGCAATATGAGATGTATTTTTGAAAGACTTCTGGAAGCAAACTCGAGAACCTTTTTGTGAGGCGAAAGAGCGAATATCATCCTCCTTCAAAGTAGTCATTCATTTGGTCACTCGCTTCCCAAAACTTCCAAGACTTAGTCAGATTAACTACTCTATATATACCATGACAAAAGCATTAATAAATTTGACTCTGAAGCATATTATCTGTACATGTCACTGATTAGAAATGTCCAGATTAGCCCTGACACCAAGACAAATTCAGTAATATGAAAAAAATTGCAACTTCCATTTCTTTTATTTTCTATACACAGACAAAAAAATGCTTGTGAAATAAGTATGGACCTCAATCTCTTTCCCAGATCCCAGTGTGCTAGCACTCACTTGAACTGGTGAGGATAAATTTCCTCAAACAGTGAGGCAGTTATAGTCAGGTACCAGGAAGTTTGACTAAGCCAGTCCAAGAACATTGTTTTCTCTAAGACAGAGGAAAAACCCCTTCATTTATTCATTCTACTCATGTATAAAAATTATGCCACTCTACATCTGTGTGCTAGTAGCTATTTCAAAAATTTTCATAATGAAATGTTTGAAAAATGCATCCTAATTAATTACTCACAAGATTTAATTCAATTTTCAGAATAAACAATGCCATGATTTACAATAAGACCTAAATATAAGCCACAAATTGTCACCTAATGGTGCAAGAGTAGGCAGAATCACACAAAAAACTTTAAATTTATTATTTCCCATAGCCTTCAGACATTTTAATGTCCTACTTCCAGTGACAATGAATTAATTAGAAACTTTTAATAGGATATTGTAAATTAGGCATTGTGTGCAGGAAAGAAGAATTAAATAACAGATTTATTTGTGAAGAAATACTTCTTATGGCTTGAAATAATAAGAAAATATTTTTACTACAAATTTAGAATAAAGTATTTTGGTATTTCATCACTTCCATTAGTAGCAGTAACATAAGTGAGGAGTCTAACAACAGTAAAAGAAAGGGTAAGGGCTTATATTTATACAGAAATTGTAAAGATCACAGTATTATGTAATATTTTGCTTAGTGTAAGGAAGACGCAGTAACTATTTTACTAGGAATTAAATGAAGTCTTTCTATTGCTGATAGAACTTCAGTCAAGAAAGGCCCATGAATTTATTTTTAAGATGAGCTCCAGCCAGAAAAAGAAATCTTTTGCTCAGTTAGGGCCCAGGTGTCTGATGCAGAGCTCATCTATATTACTTGAAACATTTCTACTGAGGCCTCAGAAACTGGACAAAAGACTGAACTCCTTGGGAAGTCTCTGAGTCTTTTCTTTCTTAGGGGCAGTAGCATTCTGCACTCAGAGGTGCTCGATAAGAGGGCGACACTCAGTAGAAAGAAAACCAGTGATCTTCTCTGAATAAAGGATCCAGTCAATATGTAAGTAGGAACTGATGGCATTCATGTATTCTGGAAATCATATTTACAGCGTTTTAGTGCTCAGTTCAGAATATTTAGTCAAAGTACTGATTTTTACTGTGTAAAATTATAACGAGTACATTAAAAAAATAAAATAAAACAAAATAAAATAAAGACTGTAGAATCTCTTTTCAACATAATAGTAAGGGACAGTGTGTTTTTTTGTATTTATAAAATATTAGGCAATAACACATTCCTGTCAGATATATACCCTTCCAGACATGTCTTTGCAATATGATGGACATTTTAATATGTACCTTGATTGTTCTAATTAAATATTCTTCTAAAACAATGCTAAATTGTTTTCTCATTTATTCCAAATTCTGTATTTTCTCTCTCTTATAGAATCACTAAGAAATGATAGAAATCTCTTTGACCAGAGTATTTTTTTACAGTTCTACAAGTTTTCTGACATTATCCCTCATCACCAAAAAACACGAGTCAAAATTGAAGCAGGTGGAACAAAACTGAAGCGTTTGAATCCAAACTGGAATAAGGAGGATCAGAAATTATTGGCATTACCTTTCTCACTCAGTCAAGCAGGAAATAAATGTAAAAAATATAAAAATCTAAAATATGAAAGCCAAAATCATTATATATATAAAAATATTTTTACAAGTTTTATATTTGGGGGAAAACAGAACAAAATATCTGCACACTTACTGCTCTGCTTTCATGGTAGAGAATATGTGGCCTTGAGCACTGAAACACTTTTTTTCTCCTCTCTACTCTGATTGCATTGTGCTCTATTCCAGAAAGAACTGTTTAAATTCAGTGATTACTGAATCATCAACATCCATATAATCCAATTTAGATATAAAAGAGAGAAATTATTAGCATGACCATGACTTTCAGCACTGAAGCCTGGATTCCTGATATCTTCTTACTTTAAACATCTACAAGGCAAAAATATGATGTTCCTGACAGTATGGTGCAGCAGAAAGGAGGTCTAGAGAAGGCATGAGTCATTCACAAGCCTTTTGCAGACAGGGATAAGTACTCTAAAATGGAGATGCTGGACAGTTCATTGTATGAACAGTTTGAGATCTGTAATTTACAGAGCAATTTCTACATCTAGAGTATCCTCAGAAGGCTGAGTAAAAATAATAAGGCCCACCATCCAATATTTAAGGTCCTCTGAGACCTTAAAAAATAAACACACCCTTGATATTTATGCCAGTAAATGAAAATAAATACTTGAGAAATTAATAATGATACAATACAAATATTTTTGAAACAACTAAATCATGAAAAATAAAGTATTCATCACTGACCAGTCACAATAAATGAACATCATGAATACAACAAAATTGCTTCAAAATTCAGACCTGGAAAGTCATAATTTTGCTATTGATACTGCACTGCCTAAAATAATAAAATGAGGTTAAACTTGCAACCCACAATTGGATACTAAATATAGACCATTGAGCAATTCTTAAACCAATGCAAAGAATAAATATTCTGGATGTTCTATATTTTTAAAATAAAAATACTGTTTTTAAATTCTCAAGTTATGATTCAGGTATGTAACTTCACAGCCTAGTTCTGAATTCCTCTTTTTGCACCTTTTTAGCACGTACCTCTGACACATGAACAATATCCCCCAAACCTTAATTCCAATCCTTGCTTGTTTATTTGCTGTATGTTAACCTAGCATCAATTTCCAGCATAACATGGTGTTTTTGCTGGTTTGTTTCTGGGTTTTTTTCTCATATGGAATGGAATGTAGATCAGAGCTGCAAGGCAGATCACAAGAAAAGAAAATGAAGTAATAAAGTTTAGAGAGGTGACTGAAAATTCAGTTCTAGCATTCAGTCGTGGTAAGATGCAACCAGAAAATACAGCACCTGAGCTACCTTGCTGATGATACAGATGGTATTTCAGTTTGGGTAATAGTGTGCTATTTTGAGAACTCGTGTTCCAGAAAGAGAAATAAGCACAGGAAGTAAGAGACAAGTTGTCTGGCTACCATGTGAAAGCAGATTAGAAAAGTGTGGCTTTAGTGTACTGAACGTGGTCTGACAGGGAAAATGACTGCAGCCTGTGAGAACAGAAGGAGATAAACATCAAGGAGCAAATAAAACTGAGCTACAAGTCAGTCCTGGCACAAAAATAAACTAACTGCAAATGCAGGTAGCTGAACAAGTTACAGTGGCCAAGCATTAAGGAGTAAAGAGACAGAAGAACCTCTCTGTCACAACAATGAGAGAAAAAAAATCCTTAATTACTTTAAAGACAGAGTTTGATACATTTCAAAGGGATCACATGATGTGCTAGCCATGAAACATCCGTTTTAATCTTGTGTCTCCTAATCATAAAATTTAAGAAATTACAATTTCTTAAAAACTGAAATGTGATACTTCTCAGCACCACAAGTTCTGATATCAGAAAGTCTAGTGAAAAATTCACAGTAAGAATATTTAAGAGTTCATGACCTGAAGTGAAACTATTCTTAGATTTCATTCACATTATTTATAACGCATAGAAGTTGTTTAATACCATGCCATTATGCAGCAAAAAGGAACACACCTTCCCTCCCCAAATACACCTGAAAGAATGTAATTACATTTTAACCTCTATTAACATAATCATCTAATCATACTGTTGACTATTTCATTTTATATAAGCATTTGACTCCATGCGGTTATTGAATGCTAATGAACACATTAATCTTTACTTTTCCAAAGTAGTCCTACTTAGAAATAATATTACACATCTGATGGTTTTGTATATTTTTCTTTCTCTAAAACAGTTCCTTCTTGAGTACCAGACTATTCACTTGCTTTTGAAAGCATTTTCAAACAAATCCTGTTAATTCTGAATATGGTTCACTAAGCAGCATGATCTCATTAATAAAACAAGTTGCTACTCTAGTAAATCAGAACACTCAGCTGCTTTAACTGTTTCCCTAATGGAAATTCTAATGATCTCTTCAGTCAGCCTAATACTTTTGAAACAAGACCCAGCAAAATAAAGAAGCAGTGAAGAGAATGGAAACAGTGCAACTTCAGACTTAGCATTCTGTCACAAATAAATGTTAAATAACATTGGATCTGCAATCTTGAGGTTACTTGGAATATTTTTGCACCACTTGAATTTTCATTAGAAAGGTACTTTTGTCTGTTGTACTGCACTAAAAAAAATTTTTGAGTGACAAATTCGTGAGATCATGGGATTTCTAACACAAGGGAGAAGGGAAGGAAATGCTTGATGGACTGCAAAAAGAAAAGAGCACACTGCAAACATATATTCAAAATGTTCTCACATGTTCCATAAGAAAATAATAAATGGATAACAAATGAGAAGGAGGCTAGGTCAAAGGGAAATGTAAAACAGAAGCAGTCTTTTGCACTGAAATATAAGTTTCTGCATAACAAGACATTATCTCAGGGTCTTTCAGTGTGATGTTCAGTTTGGTATGAACTTTTCTTAATGAGGACAAGAAAATAATGCTTCTAATCTGCTGAGACTTTGATATGTGCTACACACCCAGGGCTTTTGTAACATCTATAATACATCTTACCTTCCTCTGGGCACTCTCAAAAATCAACCTTTTCACAGAGGGAAAATGCTGATTTAGCAAGGGGTTAAAAAAAAAAAGAGACAAAGTTTTTTTTTCCATTAATCCATTTTTTTTTTGGAAAGGCTCATTTCAAGCTGCTCAAGGATCCAAGAAGAGTGCCAAGAAAGGTTATGGTGCACAGGCAAAGCAAAGAAGAATGGGTAAGGCTTTGTGACACCTTTTTGTCTACTTATCTAAAGTAAGATATACATCTTGCTTTAGTAATATAAATGTTTTTCAAATTGTAGGACAGAGAAGGGGAGTTGAAGTTTCAGAGACCATACACATAATCTCTGCTACCTTTTACATATGCGGCAAAGATCATCTTTAATTCCTTGATGACATTCTATTTGGTAACACAGATCTTAGACACCTTTCCTCAGTATTCAAAGCATTGAAAGTAATGTGCAGAAAAATATTTACTTGCTATTTTAACTGCTTCAGCTTTGTGCGTTACTTAACAGTTGCATCTTTCCTTTTTAATACTTGCACCACATGATTTTGTTCCCTTTTCACTTCAGCAGTTTTACAGTCAAGAAATAGCAGCGTAAATATTTTAAAAGTTGATTTGAAATATTACAATTCAAACAACATAATTTATTTTTTTAACGGTAGGCCAAGAAGTAGGTTAGTGTTGCATTTGAAAAACACCCTGGCTTTAATGTTAGACAGACCTAACTTCTTTCAACCTGAAATCAATAATTCAATCCAGCAATTCAAATGTAAAAGTGCCAATTACTTTAATAGCACTTTTTTCTTATGCACGAGTAGTAATTTATAACATGAATCCAGGGTTTGGTCAAGTTATTCAGCTGAAACTATCTACTTCCAAAACATCAGTTTAGAATTAATTCTTCATACCCATTACCATTTGAATCACATAAGAGGGAAATGAAATAAACTACCAAGAAACTAGAGTTATTATTTTCCTTATGATGCTCGAAGAGCTTGCAAGATGAAAAGCATACAAATTGGAACTGGACACATAGCAACTAAGTGGTTATTCTGTCACACCGCATTTCACAAATAAAAGCATCCTCCAGGTCCTTTGATTAAAACATGAAACAGGCAAAATAAGCAGTACTTGCAAGACATAGTTCAAGGAATATCTCTTGTACAGCTCAATGGTTAATCACATTTCCTCCACAAGACTTTAAAATTAGGTCTGACACTTCTGCTGGTCATAAATATCAAATGGAAATTAATGAGCATTTTAAGTAAAGACCAAATAAATATGTAACTATGAAAGTACCACAATACACCATGTCATCCCATATCTTATTACATTTAATAATGGATCTTACAACAAACTAGTGAAAATTCTTAGTTAACCAGACCAACAGACACATATGAACAAAATTGTCACTGTCCACTCAACACTAGAAATCCTCTTTAAATGAACTGCAAAAACTATACAGATTACCCAGAACTGAAAATTTCTTAAACCCTGTAGAAAAACAGGAAATAGGCTAATCAAATCATACCTGGATAAATTGCTTGGTTTTCACAAGCCCCACGTCTCCAACTTCTATCTGTGCTCTTGACAGCCTCTCTTCAGTTTCACTTAGCCAATGATTAAATCTCTTCATGTCAGAATGAAAAATCTCCCACTTTTCCAAAGATTTGTCAAACCGTCTGAAAGTATAAAAGGAAATGAAATAACAGTCTATTGATACTTTATTTATTGACAACAACAAAAAAAAAAAAAAAGAAAGAAAAAGAGAAAAATATTGGATGTCTCAGGTTAAAATCAGTGTAATATTGATGGCATAATATATTAGCATTTGTAGCAGTTATATCAAATGGCAATATGGAAGTACCACTGAAGTGAAATTATCATTAAGCAAATGCAGCACAAATCAGTGTTTTATAAATTTAAAAATCCTTTTCAATAAAATGCAATGGTCTTCAAGTGAATTTCCACTTGCACTATGCAAAGGGACCCTCTATTAAAGCCTTTTTTTCTATATGTTTCACTTTGACTATTTTATAAAGATAGCTATGCAAAAAAAGAATAAAAAGTCCTGAAAAACAAGGATGACTTAAAAAAAAAAATAGAACATTAAAAAAAATAGGGTTTTGAACAATAAACAAGGATGAAAAGTATTACTATCAAGTCTGCAAGTCTACAGTCCCCTACAAAAAGACCAGAGAAGTACTTCTGGCATTTTGGGAAAACCTGACCTGTTTTTGCCTAGAGTGACTGGTTGATCTTCTTCTTCAAGAACTGTTTGACTTGGCCACTGCCAAATATTAAAGAAATTAAATGAAGACAGATTTATAAGGGGGTTTTGCAGATGGCCCATGTCTTAAGAAATTCAGTTATCTTGTGTGTTAGATTGGTGTGGAAATGTAATCACTAATCAGAGATTAGCCAGAATGTTCTGTTAGAAGATCATCATTAAATGTGCTACTGTTGTTTAGTTTAATAATCCTCCTTTACAGGATTATAATAGATTTTAGGGTGTACTTAAAGGATAAAAACAAAGATGCTCAATTATTTCTCTAGGAGATAATCTGGTTCTGTACGGGCAAACTATACGATTATTTGAATGTTAAGGAGGTTAATTCACCAAACAAAATGACATTACTATCAGGGAATACAGATAATCTTTTCCACTTTACTGATCATTTTTCATTTTTTTAGAAGAAAATATAAGCAGGCTATTGACCTGATTAAATATTGTAGTCAGTCATCTAACTTATTTATTAAAATGACTGTGATCATTTATCATGCTTATCATATTTTATTGTTCAAAATTAGTCAAACCATAATTGATAGGCATATTATAACAGGTTTTTTTTATAACTACCTTACTCAGAATTAAAAGGAAAAAATTAATTTTACTTAAAAAACATCACCTAGAAAATAAAATTAAAATTCCATTTATTTTGGTCCAGAATGGTCTCTCATTTTGGACACTACATCAAAATATTTTTCTCCTGTCCCTTACAAAGCAAAATTACTATTCTCAGCATGACAATGCTTATCAGAAGCTTAAATGTAAAAAAAATTCAGTAGGGGTTGATATTAGTATCATCGAATTTGCATTCCAGAACTTGCAAACTGAAACTCCCATGACGCTACATTCCTCCTTTGCTCTATGAAATAAGAGTTGTAAGAAGAAGAAAAACAAAAAGTTGCAACAAGAAGATATGCATATTTAAAGCTTAAAAGTTTCAACAGCAGTGCTCATTGCTCTTGTCTAAAAACACCTTGTTACACTCAGTATAAGTCAATACAAAACATCAGTAAAAAAAAAAAAATTATCAACAGGCAAAGCCACTAAAATTCAAAATTCTTGCAGTGATTAAATACTTAAATACTGTTAAAATGGTAAGAGAAAATGTAATTTTTGCTGCAGTGCCAGGTGGGGGTCCGTTCGAACATCACCAAGCAACTTCCTGCTCTGGGAAGTTATGGGACACCTCCCCTGAATACACCTAAGTGAAAGCTTCCTTTGCTGAATCTGTGTATTACATCTGCTTACACACAGGACTACTCCGTATAGCTTTTTAAACTTTAAAAACACGGAGGCTTTTGTTTGTTAGTTTGCTTGTTTTGCCATGTGCAATCCTGTTACCAGGTGGTAAGTTCAAAACCCTCAAAAGGAGAAGGCTAATTAACTACCAACGCTGAACAGCTAAATTGCTGAAGGCTTGGCACAGCAGAATGGAGAATAAATTCATAAGAGAGCAGTACTCTGAGGACTATGAAAACTCAGAAAGCATATGTCTGCCTCAGGAAACCCCAGGCACACAATTTGGAGGATAGGAAAATTAAAGGCCTTGTATACCCTTACCTAGGGATCCACCTTTGTTTGCCATCAGAGATGAGTCATTGAGCTAAAATACCCCAGTGTAGCCATTCATCTGCGTCTTCATCTGCTCAAACCCTTTCCCTCAGACAGGCATAAGCCAAAATAATGTGGATAGTAGGTGACTGACTGAAATCTGGGCAGACAGTCCTTTCTGATTTCTGAATTTCCTTTCTGATGTGTCCTCCTCTCTGCTTTTCTTAGGACATGTGCAATAACAAGGTGCAAACAGACACCCCGAAGCCAAGCAGGAGGTTCTGGATGAGAATATAGGACTTGTGCACATTACAAAGCACATAAGTATTGTACATGAGCTCTGACACAATAAGGGAGCTTTATACTCTATCTTGAGTATGTTTGGGTTGAAAAGTGAAAAAAAACCTCTCACACAATTTTTTTATATATATATTGACCCTCCAGCAGGGACCATGTTAAGCAGTAGCTTGTGGGAGCAATTGCATTTTATCGTATTACTACATAATGGATTTATTTTGCCTCTGGAGAGCAAGAAAGAAAAAAAAGCAACCAAAGACAACTGCTGAGGTAATACATAGCACAATTTATATTAAGTCATAAAAATATTGGTGGTTTCCTTCCTGCCACTCTTCTGAACCCTTGCACCTGACTTGCTACAAGTAAAATTTGATATTCTGTGGTAGCATTGTACATGACATTGCACATAGATTTGCAAATGACAATTTGGATATACTGTCAGTGGAACTCTAAACAACATAATGGGATTGCACTTGATGTTCCGTGTCACAAGATTGGTGTCTTTAAGAAGCCGTGCAAAGGTGAAAGGAAAGACCTTTGAAAACAGGAAAGACACAAACATAAGATGGGGTACAAAAGGTTATTGGTTCGTTGTTGTAAGCCTAATCTTAATTCTGCATCTGTGTTTCAATTAATTCCTTGATATTTTGATAGTATTCCTTGATAAACTATGAAACCCACTTTTGTGACGCATTCTGGTTTAGCAAAACCTCACAATCAGTTGACCCACAGAAAAAGAATGCTATTATTTATACACTTTCCTGAAAGACATGGTTTATGTCATGGAAATTGTTATTGTAAGAAACATATGTTTTATTGTTCATATTGGGAAAACATTCCGTAAACTTCATTTCTATACTGTTGCTAAACAATATACTGTAGGATTATGCTAATATTAACCCAAAAATTATGCAGTTTTGTCAGCTTGATTCAGCACAATTAGCACCTTGTAAAATATACACAAAACATCAAAGTAGTATAAATAATTATGTGTTAGAATGTGAGAGCATTAATTTTAATACTTAAGGCCATTCTTACAGATAACAAAATAAGAAAACTTGGTTTTGTCAAGCAACTTCTACAATTAAATTGCTTAAAGAAAAAGCTAACCCATTTTCAGAGGTTTTGATGTTTTCATTTGATTTCACAGAATTCATGTGCTTTCTTAATTTATATTTAATTTCCATATCCTCTCTGCATTTGGACTCAAAGTGATAATCTCATTTTAGACACTGCTACACTTAGATCTTGATCTCAGGTTTTGCTGTGGGTCCATTCTGGGACAACACTTAGCTGTACATATTCTATTCACACCTTTGCACCCTGTCTTTCGCCCATAAACTACCAACTGACCAGAAATAAAAAATAAACTGCAACCAAAGCAACCATAGCAATGCCATCCATCAATTCAAAACTTAATTTCTCTCCTCTTCCCAGAAAGTAGGTTCTGCAGCATTACATAAATTAAAAACATTCTACGTTACAATTACATTATAAATATTTTGATATCTTGAATTGTATTGATTTTATTATTCTTCTTACCCTAGTTACTGATATCATACCATTCAGTGTCCATCTCTAGAAAATGACAATTAAATTGGCTATGAAAAGCAAGATGGTGTTAGTCATTGTTGGTTTTTAGGCATATACAAATCCATTTTTATTATACATGAGAGAGCAATAAACTTAATAACCATTTACAATTAATAATTATACAGCAAATCCATTGGATCCTAATGGATGCTGTGCATCAATAATTTAAATAGAAACACTCCATATAATTTATAAAACATACATTATTTTTCTAACTTAAATAAAGCTATTTATTACACATATGAACTTCAAAATTCCAATTCTTTTTTTCCTACAAAGTTTTCCTTTATCAGAACAGAGATGCAATCATGTATTTTAGAGAACTTTGCCTAGACACCTGGATTAAGTGTAGGTAATAACTTTGCCCTAGAGAAAATAAAGAAATACTTGATTAGTGTGACCTAGGTGAAAGAGTAGCATATTTTGCAACTCTCTTGTACATTAAAAGTATCCATGCAATTGGTAACAAAACCACAAATGTCATAACTTTCCAAGGTGTAACTATCAGAAGCATGATAAGAAAACCCCAAATCAAACATTTTACACGGAACGAAGAGTAGCTCAATTTTATGGAAACCCAAACCAGTATTTCTGCCTGCATGTGAAAGGTATTGTACCCATTTCATCCTCACAGTGGGTGACGGTGCATGCTGCACTTCCAGGATACTGCAGCGTGTTAGTATGACCCACCCGATAGTGGCATCCATCCGATAAAATTAAATATGAGTGAAAACCCGCATTGACTTCTGACTGTCATGGTCATGTTCTCCTCCTTCCCCTGCCCCAGGGGCTCTGACCTGCTTAAGGCCAGCTCTGATGTGGCACAGCAGCATGAGCTGTCATCGGGCTTTAGCGAGAAATGACTGTGAGAAACCTCGTGTGGGGTTTCTGTTCAGGGCTTCAGGGCCATTTTTAAACTCAGACCTTGACCTGGGCTACTCTGTGAGTCTGTCCACAGCACAGCTTGCTCACTGCAGCCACAGCCAGCTCTGCTCTCCACCTTCAGGTGCAGTAGGAACTTTGGGAGAGGTCCCTGCTTGCAGCCCCTTACCCCAGCATTGCTGTGCCTTGAAACTCTCAAAAATACCTTCTGGAGTTCTCCAGAGCCAGAACATCTGTGTGCTGCTGTTTACACAACACACTGAGCAAGTATTTCCACTGTCCTTCTACGTCCCAGTTCCTGTGACTACAGGGTGGTGGTTGGAAGGTGGGGCAGCCAGCACAGAGGACACATCCTACAAAGGGGTGTTAGAGTGCCTGGACTGCCCAGCTACATCCTCATCCCACCAACCAAATGTCCATTAACTGCTGGAGCACACTGGGTGGGCTCCTGGAGAGAGCCTCTTCCACCTGGGTTTCATCTGAACTAAATCCAGAGCACTCTTTGGTGTGGGACAGAGAACAGCGAGCAGCTGATCCCAACCCAAACAAAATACTCATGGACACATTCTAAGTCAGTACCAGTGAAACCCAGCAGGCAATTCTGTCTCCCAGGTTCTGCTGCAGTTCAGATCCAGCCTGGGACAAGGCCCAACGATAGTTTCTACAGCCTGGACACAGAGACAGGTGCAAGACCCAGAATTATAGAGAGCTGGAAAATCATATCCAGTTGGGAGAAATCAGTTCTCAGAAATTCCATCAAATTACCATCATAATTCATAAATAAAAAATTCATTTCAGGGAATTTGTGGCACAGAGCATGTATAATGCAAAGTATATATTACAGGATGTCCCCTCAGTATTGCCCTGTAATTACTATGAAGTGCTTAAATCCTATGATTTCCAATGACAGAGTTCTTAGTTCAACCTGTAATAACATGTTTTATCCTCCAAAATTGCCCTGTTCAATTTTATGTTTCCACTGCCTGTCTTCAAATCCCCCTACAATGGTGGCTTTAGAGCAGGAAGAATAACATAAAACTGATGATACCAGTTAATGCTGGCTGTTGACTTCCTGAGCCTGAAAGATGTTATTTATCCTGCTTAAGGTGTGGTAGATGAGTACAAAAATATATATACTGGGAAATTAGACTTCCTCATTTCACTGAAAATCATAGTGATAACAGACCACTTAGCATTATCTTCTTAAAGTACTGATGCCTGTATTTGCACTAGGTATTTTTTATCTTTTACAGCTTTTCAGTCAGTTAAAAACCTTTTTAAGTTTACAATAAAATTTCATTTAAAATCCCTTTCCCCTTTAATTTGGAAAATTCATTCGAGATGAGAAACCTAGGTCCAAGTCACAGTTACTAGGTCTTATTGTAAGAGTAGCATATAGTAAATAGTTCTGTTTTTCTGAAACTAAAATGTTGATGACTTATAGAACTTTCAGCAATGGAAAAGCAGAGAAAACTGATAGAGGAGAGTGTGCATCATACTGCTGTCAAGGAGAAAATATTTGTAAGACATAAAGAGCCTGCTTAGATAAAATACCTAACAGTGTCCTTTCTGTGTTTAACAAAAATATCTTAAATAATTCTGACATCTGTTAGTACAATAGAAAAACAAACAAAAATCTATACTATACTCAGAAAGTGTATTTTCCAGTATCATTAAAATTAATAAGTATTTTCACAGTAGTGGCATTTGAAAGCTTGCTTTTTACGTTTGACTTCTGTGAATAATGATTTACTGTAATGAAAAAAAGTATTTGCAATGTCCAGGAAGAAGAGGAAAAAGACAATGTACTTTGTGGAAAAGGGGCTGAATGGTAAAGGTTACCATAACAATGGCAACTACTACCACCTAAAACCTAAAAAAATTATGTGGCATGTTTATGAGGAATTATATATATACATAAGCATGTATATATACAAATATATATTCTCCATATATATAGATACACTAATTATACACACTATTTTACAAAAAACAAATGTTCAGAGCATTATATATATTAGTCTTGTGAATAACAAAAGACCTTCAACACTGTCAAGTAAAATTTGTCAAACTAGAAGTTCTTACTTCATGAATAAATAGCAAAAGACATTTTGGCTAATGCATATGATTGTAATATCAAGAATTTAAACAATGTAAAGATGCCTACAAGGGCTGGTATCAGAAAGTTATTATCTTTAGTATGAGTAACATGCAGTAGAGAATAGGTTCTATATATTCTATCACTTGATCCAACTCAGTTAGGAAAGTTTCTAATGATTGGATGGAATAGCGTCCAGAAAACAATTGAGTCCTGGAGGTAACTCTCAGGACAAACTGTGGCTGTCCAGTACAGGGGAGGTTTAGGTGGGATATTAGGAAAAATTTCTTCCCCCAGAGGGTGGTCAGGTGGTGGAACAGGGTCCCCAGGGCAGTGGTCACAGCACCAGCCTGACAGAGCCCAAGAAGTGTTTGCACAACTCTCAGGCACATGGGGTGACTCTAGGCCTGCCCTGTGCAGTACCATGAGTTGGACTCGATGATCCTTGTGGGTCCCTTCCAACACAGGATATTCTATGATTCTGGGTCTAGTAAGGAATCCCAAACACATCATCCTATCTGTTCATCACTGATCTCAAAGAATAAAATTTGTGTGAAGGTAGATGAAATTGTGCAAGCAAGCTATTAATTCAAAGAAATTGTGGCTGAGGTGATGCTGGAGGCCAGCTTTGTACAATGTGACACGGTCAGCTACTGTTGCAAAGGCCTTCATAAATCTTTCTGGGCAGTGGAGAGTCCACATTGCATCCCACTCTTCAGCAACCAGAAGGAAAACAAGAGAATATAATTGAAAGAGGCTCTAATGTTATGCAGAATAAGACTATAACAGGTAAGTTTAATGCAGTTTCTGTCTTCAGTTATCTCATACCTCAAACACCATTTTTTTGGTTTTGTCTTAGAACACAGAAGCTAAACAGAAATCTAGTCTTTGGGGATACAGCAGTACAGCAAGAATCAATAGAAGCTAAACAGACATAGCCTGCTTATCAGAGAAAAGAAGCTCACATAGTAGGAGGCTCTGATCTTTCATATAGTCCATATGTCAGTCCCATTGGACAGTAAGAATTATTCACAGAATAAAAGATATGAAATGGAACTTAGAAATAAGCTTAATCTAAAACTGACATACTCAGTTTAACAATCTTTATTAACTCTCAGTAAAGAAAGTAATTAGTAGAATATATGTGTATTTAGATTAGCAGTCTTTAAATCAGTCTTAACAATATTATGTTTGTTTACTCTAAATTAATTTAAAGTTTACATCGAGATATTAGAGGTCTGTTTAACAATATAATTAACGTGTTCCATTCTCCTCTGATTTGAGTGCAATAACTTTTACTTTCTTGCAGAACAATGTGCAGTTATGATCCTAAAGGACTATAGTTAGATTTCAGGCATAACAAATTATGAAGAGAAAAAGATGATATTTCAAAGCAGTTACAATTAACTTTTAGTTATTAAGTGTCCTAGCTAGAGATATTTTTAGTTAATACCTGTTAATTGAACTGTCAGGTATTTTAAAACAGACTTGAAAAAAATGTCCATACTTTGCCACTGCTACTGTGACCTAACTATTTAACAAAGCGTATTTTACTTCTTTGTATATAAACTAACCAAAGAAAAGTGATGCACAAAACTCTACAGAATATTCGTGTTGCATATTTCACTAAGAAAATTTTTCATAACTCATATTTTGATATTTTAGAGAGACCCACTTTAGTATGAAAATTCACAACTATAAGTCTTTTCAGTGTTATATCACAGAAGAGAGCTTTGGGTGCTTTATTAGCATAAAGAGTTGGGCAGCACGATGGAGCTGCCCATCGTATAAACATGCACACATGGTCATGTTAGTTGGCACATACTGACTTCAAAGGTGTGTTTACAGCAATAAGCATTAGGGTCTTTATCACCACATTGTGTCACACAAAAAACAGTAATCAGGCACTATGAGACATTAAGTCCAGGAAAATTTTTTGAATTATGTACATTTGGCCTATTTCTTCCTGCAACTGCAGCCTCTGGGGTCTGTAGCTTTTCTTGTGTCATAAAAAATGCCTGAGAACACTTTCTAGGAAAATTTTCCAGGATTCACAATGAGAATTTTAAATGTTATGTAACATAGGCTATGTTTAATTTAATGTAGATCTTTTAATTTTCCCATAAAATCAAGGAGTTTGGATTTTGGAAATAAATCTTCCAAACAGGTTTGCACTTTTCCTCAAAGCAAAATAAATAGCTATAGTTTGGAGTGTGGCAACATTTACTGTTTCATTAAATTTACAGAAAAGCAAATTGAAGCAGGAAAGAATCCTGAGGAAGGCTGTGAGCAACACACAAGAGAAGAAGGGGCAGGGAAAGGTTTGTATTGGAATAATATTTTTTTTTTTTTCAATACTGATCCTCTTTGTTAGAAGGAAGTATGTCTTCTATGGCTATTAATATTTAGCACAATGAACAACTCAGTTTTCACAGGAAAAAAATGAGATGCTCTTAAGAGCAATAAGGAACAACTAAGAAGTGCAGATTTACAAGAGGGACTGAAGGAGCTGTAATTTCTCACCCTTATTAATCATAGTTCCCACCTCACTTTGTGGCTGACATCCCAGGGATTTCCAGCCTAACAACATATTTTTTTCTCCCACTCTTCCCATCTGCTTGACAGATATATAAGTTAGAGAGAAATGGCAGTTTAGGCAGGAAACAAAAAGAAATGTCAGTGTCTCCCTGAAAGACAAACCTGACACTCCAATCCCAGTCACAGCCCATGACCTACCATGCAAGAGAATCATTACTGTTTTTTGGACAAATAACCAATAATTTCAAATTATCATTACATTTTGCTTAGAGTTTGCAGAACTGCAGTTCCAGGGTACAAACTTATCAGTAGAAAAAAGCACTGACTCAGATTTTCAAAAAAAGATTTTGAGATTCCCAGTGCTTTGTCTCCAGCACTAAAGAAAGTCTTGAAAATCCCTCCTTGCTTGCCAGAGTAACAAGCTAACTGCAATGGATGCCTCTGCAATTGGTTCTCCACAGACACTTTATCCCCTTGCTCCTGTAGCTAGGAAACACAAAGCGATGGTCCTCGGAGGATAAAGTAGTGACAGCAAAGAAGCTCTTTAAGCTTAAGCAACTTCCCCTTTCTGAAAGAGGGAGGGCTATGCAGTTCCATTTACAAGATGACAGCCAGCTTGATTTTTCGAAAAAGAAAATCCCTAGAGTAGTTTAAAAAAGGGTCCCAGTCCTCTGCCAGCTTCTGAGGATCAATACAGCATTCTCATTCAACTTATTTCTCCCAAATCTCTGTGGGAAAAGTCATGCTAAATTGTTTAACTAGGGAAGAACAGTTGTTTTCGATTAAGCTGTGGTAAGGTATTTTTTAGTTCTCTGGGCCCTGATTATGTCTTGTTCAGTCCCAGGTGAATCTGGTGACTGTCACAGGAACATTCCAGCACCAGCAAAGAACTGTACTGATCCTAATGGGGTTTCTGCAGCACAGAATGGGCTGAAATTATTATGAAAGTGGTGCTTAACAGTAGAAGAAAGAAATAGGTGACTCAGCACATCGTGCTCGGTAAACACAGATAAAAATGCTGCACTCACACCAAGATCTTCCTTATATTTCTTACAGAAATCATACTTTCATTGTTCCTTTAACAATACAAAGTCAAATAAGTAGATTGAGATTCTTTTAAGAAATGTGTTCAAAATTCAAAACCTATGGCTCTACCTACTTAAAAAATAGCCAAGCAGGTGTTTAGCTTGCTTGAAATTAGAGTGGAAGAAAACATGCTGCTCATTTGGAGACATATGCACACGAAAGAAAGGGAAGGAGATGAAAGTTAGAAGGAATCCTACTCCTTTCTGTGGTAGCCAAAAAAAAAGCCTGGTGAAACAAGCTGTTGAAAAATAAAACAATCTTTCTTGGTTTTGGACATTACCCCCAGGGAAAAGCTTTGACACAGCAGCAAAGTCTACTTACCTATGCTTTGCTTCCCTTACATAGCAAACATCTCAAGGTTCCACTTCAGGGGTTTTTACTAGATGGAATTACATCCTTGTATTACAAGGTTCTGTAATTAATTTATTCTACTTACTATAAATATGTCTCAGTAGAAAACCAGATGACAGAAGGAGCTGCATATTAGTAGAAATCACATACAACACACCGTTTGTATTACTTATATCAAGAGCATTAAAATGAGAATCCCTTAAAATTATATTTAATCCTGATTGTTAGATTCTTCATTGTCAGAAGTAAAATCTTCTTAACATCTTCTATGTAACTTCAAATACTTTTTTTTCTAATAGCAATTTAATTCAACAGCCACCTCCATAGAACAGTTTAACTGTGTATGTGCAATGTACATAAATATATATTTGTCTGTATATATATATACAAAGTCTTTATTTCAATTTTTCACTCTTTTCCCTGGTACACACTGATGACTTTAGTGCATAATTTACATTTCAAAGGATGCTTCAAAAACAAAAATGCTGACTAGGGAAAATGTTCAAATTCAAGGATTATCACATCACTGTAGCCAAGATTTCTTGTGCTTTCTACTAATAAGTGGAAAAAACAGTGACACAGTAAAAGCCCAGGACTAAAATTCAGACTTCCTACTCAAAATCTATGTGTCACTCTGGGGTAGTAATCTACCTTTCTTTACTCAAACAGTACTAATGTCAAGCCTAACAGCAAAATATTTGTGCAGATGGAGTGCAAGATCAAACCTGTTTAGCACTGTCAAGGCTGACCTGGCTGGGTGTTGGGTTGCTTCCAGGGTGTACATACACTGCACAGCCTTACACCTCTTCTTACACAAAAACCAGCCCATCTGCAGTAGCTCCACCATTCACCAGGCAGTCGGCTGGACCAGGGGTTATGTAACTGGGTAACAGATGAAGATTTGAGAAAGTTGTTTAGGGTGGATATTAGGAAAAGATTTTTCATCCAGAGGGTGGCTAACCACTGGAAAAGGCTCCCCAGGTAAAGTGGTCACAGCGCCCAAACTGAGAGAGTTCAAGAAGCATTTGGACGATGCTCTTGTGATTCTTGGTGTTTCCAGCACAGGGTCAGGAGTTGGATTCGATATTCTGTGACTCAACTGCTGTCATCATAAACTCCAGTGAGCATGTATCACAGGAAAATACAGTGTTAGTCAACCCCACTGCCGTAAGTCCATAAACCCAAAAGGATGTCACTATCAAATCACGGCACTAACAATTTCACAAATAAGAAACAAGAGGTCAAGAGATTTCTGTTGTAGGGGATGAAGAAGTCCTGAGTGCCAAGTGTAAGCTGAGATAGGTCACTCTGCTCCATACCTTGGCTGCTGATTTCAGGACCCTGAAAACTGTCACTAGATCCTCATTCTCATTTATTTGGGGAATATGAAGTTGCACTTTGTCCCTTTCTCCTTTAGCAAATGTAGGACTAGGTTGAGCAGTCATTAACCTGGAGGTGAGGTTTGGCTCACTAAATGATTTGCTGGATTTGTATAGAAAGTCTGCTTTACCAACATTGCTGACAGCGGCAGAAAGAATACTGCTGGGCAGTTTTAGAAATACCAAATGTGTAAAATAACTACGCATTCATGATGGTGGTGCATTATTTACTCATCCTTCTCTTTACTTAGGACCAAGGCAGTGCATAACAAAGTTATCCCTGTTAGCTATTGCTATTCCTTCACTATAAACAGGTAAGGAATCTGGAGCATCTTAGCTTGGCACCCTTTGAAAGTGCTAAGCAAACAACCTGCTGTCATTTAGCCTAACTGACGAGGAGCCCTGATTACATCCCAGGACTTACATAGGTGATAATAATGAAAGTATAAAATATTAAAAAAAAAAAAAAGAAAATTAAAATGGAGGAACAGAATGAGCTTGTCTGACTGTCTTGTGAAAGATAGTATTGTTGTTCTGAAGTGACCAATAAAAGAGGGAAAATTTTAGAGAGTTAAAACTGTGTGGTTTTTTTTAAACTTCTGCTCTGTAATCCACTCCTTCGTGACCAGACAATTCAGAGTAAGGTAGAGAATAATCACTCCATGCACTTTAATCGAAGTTGCAAGTTTATACAATATAAAAATCTTAGATAATGATAAGTTGTAGATATCTACAAGATGTTCACAGACATTTTTGTTTTCTTTCCAATACGACCTTCTTCTACTCTGTTCATGGACATATAATATTCAAGACTCTACAAGCCTACACAGTTTAGAATTCAACTGTGTGGTAGTCTTCACAAAAAGTGTGCTCTTCCTCTATCAGAATCTTGGAGAGTGAAGAGGCTACACATAGAACGCTCCCAGAGCTCCCAGTTATGCCAGCACAAAGGTCAAGCTAAATCAAGAATTCTGTTCTCAGCTTCAGTCTCACCTATTTTCCTTCAAAGTACATGCAAACTGCTCAAAGGCAGTTCAGTGACGTGTCCTTAAGTGACTATAAATGCTGATTTATAATTTCTGCTCTGTCTTAACATGTTCTGCAATGTTCAGATCACGGCAAGCTTGTTCTACATTACTGTTTCAACATTTCTAGCAGCTACTCTCAATGCTATCTATTCTATCTTTCTATTTTATGATGTCACTATCTTCCCTGCTTTAGAGGAATACTAATACTTTAGAGGATACTTTGGAGGATCATGACTAGACTCTTGAGTTAACAGCAACAGTTACTGAAATAACCTGAGCTGGTAAAGAAAAAGGATATGGCAATTGTGATTAGTTCCTATTTCCTTTCACCAGGCAAGATGCTACATCTTGGCTGCACTGAATGTCATGGACTTGATTTCAAAAACTAAGCATCTCTAACTACTGCTACTATCAACTACAGCATAAGATGACAACTCTGAAAAAGGGGTTTAATAAAAAGAGCAAATCCAGGTGGGAATTGACTTGGAGACTCAAAGCTGACTGCTAAGTCTCCTTCTAGAAATGTTTTCATATATGATTGTATGTTTGTGCACTATTGCTCCATAGATCATAAGCTGAAACAAAACTTTGTTGCAAAATGATTTCTATCTCTTTCCAGAGTCAGTCCTAGTGCTCTTTTCCTACTTTTTCTTTTCCTATACTGCAAATCCACTGAAAGCAGTGGAACTGCTTCTGACTTACAGTGCCATAAGAGAGTCAGCATCAGGAGGCAGAAGACAGGTGGTTATAGAACCTTTGTATTACTTGCCATCAAACTACAGATCGCTTTCTCTTTGTCTGATATGGATGATTGCCCTCTCATTCTCACAACGGAACAGAGTACACAGGTATTGTTTACAAATGTAACTGCATTTGCAGAACTGATTGGAGAAATGGTGCCAAAACAGCAATCATGAACAGCTCAGTGTTTGCTAGGATCACCATGTTTCATGGGTACTTCCCATGCAGACACCTTGGAAATAAGCTCTTTCCTGCTATGGTATATGGAAGATGACAGTGCTTTATAGGATGCAGAAAGACTTGGGGAACTGACCAAAGGATTGTGCATCCAAATTGGAAAAAAAGAAATGCACTTGAACTGGAATTGCTGTTGTGCCAGAGGATTTAAAGATAGTGAAGACAATCATTGGTCTGTTTAGTGCACTGCAGGGACAAAGACACTCATGGTTATTAGAGGAATTTATTTCTGGGCTTGCAGTCTCCCACAGCGTGTACTAAAAAGTATCAGTTCAGAAGGGCAGCAACATATTCTCCTTTTCCTTTACTGGCAAACTACAGTGCTTACCATTAATCATCCTGACAATATGAAAATGCAGCATTATTCTCTTAAGTATTTCTATGCCTTTTGCTTTTCACTGATCTACCACGTTGTCAATGCTATAGACACAGACAAGGTACACAGCTGTGTGTAGTGAAAAAGGCAAAAAAGAAAAACGCTTAAAGCAATCATAATTAAAATATTTGTGCCTAGGGTATCTGTATTGGACCTTTCTGTTTTTTAACTTTATTTTCTTGCTTGATTATATTATTTATTTGATTTGATTTGATTAGCAAAATGGCTTTTAAAATTAATATTCATTGTGAGATGCTAGCCGGTCTTTCATCTGTTTCAGAAAACCAGGAATACTTTTTCCATGACATAAAAGCCTTGATGGTTCCTAATCCCACCATTTCTACACTGAAATCAGAGGGGATAATGGAAATAAGTCAGTAAGCATGGAAGAGCCTTAAAACCTCCAGAGAAAAAGATTCATGGAACAGCAGGTGTCTGTACAACATTTTTGTCTTACATGAAGGCCTGTGAACCTGAGTGGAAAAGAACAACTCAGTGATTCCCCAGATTTACGTTTCATCTGGGTTTCCAGCTAGTCAGAGGGCATTTTGTATCCTGACAGAAAGAAAAAATACACTGGAAAGATGGAAAAAGCATTTTTCCTGTTAGCCAGTCCTGCACAGCGCTGGGAGCACAGCAAAACCGGCAGGAAGCCCCAGCCCCACAGGTGCAGTGCTCGGGGGAGAGCAGGGAGGGAAGAAAAGGAGAATAAACAGGTAAAAAAAAATCACATGCAAAATAAGCAAATAATTTCCAAACGCTTTGTCATTTCTAACATCTGTCACAGCTTCTCACTTCAGCCCCTCTCTATGTTCATAAAGGCGGCACTTTAGGGAAGTGGTGCTCTTGCCGGTACAGGGTTAGGATGGAATTAAGGGTTCACTTTTTGGCAAATCAGAATACTTGTATCTAACCTTAAAAAAGCATCTAAATATCACAGCTCTTCCGGTCTTATTCATGAACTGACAATAATATACATTTTCAAGATGTTTTGAGTTGATTTAGCCAGATTTACGAGGGAAAGTAAATAAGAGGCTAATAGGACTAGATATGGAATTAGGAACTATTTAATACATAAGACATCTTCTATTACTGTTTATGATTTCTTTGCATGTGATCATTAACCATACAGCATCTGAGTAGAAATGTCTTGTGCACAGCCAGAAAACACTTCTGAAGGTTTTGTCAAAGTAGTCAGGAGAGAATCTCATGGATCATGGGAAAGCAATATGGCTGGAGTGGCCCTACAATACCACAACTTCAAACTTTAATTGCAGAATGTCTACCATTTAAGAAGACATAATATGCATGACTCCAAAAAAGGTCAGAGTCTGGCTCTGCAAAAGCAAAATATTCAACAACAGTCTTGATGACTTTTAGAAAATTCTGTTATATAGTAAAACCTGCAAATTAATTTGACTGATTATTTCTTAGTTCTACACAGAAAGCAATCACAATTACTGCATTTTATATGCTATAATAATATAGGCAGTCTATATTAAACACTGAAGCATGTTAATACATATTTCCTCAAAAGATTAATAATTAAACAGCTAAACATTTTTTTTCAGACTACATCCCTAAACTCAATCTCCTGAGTTAAGGAGTTCAGACTTTTTACTGCTTTAGAACACAATGATGAATCTGGAAGTTGGGATTTACTATTTTTGTCAGCATCCTATTTTCAGACAACCTTTTTAAAAATCAAGGTGACAATTTTATCATATTGAAAACATTAAAAGAACCTAGATTTTGGCATACAATTCTGAGATAATGGGTGAAATCTGAGACAGCTACTGAATAAATACTAGATATGCCGATCCTAGTAATCAGAATTCTTTAAAATGTGCTTGCTTCTAAACAGCTATTGAAACTGAGCTTCCATTGTTGGTTTTTTTCTTCTTTTCTCTGAGAGTAGAAACAGAGGCATTTATTTCTACTATGGGGAATATATGATACAAATTATTGATTTTATGGCTGTTTAAAGAATATTTAGAATAATCTCAGCTACATTTTCCTTATATTTTGCTTTTCTTTAACTATGCTACAGACAAAACATACAACTATTTATAGCCTATTGTTTTCTTTGGTGTATCCTCTCATTTTGTTTGTAGAAAATTCAGTTTCAAGGTACCATATCACTTCTTAGTCCATATGATTTCTATCTCAAAAGATATAAGACTATCATGAGATTCATACTGATGAACTCATAGGATCTGAAACCTTTCATGCATGTATTTCTGGGTATGTGTGAGTATCCCGCTCAAAATAATATCATCAGAACACAAGGTGAGAATTCAGTTCAAGTTATGATCACTGCAGAAGAGAAAATGGAACAGGGAAAACTCTCCCCCTCTTGGCAAGGAAGTAGCACAAGCCACTCCTTTCTTAGGCTGGTATTAAACATCAGTGTCAAAAGTTCGGATCTGAACTAAAGAAATAATGTGTCTGATACATCAGTTAAAGGCCTCCTCTTGCCCAGGAAGATGAATGCCCTAAAGCCCTATACCTCGAGATTAAGGTGGCAAAGCCACTTAGAAAGCTAAGCTTTATGGCACCCAAGAGTTATGCATATAGGTGTTTTAACCTAAAACCACTAAACTTCCAGTTCTGTGGAATAAAGTGCTGCATCTGTCAATAAAATCTGGACCACAAGCCTTATAAAGGTTAAGTTTCTTTAACCTTTCTCAAAATGGTTCCAAGTACAATGGCAATGTCTCTCAACTTGAGAGCAAAATTGGAGCAACTAAAAGCACTTTCATACATGCATGCAACTACACACACAAAGATAAATGTACAGAGGATTCAACCTATAGCAATACATGTTATGCTAAGGAAGGCAAATTTATGGCCAGGAAAAACAATTCTGCAGCCAGACATAGCACTTTACAATGATAGCTAATAAAAATGGTAGAAGGAAGTTCTTTGTTTAATAGTGATAAAGGAAAACCAAATAGTATCACTTTTAGAATTTTATTAAATAGAACTGCCAATAAAGAGTTTGAATGTTTGAAGGAAACAGTGTGAATAAAATGATGGAAGAATAAGACTTGGAAGACATTTCTGAGAATCTGCATAGTTAGAAATGATACTCACAGTTTTTGGGTTGTTGAGAAGCAGGTCCTTGTTTTTCTGAAACTTTTTAAATCTTTAAAAGTTCAAGAAATCCAAGTCCTTTGCTAGATAAGATGGACAGACACCTCAGGACCACAGAACAATAACCTCTGATTATTAACGTATTCCAGAGGTCTGTATCAAGCAGGTTCTAGAGAGAGACTGCAGGAAATCTTAACTGATAAATGCATGAGACTTTAAATGTCTCAAAAGGACGATACTTAAACCAGAAGGTCCTGATTTCTTTGCAGAATTTTCCACCAGGTGCAGTACCTCCTACCATTCAAATAAGCATTATGTATTTTCTTCACAAGCATGACATCAGAGTTCTATAAGAATAAAACTGCATAAAGTATGAAAAATATAATGGACCTCTAAAGAAAGGAGAAGGACCAGCAGGGTCCCCCTGCCCTTCGTGCTTGTAGGCATGATTGAAGAAGGTGAAGTCCCAGCAGTAGATAAGGGCAAGTTGAGGATTACATCACAGAACTCAACCCCTGCAAGTCTTTTCCCCCAGCCAGGCTGCACCTCAGGACACTGAGACAGCAAAGGCTTTACAGTCCAGGATGCCACTGGCTTTCTGGGCCACAAGTGCATGTTGCCTGCTCATACCTAATTTTTCATCTACCAACATCCCCGACTCCTCCACAGGGTTGTTCTAAAGTCCTCTATCACCCATCAGGGTAAAATCAGGGGTGGAAAACTCAACATGTTTAGTCATAGATCTGCCACTCAGAGGGAGCTAGATAGGGCTGAGCCAACAGAAGACCCATGAAATTCATCAAGAAATGCAATTCCAGCACCTGTGAAGGAAGAACCCCTTGCAAGAATATAGTTTGGGAACAGATTGGCTGGGAAGTGGGTCTGCAAAAAAGGATCTGGGGTCCTGCAGGCAGCAAGTTGGACATAAGCTAGCAGTGTGCCTTGTTAGCCAAAATAACCAAGTATATCCTGGGCTGCATTGGCAGCAGCACAGCCAACAGACTGAGAGAAAATAACATCCTTCCTCACTCAGGCTTCATTGGGCCACATCTAGAACACTGCATCCAATTTTGGGCATGTCAAAACAGGACCTAAATGAACTGGAGTGAATTCAGCAGGACAACACCACAACGCGAGGGGGCTGGGGCACTTGTTCTGTGAGGAGGTCATTGAAGAGGTTCAGTCAGGCTCTTCCCAGGGGTGCCTGGTGTGAGGATGAAAGACAACATGCATAAAAGGAAATGAGAGGTTTAGACTAGATACAAAGAAAAAAAAAATGCACCATGAAGACAGTCAAGCTGTGGAACAGGTTCCCAAGAGGTTGGTCAGTCTCTGTTGTTGAAGGTCTTTAAGACCTGTCTGGCTAAAGTAACCTCGTGTACTAATGTTGACCATATTTTGTGCAGAATGTTAGACTGGGAGAGCTCCTGAGGGTCCTTCCAACCTGAATTCTTCTGTGTTTCTATGACACTAATTAAGGAAATGAAAACTCTCTAAGTCACCATAGCTGGATCTTACACCAAACTCTGACCAGTAGGTCAGGACAAAGGGAAAATAAGGGAGCAAGGTGTAATCACACAGAGGTAAGTTGCTAAAAGGGATTTTAGTGATTTTTTTATGACTAACAGGCTAAGCAAATAAAACCTAAGGAAATGAAACTTCAGTGATTATGTTGTCCATCACTCATTTCCAAGAATAAATTTTCTAGCCTTTTAGCCAATTTCAGCCAAATCTGAGAGGGAAGTCTCAGAGGTACTGTGCTGTTATAGGATTTTGAAAAATTGGTTGCTGGAGAGAAGAAAGAACATTTTGCTTGTTTTAACACTCTAGAAAGACAAGCAGAGGGTCCCTGAGTTTCATTTTGATTGGCAATTGTATTCCAGCCATCCAGCTAATGCATGCATGGATGCAAAATATAGGTATGGTCTGCATTCTGTGAGAATTATATGTGAATTGTTTCCTTTGTTGTTCTTCAGTCTTGGCACTCCCCCTCTTTTTAATTTTCTTTCTGTCATACAAGACTTGTGGACAGAAAGAATAAATCAGTTAATCTGACTAGAACTGAGGCTACACAGTCTTACAGTGTTATCCTTATGTTGGCCTAATAGATAGAGAATTGCCTCAAGGTCTTAATGGAGTTATTACTAAACTCAATTTTCCTGAGTGATATCAGACTTAATGATATAGGAGAGCAGCAAAATAATTGTCACTCATTTTATTTTAGTGTAACTGTCGAAAGAACATTTTCAACCTCGTGCTAAGAATTAATCCCTCTTTTACTGGAAAAGCAACTAGACACTTAAAATAATCACCAATCAGATGAAATATCTAGAAATGAAAGTCTAATCTAGAAGGAAATGATATATTCCAGGAAGAAACAAAGAATATCACATCAGAAAGAACTACTTGCAATGGATCAATGGCAGAGTTCCCTGAAGAAGCCCAGAGGATAAGGGGTTAATGTTAGTGTCTCAAACATCGATAGCCAGATGGCCGTGGAGCCAACCAAGGGTTGTTGGTGAGAACACACTGTCAGAAAGAACAGCATGTGGCTGAAGAAGGGGCAAGCAGAGGTAGGGCAGCACTTTTCTGGGACAAATATCCTTGTTCTGGCTCCTGGAGATAGGAACAACACAGTACAGGGCAAGTACAGGAATGAGGTCAAGAAGAGGGCATGGACCTCTGGCCAAAGGCCAGCCCAGTAGTCTTCATTCCCCAATCAAGACTCCTAAATTCCCCCATAAACTCTCTGACCCATTTTCAGAGAGGACTGGAAGTACAAACTGCACATGATAACTAATTTGCATAGAAAGCAAGACACTTAGCTCCAGGGTGGGGAAAACTTAGTTTTAAAAAGGTGCCTCCACAAAGCCTGGGGGGTGCTCACCCCATCAGCTCGATCCATGTGGCACTTTCTCTCTTTATCTCTTTTGCTTTTTTCTCTCTTTCTTTCCTCCTCTCTCTTTCTTTTTCTCTCTCTCTGCTCTTAAATTTCTCTCTCTCTCTCCTCTTTCACCCCACCCCTCAGGCAAAATCCACCACTGTGTACTCATATTATAACAGATTTATACCAATTCACATCATGTGTATAATTTAATAATAAAAATTTGTAAGTCTTTGTGGCCCGTCTGACTTTTGTTGCTCCTGTTTGAAAACGGCATCTATAGGGTACTCCCTTCCTGTTAAGGATGGGATGCCACAGTTCCCCCAAAATAACAGTGAATAGAAAACAGGTTTTTTGCTTACTTTTACAAAAAATTCTTGCAATAATCTGCTTCAATTTAAGAACAAAGCCTTTTTTCTGTGTTAAACAATATTTGTGGTTCCACAGATAAATAAAATAAATAAATACAAGGCTAAATTTATCTCAAGGGTCAAAATTTTTGGGAGCAGAAACTGCTCCATTAATGTGCAGCATACCTAGTGCTATAAGAATTAGACTAAGCAAACAGTTTTTGTGAGTTCAATTGCCATAGAATTTTGGATCACACCAGAAATATTGACTAGCTTTCACCAAAATCACCTCACTGACTTGCCCATAAAGAAAATAGAATCTGAAAGCTGACCACCTCTACTGAATTACTGAAGGTCACCAAGACAGAAGGCTGAACCTTGTAATCTCAAAACTGTTAGTACCAAGGTCTATGGCTAACACAAAACTTGCTGCTTTCTATTCCAAACATAACGGATGTCTTTATCTCTTTGGCACATAGGGGTATATGTAATACATTTAATAAAAGAAAAAAGTCTCTTTCAAACTGCCTCGGAGGAAGAGAGAAAATTATATTTATTAGACGGTAGCAACTACACATCCAGAGCTGAGAAACAGCAGTGATGAAAACTGTGTGAAACAGGAAACTGTAACTGCTGACTTTAGCTACAGATGTTAAAAGACCAGGCTCCCTCTACTGTCAAAAATGCTTTCCCGGGAGGTACTTACAAGGAAGGTGTACGGCACCATGGCAACTAGAGAGCAGCAATTCCTTAAAAAGCTTCAAGAGAATTCTGCAAAGGAGCTCACCTTAGTACATTGGACCTAATGGCAGTTCCTGCAACCTCATCCTTCATCCAGTGCACAGCTGACCCAGCTAAATATTCATCCAGCTAAAATATTTTGGCACAGCACAATGTAATGATTCAATACCAACAGTGAAAGCATATCTTATTTGTCAACACTTGCAGAAGGTAATACAAGTCATTGCAAATAAAGTTTCAGAGCTGAGGGTATCCTGCAGTTTTCTTAGGCTATATACACATGGACAGATGCAGCTAAGCATGAATGAGTTCAGCCTGTGCTTTGAGATGGCTGGCTATAAATCAGGACTCTCTGTGAGTTACAGGGATGCACTAAGATAGCATTGTCCCTAAAGCAAGCATACTCTTCTTTCCAGCTGTGTCTCATAGCTTATGACACTGACCACGATGTCATATTTTCTTTTGTATCTGACATGAAGGCCCAAGACAGTTCATATCCAGATGGCTCAGAGTCTATTTGCTTCTGCCTGTATTTGTCTTCATATATATTTGCATTCCCATAGTTCTACAGCCCACATATTCATGACTAAGCCATAACATTTCCCAGACATTTCCGTGAAAATCCTTTCGTTTGTACAGCAGAAAAAGGCACTACCATAATTCCTGTATGAATGTGGTACAGTTTTGTCACTGAGCATTTTACAGTAAAGTTATGCTAATTTATGCTAATTGTCAGGCTTGAGGGTTGGTGATTTAAAAACATACAAGATTCTTTTTCAGCTGAAAGACTTTCGCAGCATAAACACATGCAAGATTATCTCCTCTACTTATCAAAAAAATTCTGAATTAGTTGTTTTCACCTCATTTTAAAATACAGGCACCTTCAACTCCCATACCAAGAGTTTTCTGGTTTAAACTCTTTAATTACCCTATCACAATGATTTAATAAACATAACTCTTTTCCCAAATCTATAGTGTTGTTTCTCATCCTGCCTCAAATTTGCTATTTAAGTTTAACAAATAATTTTAGATTTCACTTGTAGCAGTTCCATTTAGAAGATGATCTTATATATAGTGCCCCATGAAAAGAGACATTTTAATGGCCATATACAAGGTAAAAATATTTTCCAGCATTTGCTATAAATTTAATCTTTTGAGTTATAAACTCAAAAGGCCACAAAATATTTCTATATATTTAGGGTTTCTTCACATTATAAATGTTGACAGAAAGCCCTATCTAGATTGTCCATAATAAAACATTTATATGTTACGTTACACCTGCTTGCTATACATTATTTTATACTTACTGGCAAGCAATTAAGCAACCAATGAAACTTACCAATACATTAACTTGATGGTGGGATATTATGGGGGCAAATTAAGTGGCAAATCTGTTGCAAGAATTTGATTATAAAACAACTGCTATAGAAAGCATTTCTGTACAGTAAGTACGGTATGGAAATAAATTAACAACTAATGCTGGCTGTAAGAGTCAAGCACTATAAGCTGCCCTTTTCAAAATCTAAATGAACAATTTGAGTCACCGTGAAAGAAAGCAAGAAAAAAAACCCCCTACCCTGCACGTAACTAAGGCATGGTAGCTATTTTGAGATTAACATTAGAAAGGAAATAATTTTCTTCTCTCATTGGGGATGAACTAATCTGTTCTGGTTTTCACTTTCACCTTGAATCCTGAGCCAAGGGTAATTCTAATAACAAGACTTACAACCTCAACAGAAATATGTTAGCAGATATTTTTTCACAAGAGAACAGCCACTATTTCTCACTTTGTCTTGAAATACCTATGCCTTCCACTAGTTGCTTTTCTCCCTGAACTGCAACAAAGCCAGGTAACATTCATTTTTGTCATTCACTTTGTCAGAGTTAAAGCAAGTACAAAGAAATGCTGACTGGGCTTAGTGAAAGAGATATATAACAACACATTTAGATATAAATTAAACTGCATTGTTTTGTTATACTTTCTAGCTCAAGATTAATCTCCCCTAATTTTATCTATCTAAAAGTAATGTCTCTAGTCTTGTCTGGTCTCCCTGAAGAGTCAGTGGACGCACTACATACAGTGCAACAGTTACCTGTGAAAGAATTGCCTGGCAGTATTTAATTGAGAAAGAACGCAGACAAGTACTGTAAAACAGAAAACAAAACTTGGAGAGCTAAAGGTAGATCATACGACTCGTATCTTCAATGACTTCACGTTTGCCATAGATGGAAAATCTGCAAACCGAGAAACTCTGGGAAGGAAAACATAAATAGCCTAAACAGCTCCCTAAGACAGTTAATTAAAATTAAAGAGTCACCTACAATAATCCTATTTTGGTGTTTCTTAAGATAGATATGACAGTCAAGGCTGGCAAGCTTTAAATGTGCTTGTTTTATATTTTGGTTTCAGTTTGGACGCTTTACAAGGTTAAATAGTTGTATAATGAACAGTCACAAGAGGATTCAGACCTAAGCATGTTTTTATAGTGGAATGTTAATGAGAAATTTATACGAGATTGGCATGGGATGAATGAGAGAGTTGGGCCCCTCTGAAGTAAGAGGCTGAGGCCATGAAAGAAGGATTGAGGTATGCAAATGTTTCTGGAAATCTTTATTCAATAAAATCATTTCCTCAGTATTTTAACACCTGGCTTTGCACTTGTCAGTTGCTTACAGATACTACTCCAAGAAAATATCTCATACAATAAAAGATAACTATACTCTTAATACATCACTTGGGCTGAATGAAGATTTCTTAATATTATATCTTTATAATTTCTACTAAGCAAGAAGAGCACAGAAGCTGGATCTGATTCAGATACCATAGACAGGCATGTCCTCAAGGCTTTCTGATTCTGCAGTAATTCACAACATAGGCAGGTTACTTACATTTGAAAAATTCATGGATTTCATTTATTTTTTCTCATATCTTGCTCTATGGATCGGATTAGTTTTCAATTCAACAGAACACATCAGTAAGGGATTAGGACATCTGCTACCATGCAGTCTTAGAAATATTATTTCTCTGACAATGAATCCATTCTTTATGTATAATAAATGTTTTTTCCTTAGGCCTTACCAAGCTAATCAACAGCTAATTTAAGGTTACTCAGAAAAAGTTGACAGTTGTACTGTTATCTAAAAATGAAACTAATTTTTAATATAAGCCTATTAACTAGGTCTTTATCATTTGCTCTTGTTACTATAAAAATTTCTAGTTGTCAGTGAATTTTATAAAGCCATCAATTCCCTTTTATTATCATTATTATGGATTTGTTATCTTTTCTGATATTAGATTGGCATATCACTTTTTTCTGCTTTTCAGAATTATCAAGAAACAGTTTCTAAAGATATCTGGTACCAACTTTCCCACATTCTCTCAAAACATTTAATTTTTAGTGGATTTGAGATTAATTAGATGTACATTAATATAGTCTGTAATGCAGGCCCTGGAAGATAATTCTTAAATAAGACATGAAAAAAGGCAAAAATTAGTTGCCTGACATTAATATGAGAGATCCATTAGAATTTTAATCCCTCATTAAAAACAGATTCAAAAATATTCAAGGTCCACAATATCTGTAAATATTTAGTATTTTGCTTTTGAACTATATTCATTTGAGTATTTTTCTAATTTTTCTGCCTTGTGATTCTTCTTTTTTTCTTTCTTTCTTTTTTTTTCATTCTCATTTGCAATTCCTATAGAAACATTTTAAGTTAACATTTATTCTTTAAAACTTTCTTGCACTTCATTGATTCAATGAATTCCGGCAGTTTTAGAAAGGATTATTTTTAGGGAGCACTTGTTCACAGAAGCAAGAGTTAGGCATAAATATCCCGGGAAGACAATATCCTGAAAAGACAAACAAGATCTTCCGCCAGTGGTATGCTGATAAGAAAAAAAGTTATATAAGACAGCAATTTAAAAGTCTATCTTCTATTGTGGTTTTTTTCCCAAAAATTGTATGTTCTCATTTAAGATATATAGGGAACAGGTGTTAGTGTCCTTTCCTACATAATCATGATTAATACAAAAACCCAGTATTTAAGACTGCTGGAAAGAAGGAAGACTATTGTGCAATTCTGGTAGTAAAATGACAGGAAAAACTATGACGTCTGAATGGCTGCTCTTACTGGTACTGAAACTTTACCTTTCAAAATTCAGATTCTATTATCTTAATACAACTGTTGGAAAAGACAACATAAAAATTTAGTATCAAGCAAAGGTTGAAGTTATAAATTAAATCATAAATTGCTCTTCAGCTCACAAAAGACAAATCATGACACTGCTGTTTCCTGGAGTTTGCTTTGCACTCATAAAACTGAAAGCAAGGAAACAAATTCCATTTGGTGTAGGATGATGTCACTCCCATTTGTCTGTTGGAAACACAATGAGTTACCATGTTCTGAAATTAATTGGAACAGAAAAGAACTCACTCCTGTCAAAGAGGCACACTTAGATATCGGCTTGACTTAAAAAATTAGTAAGTGCAGATTAGTGTTTCACTGCGTTTGTGAAAGAATAAAAATTTGCATTCATTCTAGGTTTCTAAAGCCACTGGGAGAGTACTCTAGGATGACTACAGCATTTTTACTTAATTTTTTTCAATGAAATATTGCCTGTTATCTTACAGTGAGTACAATATGAACTGTTTTTTAAATATGGGAAACACTCTAAAGTAACAATGTGAAATAAGGTTTTCAAATACTGTAGAAGAACTGCACTTGTAAAGCTATTTGAGTGCTCACCGTTCTCAGTGTATTTCTGTCAAACTGGCACAAGCTCTGCTATAAAACAAACTGAAAATCTATTTTGATTTCTAATTAAAGGAAACTCACTCTAGAGTTAATTAAAATGTATCTAGATATGAATCAGGACTTCTAGTAAATCAATTTCACACAAAAGAATGCAACATGAAGGTTTCTAATGGCTTCTATGAGATTTAGCATAAGCTCTCTGCTAATAACAACAGTGGTAAAGAAAGTTGCTTTGTTCTTCCATCTGTTGTGGTGATGGTTGACTTTTCATTTATTTGAATAATAATTTCCATGTTATTAAAAGCCTTTGATTTCATAAAACCAATATGTAGAAATTATCATAGCTACAGTATATTTGTTTCTGGTACCTTTGAAACATGAATACTCACATTCACTTAGACATGCTCCCTTGAAAGCAAGACAGCTCCAATAATAATTCCAAAACTGTCCATGAGCATCATCATCAATAGTATATCTCATAAACACAGCTTCATCTATGTCTCAAGGGCAGAGTTACACTGATATTTTCACCCCTTACAGACATAAATTGCTAGAAGTAAAATGCTAAAGGCCATATTGTCTTCCTTCACCCCATCCCTTGAATTCGTATGCAGTCCAAATGCACCTCACAAAACAGCAGAAGCGATAGGGATCATCTAGAGCTCAAACAAAACCTCTTAAACAGTTACCCAATAAGACTGACACCAAACCCAAAAGATTTAAAAGAAAAAGAAAGGTGAGCGAATCAGACAGCAGTCAAGCTTATCATCACCCTGAGTTGCTGTCCATCATACTCAAAGAGGATAAGTCACCCAGGCAAAAGCCTGCTGGACAGTAATCATACTTCTCCAGTGCCTTTATCTGGTGACCTCAAAATATTTGACAAACACTAATTCTTTTCACCTCACAAGACTTCTGCTGCTGGCTAAATACTACTGTAGCCTAAATAACAAATAACTGAGTGCCAGTGATGACAGTCCAAGCTTCCAACTAGCAGTAAATCGCTGTCCTTGCTATGCACCAGTGGCAGAAAATGCATATGAGGAGATTCCAAAGATTTCACTGAGACTGGTATACTAAAACAGTAACAGGCTTGGCAAAGCCAGTCTCTAGGGAAAGGAGATTCCAAAGGTTTCTCAGAGCTTGGTGTGCCAAACCCGCAAGACTTTGGGCAAAGCCAGCCTCTGTGAAAAGGATAACACCAAATATCTCCTGGTCTTATTATCTGTGTGAGCAGATTTTCTTCAATCTCTTTTCTAACTTATGCTTTATTTTTGTACATGGCATCATGACTAACAAGGATTTTTCTTACCACACCAGAACAGGACTTACTATTTGAAAAAAATCAAAACCAACAAAACAACAGGCACATTTGAAGAATTTTTAAACCTTACCAGATTGTAAATCTGTCTCAGTTTCTTACCCTATAAATATTGAGACAAAGCAGAGATGACATGAAGATTACTGACTTAGATTTTTTACTATTAATCTCTCTGATTGCTATTTTTTTTATGCTTTACTCTCTTCTCTCTCCAGCAATCTAAAATTAAAGCTAGTGACTGGCTGACAATGGAAATAACATGTCTGTAGAAATCTGCAAAGTGACAGCTGTTTACCAATATTTCTAAACAAAGAAAATGTAAAAGTTACCAAGGACTGGATTGTAGAACAAAGTCAGTGCAGGCTAAACCCACATGAAGAATTTTTTTTCTTACAGTTACTACTTACATGTTTAGAATCATACCTCATTCTATCATTAATGCAATAATCATTTACACATTAAGCTAATATTTTGTATAATAGTTACAAAATTTTTAACAATATTTTCTTAGATAAGTGATATTTCCAAACATACGTGTAGTGCAAAAAGTGATATTCTATCAAATATCAATCTATTGCCTTTTGAGGCCACACATCAAATAAAACTTTCAATGTCAAGTTTTAGGCATTGCCTAAAGAGCCAATTTTGTGAAATTCCTGTTAAAGGAAAGTTTCAATGAATGGAACTAGTGATATATATAATGATTTTCATTATCAGACTATCATCGTTCATTCTCAGAAGAATTGTCAAAGAATTTTCTGTGGTAATTCAATAAACACTTGAAACGATGACTTTTTATCTAAGGCAAAGTTATTTGTTAATTCTTAAATTACTCATGCGGGAAAAAAGGTATATCTCACATATCGCAGCAAGTTGTGTGTCACTGCTAGTAACATCTGATACATGATCTAATTAAAAAAAAATTAAGAGGAAGTATAAGCCTATGTCTTTTACTGCACAATGCCAAAATTGGTACACACTGGCTGCCTGCTACAGAGTACAAATAAATCGCTGGTTCACCAGCCTTTGTTGCGTTCCTAAACATGAACCATGCCCAAAATATTAGATAGGTTTGGCTATATTTTGTATATGATTTCCAGATTACAACATCAGAATAATATATAAGTAGAAAAAAAAATATATGATATTGTAGAAGATGAAAGCTTTATTTCTTATAATTTTAATGCCTATCTCTACTTAATTGTCCAGTCTTGCTGTCTAAAGTGTAACGTAAACATTTATAAAAGGATGACACTGAATTTAGAGCTGCTAACAATTCTAGCTATGCTCATTAGACATAAAGTAAGAACTGCTTCTCAAACTTGTAAATCCTCTTCAGTCAAAAGGGGTTTCACTCTGATGCACGCATCACACATTCAAATTTTTAAATCAATAACAAAGGTACAAAAGACTAAATGCCTCAAACTATCTCAGGGTAAATGCACAGCATTTGTAATGACATAACAATGTTTGCAATATGATGTGAGATTGTGGTCCAATGCAAGAGATAGCTGGTCAAAATATTTTCAGTTTTACAAAATACCCACAAATTAAATTAAAATTATATATAAATGTTCTATGCTGAGCTCGAAGAAAGTATTGGTTTTGACTTTAAAAGATATTCCCACAAAAAGAAGAAAAAAACCCAATCAACAGTAAGGCAAATATTAATGAAGCCCATGAGAAAGAGCAAGTTTTAAAAGTTACTTACGCCTGTCGGTCCCTGTACATCTTGTTAACTTTCTCCCATTCAAAATTAAGTTGAGTCAGCTTTTCTTGTATATTTGCTGCTTCCTTTGGTGTAACATTTTGCAAAGCCGGTGTCTTCTTGTTGTTAATAATTTCTACATGACCCTGCAGTCTCCCCAGGCTCTCCTTAATGCTCTGTAATATCAAAATGTTAAAAAAAAAAACCTAAAACATTGTTTTTATAAATAACAAATAATTGTTCACAAGCAAAATAAGGTAGTACGAAATGCTAATTCAACAATAACATTCATCATAAGAGTAATTTTACAATAACCTCGTATAATAACTGATTGTCCGTCCTCTCTTTGAAGACTGAATGAAACGGATCTGAGGAAGGTGAGGAGGGGAAACAAAGTGCCATTGACTCAAAACTTCTGCATGTCAGTATTTACATTTCCTGACCTTTCATTTCCCTTTACTTCTCAATTCAGAATCCATTCCTTGGAGCAATCACCAGGAAAGAAGCCTGAGCCCTACAATCCCAGGTAGTGCCTGCTGAGGTACTGAGATGATTTTGTGGTGCGCAATGTGATCACTGCAACGAGTTGCAGAAGAACCGAGCAAGATGCAGGGAGAAAATCTTTAGTACCAACACAAAAACAATGATCTGGCAAACCAAAAATATTAGCCATTAACTTCACTTGGTTGACAAAAACCATGAACTTGGTACAAAAATTACGCTGCAACACCTCATGTGCCTGGGACATGACAGTAAAGAAAAAAAGCATGTCCCTGGATGGTTTTTGGTTAAACTTGAAAAATAATGGGTTTCTTTTTTACCATCCAAGTTTCCTAGAATGAAATAAACAAATGTCTTGCAATCTACACAAATGAATCAAAAGAAATGCAAGATAGACATTCAGCAAAGGAAATTTCACACTCATTGATTTAAATAAATCATAGCTTTGAATATTTGGGACTTTAGACACAGAATATCACACAGCTTCAGTAACAATTTAGAAGGAAAAAAATCAAAAATCTATCTCCTTTAATATAAACCGAGTTACTTTTAATTTCAACAAATTAATCTTACATCTCAAAAAATCTCATCAGTTTCATCTCCTCTCATTAAAGTCTTTTCTACATGCCCTTCTCTAAATATCTTCTAATTATTTACTTTCAAAGTATTTAATATTCTTTTAAAATTAAATATGATATATACAGCCAAGCTGTACTACTTACAGAGAAAGTGCTTAACTTCTATAATTAAAAGAAAAAAAAAATTATTACAGAGCAACAGCTGTTTTCTGGATAAAAATAGACACTGAGAAAATATTTTGAAGGTACAATTCAGTGCATTTTTAACTGAGTTATCCAAAATTCTTAAGTAACAGGTGTAACTGAACTTTTTGAACATGCCTTATATTTTAACCATCTGCCACTGTTTTCCTATCATTGCTCTGCTCCATTGTTTAGCACTGATGATTTTTTTTTTTTTTTTGGTCATTCATTCCTTTTTCCTGGTTTTAATCGAACAAAATAATAATTTTCAATTTGTCCCAATTTACTGAACACTATCAAACCATTTTAAAACTTCATCAAACAATACTAATTTTGACGCTGGTTTTAAAGTGTTGCTCTACTACAACCTTCCATGTATAAAATTTAGTATATTCAAAGCTGCAGAAATGTGTGTAGCTACTAGAAAGAAGTTAGTCTTAGAAAGCCATTTATAAACTGGACATACTTCATGGGCAGTTTGAAC
This sequence comes from Edolisoma coerulescens, assembly GCA_013397115.1. Lineage (NCBI taxonomy): Eukaryota > Metazoa > Chordata > Aves > Passeriformes > Campephagidae > Edolisoma > Edolisoma coerulescens. Next base: position 410,210 of record VWZW01006554.1, read on the forward strand.
CAAACTGAGGCTCTTCCCAGTCCATGAGGAGTGAGGCCTTCTCTCTCTCCTGCCTTTCTTTAACTTTTAGAGTCTAATGCTTGTCTGCTGTGAATGCTGATGTGGATTCTAACCCTACAATTTCAGTTTTTTCTTAATAAAGAAATTTTTATGATATCCATATAGATTGTATTTATTATTTCCTCTTTATTCAGCATTTATGAATTCTGATTCAACAAATGGGGTTTAATTTTATTATTTTTTTTAATAAACACACAATCCACACCATCTCATGGCTAGATAATAAGTTCTAATATTCTACTGCAATTGCTTTGATTAAAAACCACTTTTTAAAACCCTGGGTATGACAAGAGTGTACTGGCATATTACTAGTAGTACTAATATGAAGCAACAGGGAAGTAGGGATAATTATACAAATCGTTTTCTCCTCCAAATTGCTGGATAAATATTTTAAAAACCCTAAGAACTCAATAAAAAATCTGAGCAACTCTTGAAGTGACAAAATGTGGTTGTAATTTTTAAACTAATTAAAGTTATTACACTGCATTTACTATTTTGTAAAATGTAAGACTTGAAGTCCTTACGTAAATGTGAAGGCAATGCATTGAAATAATTGCCTACAAAACTACCCCACAAAAAGAAAGAAAAAATACTCTGGGTTCCTAAAGTGCTCTAGCACTATAATATGTTATTCTTCAGGAAAAAAAAAAAAAAAAAAA
>VWZW01006554.1:410938-433114 GCA_013397115.1 Edolisoma coerulescens
AAAAAAAAGAAAAGAAAAAAAAAGAAAAACAAAAAAGAAAAAGGAAAAAAAATAGATAAATGTACATTCCATAAAGCCCCATATGACTAATAATTTGAATTTTTAGGTCTTGAGAAGCATGACTTGCATTTAGCAGAATAAATGAATATTTATAAATCAAAAGAGAGTGGGAAATGTCTTGTCTCTAGAATGAGTCACAATAAGGTACCGATTTCCTCCTTGTCAGCAATCCATCATGTGGAGTGAAAGCTGGCTGGGTCTGTGTCATTACTCAACAAACCTCATTTGACTTTCCCTGAAAAACGTCTCACACTCCATATTCCTTACTCAGGTCTACTTAAACCTTTGTTTTGCACATTCAAGACATGGATAATTCAGATATTCAATCCTATTAATCTCAATATAAGAAATATCAGATGATAAAAACATAAAATGCCTCCAAATATTCCAAGATTATATCCCATGAATATAAAGGAGGCAGCATCTTCACAAAACCTCATCCATGACTAAATATTTGCATATTTAAAGAACAGGAGAAAATGTAATTGAAATGCTATAAGCTGCCAGGACATATTTAAGCACTCCAGTGAAGTGGCCTTCTTTTCATTAGGTCTGAACATCAGCTCATCTGAGCCACCCAAGAAGGCACTTCTTGTGTTCAACATGTTTAAGTAATCAAATGAAGAGCAATATATGTGTCTATGTACATGAAATTGTAGGCTTTTTCAACCAAGTAGGTCCATTTTCTAAATATCAAAAATAGATTAAATACATCTACGCACTTCAGAATTGGTAAGTGATATATCCCTTAATGTTAATTAGTGGTCTATCAACAAGGTATAGAATTTCTGTGTCGATTTTTGCTTTTGTTTAAAGCACAGCTGCTACAGACAGAACAAGTTGATACAGCTGATGTGCTGTAAATGAGTATAAGAATGTCCAAAGGGGGGGAAAAAAAAAAAAAAGAAAGAGAAACCGTGTATATATGCATGTGTACACATATACTCATGTATCTCAAACGTATTCCCCATCTATCTTTCATGTTGAAGAGAATGATCTGCAAGCAGTTATCAACAATGCCTTGGGAGATTTTGTAACATGGTTAACAGAGGTGTAGCAAGCTTTAATTTTTTAGAAAAAAAGGATAACAGAAAATCATTAGCAGCTGAAGTGACAGTAGCCTTTAGGGACTGATCCATCTCACCGCTCTTAAAAGAGAAATCCGAGTGCTAGAGACTCAAGCCCCAGTTCATTTTCACTGCCTGGAATTTGTCTTTATCTGCCAGAGAAAGACAACTTCCTGTAAAAATTCAGCTCCTTGGCTATTTGTGTACAAATCTGTCACCAAGCACAGTGTTACTGTCAGATCTATTTGGAGAGTGCATGTGAGCACACTCAGTTCTAAGTTATGGTTAATTGAGTTTTATCGAGCTGCAGCAGAAAATCACTCTGAATTTCACATTTTATGAAGCTTCTTGATAAGAATCACTTCGTACACACCAAATACACATTCCAATGTGTAAAATTAAAAACACTGGTTTTTGACATTCCAAACATTTGTAGAATGATGTTTTATAATTATATGTATAGCAAATTCATTACAATATTTCATGCTTTTTGAACTAACATGAAACCCAGTAACAGCACAGTTGTTAGTAACCATGGACAGGTGGAAAAATTCCACATATTAACTACAATTTTAAAACCTGTGTAGAATTATGAGTTACAATATCTGGTATGGGTATTACTGGCTTCATAAACCATTTTGAAAATGGATTTTAGGTGCAGAATCATGGATGTGTGCAGAATCATACAATAAATTCCTATATTCTGAAATATGACATGGTAGAAAACAGTGCAAAAAACCTGCTCTATCTGTCAGTAGTTGAAGGATTACCAAAGGAAAAAAGAAGAGAAAAAAAGAAGATGAATCAGAGCATTAAAATATCTATATTTAAAAAACAAGAAGGAAAACAACCCAATTTTTAATGAACTAAATAAAAGGCCTATGGGAAGTACAAAAGAATATGAAATAGAAACAGAATTGTTAGAGTGATTATGCAAGATATACATATACCTTACATATATAAGAAATCTCTTCCTCAGAGCCAGATGGCTTTCCATATTAAAATTATTACATCATTGAAAAATATGATAGCTAAATGTATAATCATATTCTTCAATATGATGTTCCTGCCAAAATTAAGAATAATAATAAAAAAAATAACAAAAAGAAACATTACTATGTATGGGCCCTACTGCAGGTCTGCAGTATAATTATATAATGAAAATAGGCTCAGGAAACAAGTTTTGAATTCAAAGTTAATAGAATTAAGTAATGAATAGGAACAACTACGCCATGACTATGACAGTGATCCTTAAAAATCTTACTAACAGCTTTTTCACATATGGTTATAAAGAAGACTTCTTAAATTCCAGATATACTCTTTCATTTTAACACACTTTTCCTGTATGTTAACAAAGAGAAATATGTGTTAGTTTTATTCTCTGGTTAATCAGTGTATTTATTTCAGCATATACATCTCCCACTGAATAATCTGGAGCTCAAACAAGTCAAGTAGCTTGCATGAGATAATCATCACACATGAAAACTTGCTCTTAGTATGAACAATATAACCATATTAAGTAGAATATATGCAAATGTTTACACTAATTTCACTTTTAGGAAACATTTGAAACATCAGTTGTGAGGAAGGATAATTAGCTAAAATCTGAAGGCCTTTTATCCCTGTGTTTGTTCATGCAGTGAAATCCATTTTAATCACAACCAATTCTATAGAGGCTCAAAGATTGTGAACTCCATCAATATGAACATCATCAGTAGCAGACAGAAATAATATCTGTACTTATAACAACAGTTGTCCTATTCTGAAGTATATACGGCCAACTTCACTAATCCATCAATCTATGAACTACAATTTTCTGTAATATCAACTCAAGTTTCATCATTGACAGAACTCTAATATTTAAATTGTTTGTTAAATACTGCCAGTACAGTGATAAAGAAAAGCTGAGGTACTGTATGTCTTAATACTTAAAAGAGCTTGTAATAGGATAATGAACACATTGCAATGCTCACTTTATGAGATAAAATGACAAGATTTGGTGTCTCTATCTGACTTTTACACTCCCTAAAGCTTAAAATGAAGAGGAAAACATTAATACGAGCTGGTTTCAGCAGATATACTAAATGTGCTCATTAAAGTATTGCAGTTTACTAAATGTTAGAAGCTACCAGATTTTTGCTGCAAAACCTCATATTTTACTACTTCACATGCCTTTGATATAAAAAATTAGTTCTTGAATTATCTATGAAAATTGATATTAGCAATTTTTAATTTGTATTCAATATTTATCCTATTTGATAATGAGTAACCATGTTTAAGTCTTATTAAACATATTTACTTTGGAGAAAATATTCAAAGCTGTTACGACTGATTCTTGTAAATAAACTTATTTTTCCTTTTAGGGATTAATTAAAATGGATTCTTTCTGAATGAGAGTGAAAAAAAAATCAAAAGCTCAGTTTTAAAACACAAAACTATTCATGACAGTTCTGTAATTTGATTCATGCAAATCTGTCAGAGAAAAAAAATCAACGACAATTTAATTTCAAACCTTTCCCAACCAGCTGCTGAACAATTTATGCACTACTTTTCTATTTTTACTGCAGGATAATGACAATGATGGATGCTTTTCCTTGGAAATAAATATTCATTAAGTAGGCTCAGATCAAACCTATACCCTTCCAAAAGCCCACAAATGTGCAAGACCCATTCGCCTCTTCTAAGACATTTATTTTGGAGGAAGATGGAACTGTGCCCACAAATGCATCTCGTAACAATTTAATAGTTCAGTTAAATTAAACCTATGGTAGTACTTACTTGTAACCTCAGTAATCAATATTATTAAAGTTGGTGTCAACTCCAATAATACCAAATATATGTGGGTGAACAACAGATTACTTATGGATATAAATCAGATAAAGCTAGCCCAATTGTAAAGCATTAAGAAGAACAAAAAGGAAGTAATTTCCCAGTAAACTTCCTGAGATAGACCACTGTTTCTCCATCCAAACTATTAATGAACAGAAGTTCATCAGCAAGGATGAAGTAGGGGCTCATTAGCCATGACTTGCATAGTCCATGACTATGGGTTTTTTTTGTGCAGAAGGGATTGTTTTAAATGAAGAATGACAATTAGATTGGCATGTTTTGTGCTTCAATACTCAGACTGACTTTAATCTACTGGTACTAAATCAGAAGTACTGGTATTTGACACCTATTGATTGACTGACTTTAATCTACTGGTACTAAATCAGAAGTACTGGTACTTGACATCCAAGCCTACTGGTATTTGACACCAATTGATTGACATCCTATTACCAGATCTGTGCTGCCTTTGATCCAATACTTCACTGTCATGCTTCACTACCCAATTCTACTGCCTTGCTAGTAAACTGAAAACACCCTAATTTTCACAAGCTAATAAGAATACTTGTGTGTGAGCACATGTGTGTATAAAAATGCCTTAAATATATAATATCTGTGAATGCATAGAATTATAAACATGATTTTACAGAAGCTAATAGCAGCATATGGATGTGGTTTTGTTACATATCCCCTGACGTGGAAAGAGATAAATGGGCTCCTACAGAGGAAAATTCAGAGCATACAGCCAGAGCCACTGCCCTGATTCTCCCTCTAAGCTTCTTTCTTATAGCTGACTGTAGGCGATTTCCAGATTCTTTAGGCTAATATTTACCATTTTTTAAAAAATTCCCTTTCCCTAAATAATCACAGGAAAATGGAAATGCAGTCTTCTCTTCATGCTCGATGACAATTTGGAATTGCTATAATTATATACAGCACTTGAGCATGATTTTTTACAAGGCTTTCCTCACACAAACATTATTCTGCAAAAGCTGATAACTCATTCATCTACTTAGGCTTACAACTTTAATCTTATTCTCTTCTTATGTCAATTCTGTGTTGGAAAAATTCCACCAATTTCAAAGGATTTCACTGTTGCAAGCATTGAACAAACCAGGCAGTAATATTTCAAGCACTGAAGAAACCACACAGTAATATTTAAAGTCATACTAACAATACAAAATTCACTTTTTCTTAACTACATTATCTAACTATTGGACAATATTCTCTGTTTAACTGATTAAACTGAAATAATAACTACACGGAGTACAGACCCAATAAGACCTCAAGGTTTTTTAGTCTAACATGGAATTTAACAGCTGAATTTTACTTTGTTTTGTTCCTGTTCAAATAACAATAATTTTAGAAATCATACAATAAAATAAAGCACCCAAGATTGGGTGTGGTCAGGGTTACCTAGTAATTACTTATACTTATTAATCATTGAATCACAGAATCATTTAACCACCAGGAGATGAGCTCAGCTGGTTAGAGCATGGTGCTAATAACAACAAGATCGTGGGTTCAATCCCTGCATGGGCCATTCACTTAAGAGTTGGACTTCATGATCCTTGTGGTCCCTTTCAACTCAGAATATTCTGTGATTTAGATTGGAAAAGACCTAAATCGAGTCCAGCCATTAACCCAGCACTCCCAAGTCTGCCACTGAACCATGTTCTCAAGGGGCACCATCTACACATCTAAATAACTCTAGGGATGGTAACTCAGCTACTTCCCTGGGGAGCCTGTTCCAACACTTAAAAACCATTTCACTGAAGAATTTTTTCCGTTATCCACAGACAAACAAACCTTTAACCACAAATTCTATCTTTAAATACACTGCATCTCCATCCTTTCTCTCGCATTCAAGGATGTAATTTGCAGATACCCTAATGATCTTGTCCTCCAAATACAGGTTAAACCAGTAAAAATAAATTAACACTTCAGTGTTTTCATACTTTGCCCCAATGTGCCCCCATACACAAACATCCATATATGCACACATCTCAGAGAGGGGCTCGGCATTCGTAAAACAGATGTCTCAGGATGAGGACAGGTTGCCAATATACGGAAGACCCAAAACCATGAGATCTAATCATTGCTAAGAAAATCCTTCTGTCTTACCTTGAGACACTCTTCTTGTTTGAAGAGATCCTCACAATCCTTAGCCTGCAGAACAGGAGAATTAAGGCGCTCTTCCACTTCGGACAAGGCTTGCAGAAGGTGAAGGATCTCTGCCAGGTATGTAGAAGGCACATGAGTGGTTTCCAGAGTCCTAGTTTCAGTCATCACAAAAGTTGTATCTTCACGAACTGTTTGCTAGTATAGATATACAACAGAATGCTTCCTTTAGTTTCTTAACACCAGACAAAATTATAAGTTAATGCAACTTCCAGTTCACAACCCTGGAATAAGCAAAAGTAACTTCCAAAGACAAATGCAGGAAATATCTGAGGTTTCTGACACACATCACTCATATTCCTTGTGTGTTTGAAATGGCAGGTACTGAAATTAATCCATGCAAGAGTTTACAAGCTTTTCTTCTACTCTCCAAAGAAATGCAGATAGGAAATGCAAGAGTATGCTGAGATTATGGTGCTACTGAGATTTTAGTGCTAGCCCTTTCATTTTAAATAGTCACACCTCTTGAAAAATCTGTCCTTCACTAAGAAATTTCATGCATGCCAAGTCTAAAATAGTAAATAATTTCAAGGTATCAAGTAAAATAATTACTTGTATAATAGACATGATTCCTTAAATAAAATGCAACACAAAACAAATGTCAACTCTATACTTTCAAGACTATACTAAAAACTTGCTCTTTAAACTAGCAAGCACAATTTGGAATTTTGTGATTTGAAAGGTCCTTAAAGCATTCTTATTCCTAAAAGAAAACTCAGCAACACACCCCTTCATGAAGTTATGAGGTTTTTAATTTTTTTTTTTTTTTTGTCTGGAAAAATATGAAATAGACACCCTATTCTGGAAGCACATGCATACACCAAATGTAAAGACATCCCAGAATTTTTTGGTTCCAAGAAAACATTTAGTTATCTATGGCATTTGAAAGCATACTCACATATTAGGTGACAAAAAAGTGGCTGTTTATATAAATTCTCTGTATTTCTCATTTGATTTGTAATACCAAATGTGAAAATGTAATACCCAAAGAGTGCTTTGGAACAGGGAGACCTGTGATTGCTTCTCTTAACTCAACTCCAAATACTAGATCACCTGCATGTCCATTAAAAATGCAGAATCTAAGCTATCAATTATTTGTGGTTTAATAAGCATAAGTTTGTTTATGGATTCCTAGTGTGGGACCAAAATCCTTTGTGTTTGATGTCTGTCTTCTCAAAAATATAAACTTTAATTACTGAGGACCTCAAAGAATTTTACAAGTAATTGTTGGTAAATATTCAAAAATTCTATTATTTTGATCTTTCACTCCTAACAGAAAATTATGGACTTCGGAGCCATTTATGTGAAAGATAATTGATCAATGGTCCAGGAAGAAAACAAAATCTTTATTTAGCTACACATTAAGCAAAAAGATAACAAATATAAGCACACTCTACCTCAGTAAGGTGTCTCATTTTAATTCAGGACATAATTCTGTCTTCAGTTACCCAGCTGAGTCATCTCGTTCTTCAATTTTCTTTAGAGTCTTAAAATATGCATATACACATTCTAGAAGATGTATGCATATCACATATAAAGCCCATAAAGTTATTGGTAGACTTGTGTTATTCTGTTGCATTTCTTATGCAAATTTAATTGCTTTGCTTACACTTTTCTCACTAAATGACTTTCTCAGTACATCTGCTAACACTGAAACCTCTCTAATTACCATATCACTGCTATAATTTTTATTATTTAAAATAAATTGCTGTAAAAAAACTGTGCTTGTCCCCCATATGTTTCATGAATCACATGCTCTGCAAAAATAACAGTTTACTCCAGTAAAACTAAAGAAAAACTGTCCCAGTTGATTAGGAAACGGAGAATCTCAACAGGCCACTGAGGCCTGCATGCAGCAACATATTTTAATTCCTCAAGACTACACTGTGACACTTCTACATATAGCAGTGAACTTCAGACCCACATAAGGAACATTTTACCTATAATTGTATTTTTCTTTTTGACTCGGAGGACAGAATATTTTTATTCACAGTAATGAAAAGAGCACGCTAGGTATGCAAGGGTTTTCACTCAAAAAGAGGTCACATGAATATGTGAAGCAGCATACAAAATATGATTAGTTTCTTTAGTTGTATGAGATTAGCCTATTCTTTTCAACCTAAATTTAGGTGACTAAATATATAAACATACATATATGCACATGCATGTATTTAGATAAAATAAAATCTGTGTCTGCTCACTCTAAACAAAACCTGAAACTACAAAAAACTCAAGCAGAAATCGGATGTGTGAGTACTTTATGGATATCACACTTAATTATTTATAGTGGCAAAATCGGGTGCCTTTCAACCAGTATTATGAAGAAAAATGGGATGTATGCAACTGTATATTCACACTGCCCTTACAGGAAACTTTAAATTAATATTTCTCATAGATGGATGCTTACTTGTATAGTTTTACTGTTTATACTGTTAGTTAAATTGTAAAATACTACAATCAGATAACTAACTAAATAAAAAAATAAACAAAGGAATAGATATTTAAAAATAGACACCTACCAGATACTGCCCTCATATTTTGGTACATTATTTAATACCTTATTCTAAAAAGAAGTCACAGTCAAAATAAATTAGTTTCTGAATACTATGGAAAAAAAAAAAAAGAGTTGAAAATTTGATACTATAGAAATATAGGATTAGGTCACAAGTGTTTCCTTCCATCTTTCCTGCATTGAAAGTATCATGATAGAACCCATGGCAGAAGCTGTCATCTTGCACCAAGGAATGGAGGGTAGGCATGCCCAGAACTGACAATTTTAATCAGCAAAGAGAAACACTTTTAGCTTGTCCCAGTGTGCCCTGGACTTCCCTTATGACAGACAATAAAACAGGCAGAGTCCTCTCTTATATTCTGGACAAGCATCTTTACTAGAAAGGCAAAGCAGAAACTGAATCATATCCTAACACTGGAGTGAGGAAAAAACTTACAAAAGGAGATCAAAGCAGCTGGGAGAAACTACTATTAAAATAATAATAATTCAGTAGAGATATACGTAATTGCTAATGCCAAAATGACTTATCAGAACCACGGTAGGTTACAATTTTATAAGGATTAAAAATCAATAGGAAAGTGAAAATTAAAGATTTAGACAACCATTTAAGAATGGGTTTGGGATAAGTTGAATCTGATAAAATGGCAGAATGCATTAGAGTTACTTAAAAATGCTTAAATTAATATATAAAAAATATACAGTATAACATATATGTAAAAACATATATATAAAATACAAATAAACTGTTAAGTGACTGGGCAATTCTGGGGTAACTGGCCATTTCCTCTATTACTGTTTCTGTAAAATACGATTTTATTATTTTAGATATTGATTTTTTTTCCCCTTGATTGTCAGTGATATAATGTTGTGCAAATTATTTTTGTCTCTGAAAGAACAACTTCTTTTGTGTAAGATTTAACATTTCATGCATTGCTTGTTGCCAAGCATTATCATGTCTAGAATAGTGAATTGAATTTTCTTCCCCATCATTACATAATTTTAATTAAGGGACACAATCCTTCCATACACGACTCCACCTAAACTGATTTTATTGATAGTTACCATGCCTTATCAGGTGTGACAATACCGTAAGAAACAAATTCATGAACTGTCCCTTACAGAGAAGGCCATTAAGCAAAACTGAAACAAATCAACCAAACAAAATGACAACAAAAACCCAACAAAAATGTACCAGAATAGTGCAGATTTTGCCAAGAAATTCACATACCTTCTCCAAAGAAATACTTATGATCATTATTGCCTACATCTAACACTGTGGTGATATCAGAGCTAACCAGTCTTGGAGAATGCTGTTAATTTCCTTTTAACAGTGGAAAATTCATTGTTAAAGCACCTTCCACCAATCTCAGTACCTGTTTCCTTTCCTCTTTTTGCAGAGGGAATAATCCCAACATCATTTTTGCTGTTCAAGAGTTTACACCCAGAAAGCCTCCAACTTTTTGTGTTATAGATCTTGACAATTGTTCCATTTTTGGTCCCTTCTCATGATAGGCCTCCAAACCTTAGTGTCTGTGCTTTTGATTTAATGACTTCACACAACCATGGGAGGAGCAAAACTGCAAACACTCCCAATCTGCATTGCTGTGCCTCAACATTGTTCCTGGCAGCATCCTGGTGAGAGGTTCGAGGAAAACTAACAAATGTGCCTACTCCCAAAGTGTAATAACTCTTGAGAAAGTATTCTTTACAAGCAGCTGTATATGAGTGTAAAAAGTTTGTCACCTCTGCAGAATAAACATGGTGTGCTACACACATGAAAAAAAAAATGGAGAAGACAACACACACCTTCTGGACAAAGGCCGTGATACCGCAGAGAGTCCAAAAAAACTTGTGAACCATATGATATTTGCTAGGCCATGTTCACCATCAATATGTCAAATAAAGAATTAGACACACAAAAGTATGAGAAAATGCTATCAGAGGTCAATAAAATTGCTTTAAAGTACATGTTTATAAAAAAGATTTTATTCACCTGTTCCTATGCCAACTGTGAGTGGTAAGGTCAGCTGACACTCACAAAAATTTATTCTGTCTTCAGTGTTGCTAGCATATCTTACCTGTAAGTGTGCATATAAGTAGAAAGTTCAAAATTATACTGACTATATGGAATTTTCATTATGAGGTCGGATGGCCGTAGTCAATCGCAAACAAGTTATCAGTACAAAAAGGAGCATCTCTTTCAAGTACAGAGAGACCTAAATCCTAGATGCAGGATTAAAAATTTATAGATTCCTTATGTAATTCTATGAAGACAAGACCTTAAAAGGCAGTTGGAAGCAATGAAATAGCTTTAAAATATTGAAAGAAAATATTATATTTAAGTAAGAACATAAATATTGTCTCATGTATATGATTTTTTTTCTACTCATGTTGCAGATTGGTTGCAGTCCACAAAATCTGCACATTGCAGCACTTAAACCATACAGTTGAATGCTTGTATCTGATTTCATCAGTGACTTATATAAAAAATAGAGACTTTAAAATATACATGACTATTTTCAGCACTGTTCTTGGACAGAGAGTGCTTTATGCCTTCACAACACTTCTCTGCTAAGGCATACCTTACTTGGGAAATACTGTTTTAACAGTTTTTCTTCTGTGATAAAATGAATCTGCTTGATCTACCCATAAAATCTAATAAAGCCAGCTCAAATGAAGCTATTCCTAATAATGGCATTAATTAATTCAGTAAATTTTAGGTGTTAGGAATAGAAAATATAAAATTGCAGGCTTTGATTTTGAAAACTATCAATCAACAGGCATCAACCAGCCTGAACTTAATTCCACTTATAATGTCTTATTTGTCCCCTTCATAACTTGATTGAAATGCAAAAGTTTTCTCCATAAGAAAATGTCTCTTTCCTGGACGTATAGGCTTAAATTATGGGATATCTCCAACACCTCAGATTGTCCTGCTATCTGATGAGTGCATTGTTTTCGTATTTAGATGCAGTGGGGGCAGGGGAAGAGGAGAAGAAAGATACAGACAAAAGCTATAACAACTAATTTAAAACATTAAATCCAGAGTGTTCACAGTTGTAACTCTGGTTTCTTTTTTTTTTTTTTTTTTTTAATGTATAGTTTAAAAACTATGACAAAGCATTTTGGTGCTGCAGCTGATCCTTTGTGTTCCTCACACCCTCATGCCTTTGGAGCCCTCCAAGATGTCAAATACACTTGGTCAAGTAGCAAAATGAACACCTTTCACAATCCCTTTCTCACTTGCTGAGCAATGCTTTTACTTTATTCTGTCTTGGATAATTGCTTCTAGATAGGAACTCTCCTCAAACTGAGCTATAGCTACACATTGAACCTAAAAGCAGCTTATTTGGAAACTTACCCAGCTCTCCTTACCAAACACCTGCCAACATGCACAGAAATAAGGGACCAAGAGAATTAAAAAATTCCAGCAGTTCTACGGTTAACTTTTAATCTGAAAACTTCCACTGGTATCTACTTGCTAAGCAAAGAGAAAAAGAAATTACTTTCAACTATGATGCGACTGGGGCAGAAGACTTTCATGCAATTCAGTGTATGTGACATAAGTAATTTTTTTCAATAAAGAAAAGAATAAAATATAGAGTAATGTGTATCTTATACCACATCTGCAATGTTACCATGTCCTGAGGAAAAACAAAATGGAGTAGCTTTACTGCATGATTGACTAATTGGAACTACTGGGGTATAGAAAATGTCTCTTGTTTTAAATAAATTATGCATATATCTTACTTACTTCTGGTAACGATGGCATATCTCAATCCTAATAATTGCAGTAGAGCAAAACTGACAAGGAAATCTGTATGTCTGTCATGTAACTTTAAATGGATGTTTGTAGCATTATAAAAGGAATCATTAAATCCATTAAAGAGACTATCTCATAAGTATTTACCAGACACTGCTCAGATCATGCATAGTCAATAGGATTTTGGGGGGAGATTGTTCCAATGAGCCAAGAGAGATAGCCATTATCAGTATTAAGAATCACAAAATACGCAAATGCTTATGTTACATTTTGGAATGAGAAAAATCAGAACACTGCAAAATCTACATCCTAGACTGGTTTTCAGCTAGTATTTTAAAATGTTGTTTAGAATTTTATAAGAGTTTAACTGGAAAATACTTTCGTAATTGATTTATACGTGTTACCTTCCAGTAGACAAAACATACTTGGAAGTTTTTATATGCTAACTATAGAATACATAAATCCAGAGCAGTCAGACATTTCTTGCATTGATCTTGTAATTTTTCACACTTAAAAAACACATAGACATTATACATGTCATACTTCAGTAAATATCTACTTGACACTTCAGAAAACTCCTGTACACAGTCCTACATTACTGTAGCTATAATGTCTAGTTGTGATAGGCTCTATTGATTTTGTTAAACCAGTATCATGTACTCAAATTCAGCCACATGGCAGGAAATACCCCAAAGAATAGAAGGATTTTAAAATTATTTTTTCCTCAAAATAGAATTTAAAAATCATGTTTCTTGGACAGTGATAAGTTATAGAGGTGAAATAGTGACAATAGTGGCAGAACTAATATGACACAATTTCTTGGAAGTCAGCCTACTTAGGAACAGATTTTGGTAAATGCCAACTTATTTAATGGCTGATTTATTAAGATTACAGAAGTGCCACAATCTTAGATAGCATTTATGCTGCCTAAGGGCATGAAGCTTTAGGGCTGTCTTGAGTATGTACGTGTAACTACTGAGTGATCACCAAGAATCAATTAATGTTAGATAAAGCTCAGAAATGCTGGAATACACACTATTGATACCTGAATTGACAAAACCATTTTGAAATTGACTGCTGATTTGTGATGCTAACTTTCCAGATACTTATGCCAGCTACATCTGCTAGATAATGTTGACATAATTTAGAAAATAAACAAAAAATAGCATTAAGTACCACATTCATAATGAATGCAAACAGCCTCAAAGAGCAAAGTCCTAAACCTTAAACTCTTACACCTTCCAGAAATGTTAAAAGTTACCTAATTATTTTCCATCTGTAATCTACACTTATAGAGATACAGCCACACATAATAACAATAGGTTTTGTCACCTAGGCTGATTTTTTTTACTTCAAGACATAGATTTGTTTCTTTAAATGATGTGAACAAAATTGCTGTCCATCTAGCAGTTTTGAAAGCTAATTAAATATGCTCAAATAGATAATTCAGCACTCACACTGTACATCTACAGATTTGCTTCCTTCTCTACCCTTGTGTGTATACTCAGATGTATCCACGAAAAAAAACCCAACAAACAAAAAACCAAACGAACAAACCTCCAGCCATCAGTGATGTTGACATTCTGAATTGTAGACAAAATGAACATCATAATCTCTTCAAAAGATACTGTTATTTAGGGCCAGATCAGTCTGCAGAAAGTCTTTTCCCTTATTATTTAATGCAATAATATTGCAAAGTAATTTTTGACACCAAAATCCACACCATGTAATTTATTACGCTAATAAATCATAATATACTACATTAGAGAAAATGGGATGGTAATTAGCTGCCCTGTTTTCCAAATAACTGGGTAATTATAAAGAAGAAAATATTATAGTAGTATAATGCTCAGTTTAGTCTGAAAGCAGAGACCACTGGGTGCTACGTTATACCTGACTTTTCAACCATAGGCTGGTGGTCTTGTTTCCATCTCAACCATACTGAGAGCAGTGAGAAAAGCCTGTGGCATGGCTAAGACCATGTTTGTATAACTACATAATTTAAAGACAAATTTTTAACCCTGCTTTACTCCATGTTGCAGCAAGAGTTTTCACTCCTATGTGATGAGGTAAAGACATTGAGTTTCACTTTTAAATTTGAGAATATAATTTAGATCACTTCACTAAAGTTTATAAGAGATAATGAAAAATAGCAAAAAAAAATCTTTTCTGTAAAGTCCTGTCACTCACAATATGGGATTTTTTAACTTAATTCTATTAAAATACTGTAGCTTTGCAGTGATGAGAGTGAATACTGTACAGAATTTACAAAGAAAGATGAGGGAAGACAAATATGCTTTAGAAAAACTCAAAATAGGACACTAAACTGGTCCACTCATATAAAAAAGGCTACCGATCGTCTTCACTTAAATTACCACAACACTGTATGCATTCATTTTAGACAGAGAAGGTAAAGTGCATTTCTAAATGCATCTATAAAATTAGCTCTTCTTGAGCTATATCAAAGACAATATCCATCTTCAGTGGATATTGTCCCATCTTTCCCATAACCTTATCTTAAATCAGACAGAAAATTAAAGGATTTTAAATACACCTAAACTATTTGGAATACATTTTCTAATAGGAATTTCCAGGTTGATGGATGCTGGAAAGTAGGTGTAAACATTCACCTGTGATTCTCTTCCCAAAGTTCCTCATTCATCCTCACACATTTTGCAGACCACAGTCAAAAAAGCCAGTCTTTAGCTATGCTGTGTAAAGACATTAGTTTTAAAAAGGTGCCACTGCCAATGTCAGAAAAGTTAAATGGTGTCACAGTATCACCTCTGTCCTGTTCTTAAGAGACCCGAAGTACACAGGTGAATTGGATACTAATCCATCACTGTACAGTTCTTTTGTCCAGTAGGTATTTTCCTGTTTTGCTTTTCTAATGTCTTTTCTGTCTTTTATTTCTCTCTCTCCACTCATTCTCGAAATAATGAAGAATTAGTTTGCCCCTTCTTCTTGGCAACCATTGCTTGTTTATTTAACCCAATAAACATTTAAGCAAGGATAAGAGAAGAAAACCACTTCATTCCAGCACCAGTGTTTGTGAAAACAGTCAAAAACAACAACTGAAAACAATGGTAGCACATTACCATTGAAGTGTCCATATTATTTCGATGCAGACAGATCATCAGGACACCAAGTCCTGTGTTTATCTGGTGACATATTTATTTAAAGTAATGTTTGACTTCTATTTTAGAAAGTATCTTGATATATAAACAAATTTTAATGGTAAAAAATTTAAATTTTATTAAACTTACTAAATAGAGGTCCACAGGGAAATATTAACTGAAAATTGCAAGATGCTCTTAAAAGTCTGAAAGTAAATAAACTCTTGAATTTCATGTGTAAATTTGATCAGTCCTTAACCTGGTTCCAGAAGCTGATCACATACTCTCTCACCTGAAGTGAATATCCAGTTAGGAGACAGGTATTTTGAATTTCTGAATGCTTTACAGGATCTTAAAGAGAATAATGTCTTTTATTTGGAAAAATGAAGTAAGTACTAAGGATGCTGGTATTTTATCCATGTTGCAGGTAACTATCCAACTTCTCAGACTAAACCACTTACCTTATTAAAATAAATACAAGTTTTGTATAACTATATTCCTTATTCATTCTTGATCAAAACATAGTCTAATTGGTATAAAAATGACAATTCTGTGTGGTCAAAATCCAGGCCCAAATAATTCAGTAGTAAAATGATCATAAATTTCAATTGAATGTTTGTGTGTATCACCAATATAATTACTGAAATGGTTTTGGAAAGCTTATTTTTTTTGCTTGTTTATACAACAATTGACACATAATTTTGACAGATTGCAAGAGGTTCTCTTGTTCTAAGAATACTCTGGCTTACTATTTCCAGCATGCATAGTTCAGCCAAGTGAGGAAAGTTGAAAGACCACCACGTATAACAGCAGAAAGAATGCTGAGTAACCTGATAAAACATGGTAATATGGCAAAAATGAAATAAGAATTTACAGTGTAGGCTCTGCACCTGTGTTCATCTAGGAAATGTTTTCTAATGATAAAGGCCTTCAGCACACTACACCCTTTCAACCCAGTGTAATTTCAGTCAGTTCAGGAAAATCTAAACTGAGCCATGACACAAACATGCTCATAGACTGTTGAAATAATAAACATTGGGAAAAAAAAAATCTAGAAAACAGACATTAGGATAATTTAATTAAAGTAAATCAACATATCAACAACTGATATTGATCCTGACTTGAATTAAATGATCCAAATCTAGCTTCTTCTCTTCAATGGATAACTATTTTCAACACCCTGGAAGAGTGGTTAAACTGTTGCAGAAAAACAGTATAACCGAAGATTTAGGTTAAGTCTGCAGCAGAGGGAATTGACAGCTTTTCTGAAAATACTTTGTGACTTCCAAGGCTTAATGATATTGGATTCTGCACAGGTACTTTAGAAATAATTGTCCCTTAAGCTCTGCAATGTTACTTTTTACTGATTTTTTTTTAATATGTGCAATTTTAATATTCAAAAATTGCATACTGTTTTAGGATTAAACTGTAAAAGGCTTTTTTTTTGAAGAGCATCTTAAAATATCATGGATTTCAGTGGGATCTAGTGGTTAACTGTAATTTTAAAATGTTATAGTAAAATATTCCACTCTTTTTAATAAGCTATTCAGATTTCACTACTGGTGTAACAACCAACTGATTTTCTGCCCACTGTTTATTTTGCCACATATGAATAAAGACATTGCGTGAGACAAGAAACCTGCAAGACAAGAACTCCAAAATTTTTTTCTACTCAATGTAATTTCAGGTTGTGTGCAGTTGCATTTATGTATTTGTGTACCATATTTAATCTGTGAATGCAATAAATCCACCTTCTTCCCTACTGAATGTCACATGTTACTAGGCGACAATTTTTACACAGAGGACCACTATACCAAACTGATTAATGTCTCAAAAACGTCATTAAACAGACCATGCATGTTTGAGGTGATATATCACACTCTATTCTCAGAAGTGGTGACAGGAAATCTCTTTTTCTAAATATACACCAATATCTATTTCTCAATTAGTTTTGGATATTTACTGCTATGTATTTGTGGGACAATGAGGATTTTGCAATGATATCCCATTCTAGAGAGCATAAATCCTTCTAAGGTCATGGTTCCTATATTCTTCTGACAGGTCTTCCCAACAAATACTGGGGAAAAGTAAAATCCAGGGGAGCATGATAATTCTAATTTCACACTTTGATATCAAAAATATATTAGCTCCAACAAAGGGAAGGAATGCAAATCTGTCATTCAGCAAGATAATTAAAGGTTTTCTTCAGTGCAGTCTTGCTATGTTTATTCAATGAAGCATAATGAATTTCAAGATACACAGTGAAAGTAAACCCTCACTGATTTATAATAACTTTCAGTTGTTAAATAACTCTTATTGAATACATCATAAATTATAAACAAAAAATGCAGCAGTTTTCTATTTCTTTTGCTTTAAAGAAAAAATCAATTTTGTATTTTTATTGTATAGTTTTATTCAGTTGTTAGTTAACATAGAAAATCTCTGTGGAAGTTATTTTTGATGGTATATGCATGTGTTCAAGTGAATAGTTTGAATTTTCATTTTTCTTTTGTATTTTAAAGTCTTGCACAAACAATTAATGAATCCTCACAACATCCCTGTGAGGTAGGTACTTAAGCTGTTTAAGAAAAAGAAAAAAACCCTAGATAAAATTCACTCTGTTTCACTAATTCAGCAAAGTCAAAACAGTAACAATAACAATGCTGTTGCACTTCTCACTCTGATTTGGGTCATGAAAATATATTGCCTCTCTCAAGTCTCAGTAGCTTCTGTATAAATTATAAAATATTTCATATGAATATCACCTTAGTAATTGTCAACAGAGCAAGATTTTTTCATGAGAAATGAGAAGGATACAGTAATTGTCCTCTGTACATGTAAATTTCATTGGATAACCTTATTCCCTAGAAAAATACTAAGTAGTACCCTTCTTGCATGAAATATTTGAGAATATTAAAAATTTAACCTTTCAAGGTTATAAATATAGTATAGAATTATATATTTTAAGAATCAAAACATATGTAATGGTTACATGAATTTAAAAAGTTGGTGAGTGTATTGGTCTGAGCAATTCAAAAAACATACTGATGCATCTGCCTTACATATTTGAAAGAAAAATATGCTAAAATAAAGTTTATTGATCTGCTAGTAAAATTTTATAATGGATATATTCATCCCCTGTCATGGAAGGTGGTGGGTGACATAAAAAGCACATTGACAGCAGAATGTTTTTATATAAATTGCATGCACAATCTGATTGCTTACTTGATTATCAAAGGAACAATTATATTCATTAAAAAAAAGCCAACTCATTTACAAGACAAAGTGAATCTCGCTCTAGCTCCATGTCAATATAAACAATTTACGACTGATTACATCCATCAAGTTTAATATAAACCATAGTAATCTGAATAGTGTAATCAGATGGAACAAGATTTAATAACATACAAACCAAAGTTAATGTCTCTCTGATTGCTTCCATTAACTGCATAACTATCCAAAGTATTAGTTTTACATATACATTACGTAACTTAATATTAGAAAAGTTAAAAATACATAATATGGTACATTATATAGAGCACTATATTTATCAAAAGTTTATACATATTGCTGATTTTTGGAACTTTTTTCCTTTTTTAAAACACAGTTTATCATATATCAATTAAAAATAACACTTCACACATTTAAATTTTCATTATCCTATCAGTATGCTCCTTCTGCAATCTAGATGCATTTAAAAATAAATAAATAAATTTATATTTTGATGAAACACCCTTTTACCACTAGCACCTTAAGATTACAGAAAGCACATAAAGCAACAACTTCCTTGAAAGCAAATCTCAGCTTTCTTCATATAAAATCAAAAGCCCAGAAGACAATGAGCAGAGTACTAGGAATGGCAAGAAAAAACTGTCATGTAAGTGCAAAACCTCTGGTAAATTTCCAAATGGGTAACACTCAATACATATTTTGTTCATGAATCTGGAATAGTGACAGTTTATTTCCCTTTCATTTACCCAGTCATTGCAGTATGTATAAACCAGTAAGAATAATCATATTTTATATAAAACTAAACAACTCAAAATCAGAAGACATGAAGATGGTTTGTAAAACTATGTTTTCATCCTGTCAAATTAAAAGTTACATTTTCTTACAAAAACTTCTTTGAGAATTCAAGCATTTGAAGAAGAGGACATGTATATATAGTGTCATAAGAATATCTTTAATCACTTCCTAAAGTGAGTATAACATGTTATGGACAAATAAAAAAACCAATTAAAATTGGCATGGGATGGGTAGTTTGGAAAAGACAACTTTTGTGTTTTACATGTTCAGTGAACAAAATAGATGCATGGCAAACTAATGTTTTTAAACTGATAAATGTTGTGGAAAAATAATGAGGCAACAGAAATAAACACAAATTTTTCATTGCTGATTTTTTTGTAATCGACTGATTTAACCTAAGGGCAATTTTAAGACCAAAGCAGATCACTATTGTATTAGCATGTATAGAGCTTCCCCCAGTTGCAGACAATAGGGCTTTTCTTATTAATATCTGAAGAGTTGACACTGACCCTGACGCTCTCATTGTTAGTAGGATGCTGTTAGTAGTAGCAGTTGCAATTGCAAACATATGGGTTTGCCAGTAACAACTCACAATTTGTGCATAGTTGAGTCTTCGAAACTGAGCAAATTTGCTCTCAAAATCTTGCCAGCGCTTGCTGAGCTGTATCAGGGTTGGCTCCACTGCTTTTGCAGCCCCATCCTTAGACAGGCGTTCAGCCTGCCTGTGCACCGCATTCAGATCTTCCTTCTTCTTCTCCAATTCTCCACCAATCTCCTAGTGAGCAAAACCAATACAGGCCCCAGGACAGTTAGCTAACTAGATCAATCAACTTAAAATTAGCAAAATACTTCTGTCAGAAAATCCATTTCCATTTTATTGTCACAAGTAAAATTTACAGCTACTTAATATCTTATTTTACATTTAAACAAAACAAAAATAACTGAAACTGAAGAACCTTCTTGGAGATGGGCTGTAGAGATCCTAAGAGCTACTACATTCTGAAACTGTTAGCAAAGACCAACAGTTTACGTGTTCAGATTCTGGCTAGTACACTGTGATGGGCAATTGGAGAAATTATTTTCTCAATAAGGGTCAGCACATTCAGGACAAATAGTGCTCAAACAGCTTACAAATATACTATTAGATTCTTTAATGTATCAGTTAACTTCTCTTTTACTTTGTGGGAAACTCAACAGAGAATGAAGCAAAGAAAGACGATGTAAAATAAACCAGGAAAACCTTTGACAGTATGTAAATAAATCTATAGAGTTTGACAGTGACATATGAGTATGTTCTGATGAAAATGAATGTGCTAACATGAGATAGAGGTCATCCATATATCGGTAAGTCATTTGTTCATCTGGAACAAAGATACACAAAATCAATTACAATTTTTACTAGAAAACATTTGATGCTACTTAAAATATTGCACACTTTCTGTATTATTGACAAAACATTATATTTAGTGTGTTTCAAATTATTTATATAGCATTCTGTATAAGAAACAAATACAAAATATAGTACAACGAAGAAATGTCAATTTGAACACAGATAATTAGGGTTTGTTTTACTATAAATAGAAATAAAGAACAGAACTTATAATTGTCTATATCTTTAAGACAGGATTGTTTGTTGCATTTGCTGTCTGTTGAATTGATAAACTATCACTCAAAAAGAGCTACCATTGCCAACCCAAAACAACATTACCTTTAGCTTCTGCTCATCTTTGTGGTCTGGCAGACTGGCTAACTTTTTCTCAATGTCATCCAGCCATGTCATTAGGTCATCAGCCTGCCTCTTGTACTGATACCATTGATGAGAAATCTCTAAAGCCTTTTTTCTTCTTTGAGCTCTCAAGTCCTGTTCACAGTGCAGACATTATTAGAACATGAATTAAAGGCTTATAAAATATGAACTGGCAGGTGTGCACACTGAAGGGAAAATAAGTGTACAATGCTGCTAATTTTTTTAGTTAAATGTTGATATTTAAAGCAAGTATATGAGTAATTGAACATATTTACAGCAGTTTAACATTTTTGTTTGTTTGTTTTAAAGGAGGTTACCTATTTCAGTGCTGTTCACATGATGAATAAACCACTGAGACAGTCACCAATATTCAGAGAAGTGAAGACTCTTACATAAATGTCAATATTTTATATAAAACACTTCTTCTCAGAATACTTACTGGACAGATGGAAACACAGCCCACTTAGTATCTAGCCAAAAGTGGGGCTTCTGCATTTTGTGGACTCCTGTGAATTTCTAGCCTGCATGAAAACTGTAGCTATTCAAATGAAAATCACTGCAATGCAGAAATGTTTGCAAAGACAGGTTTCCTTTTTCTAAATTAAATACCACGTACATAACAAATGTTTTGTGTTTATAACTGTGCTTTTTAAAGTATTAAAAGTTCTCTTTAGCAGGAAGGTATAGAACGTCTGTTTTTTTTACCTTGTAAATGTTATTAAATATACATCTGCTTAACTTTACTCATGCAGAATTCAGAAAATATTTTTATTAATATAATTTCTTATTATGAAGTAAATTTAAAAATTACTGGTGCATTTTATATAAAAATACTCAGATTAATTTGCCTCAACCATTCTTGTTTTTTTTTTTTTTTT